>CAMPDV010000416.1:0-276700 GCA_946699065.1 Loxodes magnus | reverse complement strand
GGAAGGATATACTTTTAGCATAATTAGTAGCTTTCTAAAGGATTATTTTGCTTCCTTAATTATTTTATTTTATTAAGGCCTTTCTACTAAGCTAGCCTTTTTAGTTTATTTTGCTATTTAGAAGAATTATATATAATGTCGAAACCTATACTTCATAGATGAGAGACTTTATGAAAAGATAAGATAATTTAAAGTTAATAGATTGAAGAGAGAATTTGATTTATTTAGAAGCTGATACAAAAAGTTAGCTCATGATTACAGCTAGAAGAAAGACTTTTATGAATAATAGATGCCACATCTTATATCTTAAGATAAAATCATACTTAGAATGTATGATGCTTTCTAATAATAATTACTGCATAAATTAACAACCGATATCAACGTGTGTTATCTAACTAGATAGTCACATTAGAGAGAGGAATATTTAATAAAAAGTAGATATTTAAACAGAAGCAAGTGTAGAATCCATTTTATGTTTTTTAATTATTTATTTAAAATAAAAGGGTTATATGAGTGACTGGTATGTAAATATTTAATCTCTATGAAGCATAAATAAATAAATATTTTACAGACCATTCTAAAGAAGATTTATAAAGAAATGATTTTCTAATGAAAATAAATATATAGCTGTTGGATTTTATTATATGAATACTTAGTTTTTATTTGTTTTTGCTGTAGATAATTAAATCAAACATTACAATCTTAAATAAATTCATCAGCTTTCATTAAGTTTTAGATCTTCAGTCTATAAAAGATATACCGACTCTTATTCTACCTATTTTTAATATCTCTTAAAATTATACTGGGAATTTCTTTGGAATTAAGAGATTAAAGATATCTCTTATACTTAATCACATTAAATTATAATGTAGAGTTCTTCAATTAATTAATATATTTTACACAATAGCAAACTATTTAATTAAAATTATCAAATCATAAGGATTTTTATATCTCTACTTTAGCAAAATTTTTTATTTTATTTACCTTTGAGATAGGTAGATAATCTTATTTACTTGTATCTTAAATATTAGAGATATTAAATCAGTTAAAATCTAGAAAATTATATGAATTGGTTTTAAACCTTAATTGCATAATTATGATGTCCCTTCTTACATTCTTTTTCCTTATTTATCTTTTTACTAAGCTTTAGAAATATTTAATTAGTTATGTTGAAAAATTATAATAGCAAATGCTTTATCTAAATTGATAAACTTTTTATGTGGTTTTTACTTTGAAGCTTCTTCTAATAGCTTTTACCATTCCTTAATGAATTGGATCTTTCTTTAAGAATATTAATGAGCATAGTTTCTTATTTTCCTAGACAAATTTTAAGATAATAATATGAGAGTTATAATTCTCTTTCTTTACTATTTTATAACTAATAAGGGATTTCTTAATAGTAACCTATTTATCTTAAATTGCTTATGAAGTTAATTTAATGAGTATTACTTGTAATGGGTATATTATATCCTAATATTCTTATCCCACCCCCTAATATTTCTCTAATCAACTCATACTTATTCATATCTCTTACAATCCTATAGTTCTAATTATTTCTATTTATCACCTTTAAAATTACTTATATCTTCTAGCTAACAATTTAACTTTATTCCTTTTAATATCATTTGAACTTTATTTACTCAGTATTTCCTTACTTTTAACCTATAATTAACTAGCTTCATTATTTACAAACAAATAGCATTAAAGCATTTTTTAGCTTGCTTAAGTCAAACTAAAAACAGAGAAGTGTATTAAAGAGTTAAGCTTTAACTTACTCTTAAGCTAACAAGTTAGACAGACAATTTACCTCTCTTAATACTAAACTGTAACCTAAATAAATAATCCTTTATTTTCCAATTTAATAAATAAGAAGCTATATTATTCCTGCATTTTATACTCTAAAACATAAAAAGAAAGTTAGTCAGTACCTATAAATAAAAGGATTATAGTTAACTATGAAGGGATAAGTGAATTAATAGCTTTAGTTATTAAATAAGTTTGAGATTATATAACTATAACTAAAAGTATAAATGGATGTACTTTCTTTAGTTATATCTCTATTTAATATTATAAGCATATTTCAAACTCCTAAATCAGATAGTTATTAAAAAAGTTATTAAGATTATTATTTTCATTTTAACACTAAAGAGAGACTTTAAATTCAATCTTCTTAGTATTAATTTAAAATTAGAGTAGGTATTTCTAACTTAAATAGAGCCAGTATAGCAAGGATAATTTGTATTGATAAACTGAAAAATATATGAGATTCTAATTAGTGTCCATTAATTCACATTTCAAAGAGAAGAAATAAAATAATTAATAAACTGTTTATTTTATTATATTTATAGCAAGAAGCTAAGACAAAAGTTTATCTACCTTAATAAATTTATTTTAGTAATTTTTACAACTAAAATAGATCTAAAAATGGTATAATTAAGTATATTCTTTTTCGCTTAAATAGTAAATGAAATGCTTAGTTAGTTAATTAATTCCTATTTATTAGGGATTTTCATTATATTAAGAGTATTGTTATTTAACTAAATTACGTTGAATGTTTTATGTCCTATCTATTGTTATTAGTTTTAGTAATGAAATTTTAAATTTGATAGAAAGCTTGTATATTTAATTCCTAGTTTGTACTCTTTTTTATGACAAAAGGTATTTGCTTTAGTTATTTTAAATTGGATAGATAAGTTTTTTTTATTTTTTCCTTCAGAAACCTTAGTAAGTTTAAAGCTACATTGAAAATAAGCTTTTATTATATAGATATTTTAATGCATAGTAAAGATAACTTTACATGCTCTAACTGATCTCATATTTTAAATGATATCAAACTACAAAAACTTTACAAAAATATATCTCAGAGGCAAGATTAATAGGCTTTAATAATACTGACCTTTCCCTTAATGATCTACCTAAAAGCTTTAGAAAAGCAAAGTATTACTAACTAATAGAATCTCTAACTCATCAAAAAGACATCGAGTCAAATAGTTTTAGATTTATAGATTCAAATTAAGATACTTAGATAGCATTATGAAGGTCTATTTGTAATTTTCTTATTTTAAGATTCTGGTAAAATGAAGATTTTAAATCTTCTTATGTTTGCTAATTTAGTTAAGTCGATGAAGATTTATATCTCTAGTGATGAGTATATAGAGATGACTTAAGTAAGATAACTGCGCATTGTATAAAATAGTGATTGATAGTCCGAGTGAAGAATTAAGATTTGAATGAAATTGTTAAGTTATAGACTAAAAATAGATTTCATATAATGAGGCAATCAAAAAAGAAGTAGAAGAAAAGTGTCATTTCTTTACATCTTCCATTACGTTATAAGGATAGTAATTTCCAGTATGAGCATTCTTAGAACTTGATGTATGTGTCTATTTCAACAACCGAAAATAAACCTCTGGTAAAGTGTACTTAAATATAACCAATAATAAGGTATCTCCAGTAGCTATAATGATACAGAATAATGAATATAGCAAAAATAAATCCAGCTAATTTTTTTATAATCTATGGAGTTGCTTCTAGTTCAAGTGTAGATATAAAGACAGCTTCTTGATACCATAGTTCTGGTAGATTTTAATCTGCTATCTTCTTTGCACTAAATTGTTTATATAAATTAAGGCATAAGAACTAGAGTAAGGAAATTATCATATATTAACTTTTGAAGTATAAAGAGTGATCAAGTGTACTAGCCAAAAATAATCTATACAGAGCTTCTCAAGCTGAAAATTCTATAGTAAACTCTCAAAAAGGAAAAGCATGAGATGCCTTATTTACTCTAAAGCGTGATGATGCTACTGATTTAGATGAAGATTATCCCTTAAGATACCAGTTCTTTTGTATGAGATCATTCTATCAAGAATTTCCTTTAAATTTGATGAAGAATATTAATACTAAAAGCTTTTAGTTATTTAAGTACTCTTAAATTTTTCTCCTCTAGATATGAAATAGTTCTTATGATATCTATCCTAAAAAATAGAGAAGCAAGAATAGATGGCAATAGCAGTTGCAAGTTACTAAGGAGTTAGACTAAATGTAACATCTGAAAACCCGCAGAGTTATATAGACAGTATCTACCAATGTCTTAACTAGCAAATAAAGTACTAAATATCCTAAAATTAGACGTCTTTGCTTACGTAGATAATTAAACAGTTCTAATATAAAAAGCTTAACATTGAACAAGAAGTATAAGCTAGTCTAATAACTAGGTGAAGTACCTTTAAGTATATAAATAATCATACTTTTACATAAAAATTTCTAAAATCTAAATTTGATAAACCTTGTAAATAATTCTTCTATTCTATGAAAGGAGAAAGAAATTTCTACTAAAGAAATAGAGTTACGAGACTCGAGTCTTTTCTTTTTTATGATCTGAACCGTTGAAACTCTAAAGGAGAAATAATAATAATAAAGGGAATTTCTCTGCCTAATTCCAAAGCTGCCCAATGATATTAAAGGATGTTTTTTTGTAATCTTTCTATTTGAAGAAACATTTCATGTGAAATAGATGATTTGAGTTATATCCGTTATTTAAATCTTTCTGTTTATTAAATATCTGAAGAGATAGATTCTATATAAGAAGGGTAAACTGAAGAAATTGAAAATCGAAGTTAAATATGTTCTAAGCTATAACCAAACTTAAACACCTTCAAATGTAGTGTGCCAAATGTGAGATATCAACGAATACAAATGAGATAATGGAACATCATGCTCAATAGAAAAAATCCAACTAGCTAACTATTATAGGTGTAAATTGTAGTTAGTCAGAATTATTATATTCGCTTCAGTTGTATAAGAGGTAAAGGAATAAGAAAAGAGGAAAAAATGAAGAAAAGCAAGATTAAGAGAATCAAATTAGGAAGAGAGAAATGAAGAAATGTAAAATTATGAAGAATCAAACTTAGGACTGAATTTAAATGAAAAAAGAGAGGATAATGGAAATTAGTCAAGTTATAAGCATCCAGTTCCTGCTTAATCATTAGTAATCTTATGTTTAATATTTTTCAATTTATATATTTATATTTCTACATTTAATGTCAAAGAAAAAAGAAAATTTAGATAGATCTTTATATTTTAATTCTTTAAAGCGACCAAAACTATTTTAATGAACAATTAATGTTTTCATGATAGTTCCTTGATTAAAGATTCAATCCCAAACTCTAAAAAAAATTTCATTTTGTTTATTGATTTTACTATTGCTTCGTGATGCTTTCTGGTAAACCTTATAATTGCTACTTAATAGAAAAATTATGGCTAAGATTTTGGAGTTACGGTTTTAGTAGGTTTAGGAATGCCTGTAAGGAAGTAGTTTGCCTAAAGATTCTAATATAGTATGGTTTAAGAAAATCTAGTAGGCTATTATATTAACTTCTTTATTTTATTCTTAAATTCCATTTCATGCATTTTCACGTTTTTTAACACTGAAGAAATTATTTTTGACTATCTTGTCTCTTTATCAGCTAGTTTTTCTATTATCTCTATTTGATTCTTTATAGTCTTTTTATTGCGATATAATGATCAAAAAGATGCTTAGACTGCAAATGAATAAAACTATATCCTAAATATCATAAGCAGTTCATCCTCCTTAAGATGGTAATTAGATGAAGGAAGGTTAAAATGAGAAAAGGAAGTGACTTAACTATCCTAAAAGTAACTTCAACATCTATGTTATGGTTGAAGATAGCCCGACTTACTTTAATAAAGACACTTTATAGCATAAATAATACATAACGTGATGTTAATGAATCTTATATACATCGGTAGACTAAAGACCAATATATGAGTAATTACTATATCAATGATGATGGGTAGATAAAGAGTAAAGCAGAAAAAGAGACAAAACAATTATTTCTTAAAAATAGTAAAAGGAAAACTCGAAGATTAAAAAGAAATTTCAAATCAGACTGAAGACACATTAACTATTATGCAAAACTAAGAAGAAATTATCGTTCCTTCTTACTCTAGTTATTTTCCTTTAAATCTATATTCTAAAAAGGAAATTCAGAGAATCATTCAATCATTTTTATCATTACTTAAAAAATTAATGATATTAGGGCTTCTATTATCTTCTCTTTAATTTAATAGAAGAGCACTTTTAGGTTTGCAAGAAAATCCGTTTAAGTTTATTTCTTTTTTTAGTAAGTTTATTATGATTGCTGACTAAGCATTTCAGACTCTTCTTATTTTGACTTAAGTTCTTTGATTACTAAAATCCAATACGGACTTTTTGATACATTGATTATAAAAATCTTGATTTTTTCTCTTAATTTATCTTCAATTTAAAAATTATTTAACTAAGATACCTATAAATTTCAAATCTCCTAACGATATGAATGTGGCTTTATAAAATATATTATTGAGTAGCTTTACACTTTCTACTTGTTCTTAAAACCAAACATATATTAATTTCTCCACTAAATTTAGAAAAATTTTAATCTTTAAATATTCCTGCTAAGCTACAAGTTCTTAAAAATTTAAATTAATTTCTTTTCTCTCTTAAGCAAGTACTTGTCATTTAATGCTTAAATATATCTTTCTTTATATCATAACTTCAATATCTAGACTCATATTTAAATTAAATGCATATGTTAAAGATCTATTCATTTCTATCTGTAATTAACAACCTATTAGGAAAAAGTCTATAGTTGACCAGCTAGACACTAATATATTAACATTACCTTAAAATGTTTATATATTGTTATCTTTAGCATCTTCTATGATTTTATGCTTTTAAATAATCCTAACTTATCTATTTCTTTCTCAACCTATTTTCAGAAATATCTAGATGTTCTATCTACTTACTAGCATTCTCATAATATTGATATAGTTTTTAGGATATGAATAATGATCTAATTAGTAGATTACTAACTAGGATAGAAGTTAGAATAATAATAATTAGAACCTAAGTCTTATTTGTTCTAATAGCTATATCATGGTATGTAGAGTATAAATAGGAATGGCTATTGATTAACATCTTAGCAGCACTATAATTTTAATTTCTACCTTTAGAGCGAAAGCTACTTAGATATTCTTTTCTAACTAGTAGCATAAATTTACAAATATTTATTGTTATAAAGAAATAAACCAACAAATAGAAATCAATAGGATAACTAGCATTTTCTAAGTTTAGAAACAGAATGAAAATAGATTAAAAGAAAAAAGATTGATATTAAATTAAAAGTAGCTATATAATAAGAACTATAAGTGATAAATATAATTAGAAATAATTAATTGAAATATAATAGATATGTATTATTATAAGTAAACTATTACAACTACTATACAAATCTTAATAATATAATAATCATAAGTAAATAGTTTAAATCTATATAAGACTAAAAGAATTAGATAAACAATAAACTAGTAAAAGGTATTTAAATTGAGAAAGATCAAATATAATAAAATATTTATTACTTAATTAAAAATTACATTATTAGATTTATCTATCCAATTGTCAATACTTGCTTTCGACATTGTATAAATATCTCAAGTGTAATAATATAATCAATAAGGAATTTAATTTGGAAAAGCAGGAAAGAGTATTGAAGCTATCGAATATTTTGATATAGCTATTATAATAGACCCTAAAAAAGCAAATTTTCATTTTAATAAGGAATTGTACTTTAAAAGTTAGAAAAATACAACGAAGCTCCCTAGAGCTACAATATAGATCTCAAGCAGGATCTAATAATGCAAGTGCTCATATAATAAAGTAATTGATCTGAAGAAATTAGGAAAAACAAATGAAGCCAATGAAAGTTTTAACTAAACTATAAAAATAAGCAATGCCAATCCAATCTACTTAAAAATAAAGATTTTTCCCTCTAAAAATTAAGAAATTATCGTGAAGAAATGTAATTTTTCAATCAGCCATTAACTTGATAATAAATACGCAGATGCTTATTATGATAAAGGTCTTTGTCTTAAAACCAAAAATAAGAATCAAGAAGAAATATAAATTTCCATAAAGGAAACGATCTAAACACGAATCTTAAATTTCATCGAAAAGAGTCTCAATAAAGTCTTCCAATAAAAGGAAGAAAAACAGAAAAAATGATATAGAAGTTCATACAGTAAAAAAATGGGAATTAAGAGGTTCGAAAATGGACAAAAGAAATTTGATTCTGATAATAAATTCTAGAGAAATGGCAGAACATAGCTTGTGACAAATTGGAACAACTAATCTGATAGATATCAAAAAATGTATGCCCTGCCTGAAATAACCAAAGAATAGAATGATAAAAAAAGAAAAGTTGAGATTAAGTGAAGAGAAAATGCGCAACTAAAAAAAGCTTGCAAAATTAAACTAATAAGTATAGCAAATAAAACTTAAGAGTTAGGTGTTTAAAATGATCTTTATAATAAAGGAAAAAAACAAATAATCTTAGATCAAGCTGTAGAAAAAGATATTCAATATAAAAAAGTAAATTCAGCTTACTAAGCAAAGTTTTAATGGCTGGAGGGTAAAAGTTATTTTGTGCTGTTTTGTAAAGGAAATATTGATGAAGAAAAAATTTTAAATTTAAATCTAAATAAAAAGGTTGTATTTTAAGAAGACTGTAGTGTAATATCATAAGTTAAAAAAACCTCAAAGAAGAAATATAATATGAAGCATGCTTCTTTATAATTTATATTTTAAAAAAAAAGTTAAACGTTTCAATACAGACAATATTTTTAAAAGATATTAAATAAATTTTAATTGAAAAAAAGAAAGTGTCAGAAAAATAAGAAAAAACTCAAAAAAAAAGATTATTGTAAAGATATAAAAAGAAAAAAAAATAAAAGAGTTAAGGAATAAAAATCAAGTTCAAAAAAAAAGGAAAAAAAATATGAGGATTTTGCTACGACTTTTAAATTTATATTAAAAAAAATCAGAATAACAATACCAAAAGAAATCTTCCGCTTTTTTATAAAAATATTCTTAGTACTCAATAAGCTTACGCTTGCTTCAGGCCTTAAAATGTCGCAATTTTTTTTTAATTTATTTTAGCTTGCTCTAACTAAGCTTCTCTTTCACCTTAAATTTCAGCTGCCTCTTCCATTACTCAATACTTCTGTTTTCTGATTCTTATTACTAAGTTTTCTTACAGGCATCCCAAAGCTTACGCTTACTTCAGGCCTTAAAATATTGCAAATTTTTAATTTTTTTAAGCTTTGGGTTGTCTTCCATTTATTTTAGCTTGCTCTAACTAAGCTTTATGCCTTTTTATTTAAGCAGCCTTTTTCTATTTTTTTTTAATCTTGGCTTATTTATTTCATAAGATTTCTTCTGATTTAAATTCGTTTTTTCTTACTTTTTATTTTTTATCTTTGAATTTGCAATGTTTTTTTGTCTTCTTCAGCTTTTACATAATTTTATAACTTTTGTCTTTTTTTTTTCTTTTAGTGCTTTTTTAAGACTTTTTTGATATTGATTTTCTAAACAACTAACTTTTTTTTCTGTTTTGTTTTCGTTTTTAACGAAAGATATTGCAGACTCATATTCTTCTTTTCTGCAATTTTTTTTTAATCTTTTTTTAATATATGTTCTTTTTTATAATAAATTTTTTTTAAGCAATCTCGTTTATATTTAGGGTATTATTTTCTTTTTCATTTTTTTAATCTTTTGATATTTTTAAGTTTTGCTTTTTTTCTTCATGTTTCTGATTTCTTTTTAGAGTTAGTTTTTCGTATTCTGATCTCTCTTTTTTGAGTTTTTTTTTCTGTTTTACTTAAATATAATTTTTTCTTTTATTTATAAGATCTCTTTTTTTTGCATGTTATAATTTTAAATTAAAATATTCTTGATTTACTTTTACTTTGAATGAGAACAGTATATGAAATTTAAAATTTTAATTTTTTTACTTTCGATTTCTCTCTTAGACTCTTTATTAAATTTTTCTAAAGTTTTCGAAAATTCTTTTTTTAAGTTTTCATTCAGTTTTCCTTAATTTGATTCTTATGTCTACTTCAAACTATTATTATTTACTTTTCTTTATATTGTAGTCTTCATCAATTACTTTTTAAATTTCGGGATTTTCATTGATTCATTTTTAAATTATTTTTTTCATTTTTTTCATTTTTTGGACTTTATTTTTCTTTTTTAATTCATATTTTTATTTTGCAAATATTTTTTTAGATTTGTTAATAAAGTTTTTATGTTTCCTTTTCATTTTTTTTTACCATTTTTGAAATTTGCTTGTTTAAAATTTAAGATTTTGACTATTTTTATTCGTTTTATTTCAATCTTTCTATTAATTTTGTTTTAATTTTTTAATTTAGAAATACAATTTTTTCAATATAAGGTTATAAATTCTATGTTTTGTATTTTTGTATTTTTTTGATTATTTCATTAACATTTTCGTTTAAAATATTTTTGACTTATATATTATTTTTTTTGGCTTTACTATTATTTACGATTTACTTTTTAAAGTTTATTTTTAATTTATTTTTTAATTTTTTTAAACTTTTTTGTAGAAATATTAAAACTTTTTTCTTTAGATTGGTTTTATTAAAATGTATTTATTTTATTTTATTAAATGAAATATAATATAAAATTATAAATGCTTTACGTTTTTCATCCAGCGTTTAACAGATTTAAATTTTTTCAATTTTATTTTTATTTTTAAAACGAATAAAAAAAGAAAATATTTAATATAATAGAAATAATTAATTTTAGTTTAATAAAAGATATATTCAACTTAAAGAAAAATATAAACGGGAAAAGATTAATTTAAGATTCTAAGAAAGAAGAAAAGGTAATTTGATATAAATTTAATCAAAGAACGGTCTTCATAAAATTTCTTTATAATCCTACTTTTAAGCTTGATGCTAATTATAAAAAAATATAAAATCAAGAAATTTGAAAGAAATTCTAAACATCCTTTAAACCTTTTTAAATAATAAAATGCACTTTTATTGCATAATTTTTGAGAGAAAAGTTTAAAAATATAAAGTTTGTATCTAAAATTAAAAAAAAATCGAAATATTTAATGAAAAAACATTAAAAATTAAAATCTTAAATAAAAAGTTAGAGATACTATTGAATAATAAGTCTCTTATTTTATTATAAAAAATAAAATATATTTAATTAATGGAAAAAGTTATTTTATATTCATCAAGTTAAAACTTAAAACTTCATTCATGTTTTATAAAATAATTTATGTGAAGAAATTATAGAAAATTTTTTTATTCTCTTTTACTTTATCTAGACTGTTCTTAAAAAACATATTTTTTTAATTATCAGAAGTTTGTTTAATGAGAAATAAAAGTCTTAAAAAAAATTATCAAAATAATCCAATATGTTAAGAAATTATTTTTAGATCCTTTTATATTTACTCCTTCTTAAATGTAATAGTTTAATAACTTCTGAATAAACGTGATAAATTTTCACTATAATTTTTTTTAATGAAGAAGAGGAAACTAATAATGATATAATTAGCATCTAAAACATTAAGAAAAAATTATCAAAAGTATATCAATAGAGAATAGAACCAGGAAATGAGTCATAAAGTGTCATCAGATAACTTGAAACACTCACCCAAGAAGTTAAGACAAGAAAAAGTGCAAAGGGTGAAATACTCAAAAATCTTTGGTTTAAAAATAAAAATACTAAAACTCGAAAATTTACAGTAATGGTACTGGAAACTAAGAAAGTGAAAAAATTTAGAGCAAGATTCAAATTAATTTATTAATATAAAGTTAAAGTGCTAGCACGATTATAATTTTGAAAATTTTTAAGTTCCGATTAACTCATAACTATGGCTTAAGAAATTTCTCTGACAGTGAATGTGATAAATTGGAACTAATTTCGATGTCAATTGTAGCAATATTATGACGAAAATTGTAACGGAAGCCTCTATGGCTTTAAAATATAAAATAAATAATATGATTATAGAGCGTGTAGCACCTAGATGGCACCCATTTCTTTCAATATTAATCTTAAAAGAAAGTTTTCTTGTGCTTCTTGTAGTCATTCTAACCATCCAATGATTCATGTCAGCTTCTCCAAATTAGAATCTGTTTATTAAAGATTATTCTCAAATCTTGAATCAAATGCTCAAGTCTTCTTGAATAAGATCAAAATAAGAATTAGTACTTAAGCTATTAGAAGGCCTGTTAGTCAAATGTACATACTGCTAGCGAGGACCCCGGGTAAGTTAGATTTGTTTCTTCCGAGCTTTTCCACCTTTCCCCAGGTGATATCTAGTGCGTGATTACTCGCAATACAGTATAAACTGCAGAATACACTGCACCAGATTACATATTAGCTTTTCTGACCACGGCCGACATCCATATATTCATTAAAAAAAGTAAACTCGTAATTATGATATTATAGTTTAAACTATTGCTTATGCAGCTTTAGTTGGATCATTATTAGCCGCATTTTTTAATTTACTTCTGTAAGTTTTATTTTGATGACTAAGCTCACGTTCATTCTATTATTTTACTAAAAATTTAATTTTATTTAAGGCTTTTGCAAAAGTAAAAATAACAGAAATCAAAATGGTTAAATTATATGAACTTTTGAAATAAATTTTTATTAAATTAGAAATTAAAATGCTATTAGTATTTTAATTATATTTAATAGTTTTCAAAATTGTTTAAGCGGTATAAATTATAAATATATCAAAATTAAGTTAAAAAATTAACATAAAATAAGTTTAAAATAAGAATTTATTAATTATCTAAAATTATATAAAAATGGAGAACTGATGGAAATTGACTGTGGACGTTTTTAACAATCTAGTAAGCGGAGGTGCGCAATTAATACTGAACACCAACACTGTTTGGAAGCTTTCAGCTTTGAGGACAAAATCATTCCATTCTGATCTCATCCTTTCTAGCCTTTCTTGAGGAAAGGTAAGTATTATTTAAGTGGTATCGTAGAGAGAAACAAGAAATTAAACCATTTTGTAGATTCAATAAAGTCGAAAGAAGAACCTAATTCAATTTTAATTAATTTAATTTATAATATTCTTAAAAAATAAATTATAAGTTTAAAAAGAAGTAAAAATACAAAAGGCTCAAACTTAAAAAAAATTAAAAAATCTAGTAGATATTATAAAAAATTAAGTTGAAATTATTATCGACATCTTAAGTTACTTTTAATAATAGAAATAAGTGAGTGAAACATGTTAGATCATTATAAAAAATTTCATATTTAATCTTAAATTAAAATTTTGAAATTTCAAATCCTCTTTTTCATTATCATTATGAAATGATTATTATTTTATGAATTAAAAGTATTTAGTTATACTAATTATATTAGCATAATAATATATGTCTAATTAAACTAATTTTTATTAACATTCGAACAGAAATTTAGCAACTTAAATTTTTTAATTTTGTTTAAATCACCATAAATATCCAAATCGTAAGAAAAACCAAAGTAAGTAAAAAATTTATATGCAGTATTAATAAAATAAATAGAATATTGTATAAAATTTTATTTATTAAGGAGGTAATTTCTTAAATCACTAATATAAAAAATAATTTATTTACAAAATAAATTCTAAGACTTTCTCTGGTTTACATATAAATATAAGGAATTATTTAAGATAATTAGGCTTACACGTTAGATTTGTATTTTTTAATCTCAAAAAGCTAACTATAATTGAATAATTTAGTATAATATCAAAAATTCTATAATTAAATATTGAAAAAAAGGGAAATGGTACAAGCGGTTAAATTCAAGTAATTATTTTAGTTATTGTACCCTTTAATTGGTGTATGAGGTAGTGTGCTTTCTTAACTATTTTGGGAATATGAGATTTAGATAAGGAGATTTGGAGTCTAATATTTCGCAATATTTACAATGGATTGCAGATTCGATGATGACTTGGCATTATCTACAAACTAGGCGTAGAAAAGATCAATTCTCAAGCATAGATTCTAGTGAGGTTATTATGTGTTGTATTTAAGGTTTTCTTGATTCCGAAATTTGGTTTTTAAGCAAAATTAAAATTTTATATAAATTTCTATCTATTATTAACTTTAATAGACACTTTATTCTATAAATATTAAGCTAGAATGCTGGATTTCAGATTTTTTAATGACTAAAAGCAAAAAACATTTAAATTATAAAAAAGTTATAATTTTTGCTCCTTTCAATTATAAACATTTTAGTTTTATTATTTTCCATTTCGCCATTCGTAATTTTTTAGCATAATTTGCTTATTTTTACTTCAGTTAAAACAGTTATTTCATTAATGACTATAAAAAAAATTTAACAATCTTTCTTTCAGATTTCAAAATTTAACATAACTTCCACACCAAAAAAATTAGAAAGAAAGTTTTAGAGAATTATTTAATTATATAATATAATTTAAAAGATGGTGGGAGCTGAGATTGACCTTCTTGACTAAACTTTCTGGCTAGTAAAAGTTCCTACCTTGTCGATGAAAAATCCCTATAGAGTCATTTTCTCAAGGGAACGGTATCTTCTAGATTATCCGCTCTTGGTATGGGCTTGAAGCCTGGCTCCTCGTAGCGATGGATTTTCCTTGCAGCAGCTGTGTCTGGAACACATTAGGATATTCCCAGTATTCCTAAAAAAGAGCATCGTGTAGTATAACTGAAAAGGAGTTTCAGTTCCCAAAATTCTTTTAGTTAAAATTATTAATTTAATTATATAGTATAAAGTTTATTACAACATTTTAGAGTTTTCCGTTCGATGATCAATATATCTCAAACATATTATGCAAAAACTTTTTCCTATTTACGCTTTTTTTAGGGAAATTCAAAGCATTATCTTACCATATGCCCTTTACATTTACAGTATCAGCATCTCATTATTTTTCTACTAAAATTTTAAAATTTCTGTGAAAAATATTGATCAATTATCTTAGATTATTTCTTTACTTAGTCAGGTTTACTCCAATCCAAAATATCTTTAAATTTGCATCATTTTTAGGCTATTTTAAATTGCTTTAATTTACAGCAATATTTATTAAGATAGAGTAATCCAGTTTATTTCTTGTCTTATAATTTTATTTTCATTTATAAGTAGATTAATGGATATCATCAAATTCTAAGTTTATCGGCTTAGATCACTTACTGTTTTTAGTTTTTTGATCTCTAACTACAAAAAGTATAGTTCATCTGTAGTATCTAGCTAAGCTATACTGGACTTTATGGAAGAAATCTATTTCTTAGGTGCTATTTTTAAATTATCATAATATTTTTTATTTAATAAAGCTATTATTTTTAAAGTTAATTGTTGCTTTGTAAAATTATATCGTGGTTAAAATCCTAAAGCTATTAAACATTAAATTAATACTTTTGATAGCTCTAATCTAAGACTCTTAGTTAAAGATTATTACTCACTCCATTTTGAGAGTTTAACGAGATTTTATCGAAAAAATTTGCAAAGAAGAAAATTAGAAATTTAATTGATTGATAAAAGATTAGGGATCTCATAAATTGACGTAGATATAATCATTAATTATAATAATTCGACAATAAGTTTCATTTCTAAAATCTCAAGTGAATAAAATTACAAGTTTTGTAGAAGTGATAATAATACACAACAGTTTCTTATTCTTTGAATTTTAAGATTAGAACTAATCAAGAGAAACAGTTTGAATACCTATGCTTTTTTCCTTATCATCTTTAAACTTCTCTCTAAAGCGCTTCTGAAAAGTCTCATCTTCCAATATTCAAATCTTCTTTCCTTCAATGAAAAATTAAATTTTTACTTTATTTATGTTTTTTCTCTGTCTTGGTTCCAATGTCTTTCTTAAGCTTTTTTTAAGTAATATATTCGCTTATTCTAATTTCTATCTGTCGATTTATTCATTTTGCTTTACTTAGTTAAGCCTGATTTCTTTCTTACTTCAGACTTCACTCTTAAGCTTTTTAATAAATTTATATCTTAAAGTATTCTTAATTTATGTCTGTCAATGAATGAATCTAGTTGATAAATAGTTAAGATTTATCATTTTCTTACTTCAGAATTCACTCTTAAGCTTATTATTAAAGTCACATCTAAAAATATTTGAAAATTCTGACTTTCGATATTTTCATTCAGTTTTTCTTAATTATGCTTTTTCTTTGTCTATTTCTTACTTCTCTCATAAACTTATTATTATAATCTGATATTCAAGAATTCTGTTTGAAATTCTTGAATCATAAGTGATTCATTTCTAGATTATTTTTTCAACTTAATTTTCTTCTTTTTATTGCTTGCTCCTAATTTTGCAAGTTTTCTATCTAGATTTTTCAATATCTTTTACATTTTTTTTATTAAAATTTTTAAGTTTTTTTGCCATTTTTATTTTAAAATTTGATTGTTTAATATTTTATATTTTTGGCTATTATTATTTAGTATTATTTTTAAATTTTAAAATTTTTTTTTAATTAAAACATAATATTTTTATGCTTGGCTATTACTTAAAATTTCTTTTTTCTATGTACTTTTTATCATTTATTTTTAATTTTTTTTAAACTTTTGTCGAAAATTTAAAACTTAATTATTTTAGGTTGCTTTTTTTAAATTTATTACATTTATTTTTTTAATTAAAATGCAATATAAAATTAAAAAGGTTTTGCGTTTTTCACCCAGCGTTTAACAGTTTTAAATATTTTTAATGCTTTTTAGCGAAATATTATTTTAGACTTCACTATATTTGTTTTCCTTTAATCAAATATAAGTCATATTTAATCTCCTAAAATAATTCCTTTAAGCTCTTGTCTTCAATTTAATTTTAATATAATAATCCTTTTTAATCTATTGAATATAACTTTCATATTAAAATAAATTATATGAAGAATCTCTATAATTCTGAAGATAGTAAATAGATATTTAAGCTTGTATAAGTTATATAATAACTTTAGATTAAGAATTAAAAGAATAAATATAATCAATTCATTTCCTATTAATATTTATAAATCTATCATAAAGTGTTTATCATACCTTATCTGTCTATTAATTAAGTGAGTATCAAATATCTCTACAAACTATTATCAATAAACCTCCAGTTTCATAATCAAAAAAATAAAGAATAATAAACTTTAAAGTTATGTCTAAATAAAAAAGTAGTTACTTAATAAAATTATTAACCTTGCTACGTATCTAGTTATCTCTAAAATGAGGCTTAAAATATTAATGTTTCAAATTATAAAAATGATATAAAGCTTAGGATTTAATTTATATATAAGAAACTAAGATAAAATGTTTGAAATAATTTATTTAAATTTACAATATTTCCTATAAATCTAGAATATTATTTCTTCATAAATTTGAATAATAATAATTATTATTTCTATAAATCCTAAGTTTATTTAGTATATAATATATAAGTAAGAAGTATAGAGAATATATTTATAAGTCTTTTTATATTTTTATTTAATCTCCCACCTTTAATTATAATAGATAAATTTTGTATTTGTATTTATGATTTTTATATTTTTGTTAGTTCTGCAGATTAAGCATAAGATATGATAGATTTTTTTAATATTTAGCATATTAAATAATTTTCGTTGCTGTTAAATTGGATCCCCATTAGTCTAGTGGTTAGGATATTCGGCTCTCACCCGAAAGACCCGGGTTCAAGCCCCGGATGCGGAACTATTTTGCTAATTCCTACTAAGTTATAAAATTAAAAACGCCCAACGTGGGGCTCGAACCCACGACCACCAGATTAAGAGTCTGACGCTCTACCGACTGAGCTAGCCGGGCTTTACTTTATAAAACCGAAGTTGCTTAAATATTAGAAATCATATCTTAGCTTTAATAATTATAACTTAACTAAGCTTTTTAGTTTAAACTCCCTAAAGTTATTTTATTACACTAACAAAACTTTAACTAATCTTTAGATACTTAAATCAATTTTATTTAAGCCTTAACTATTACTCTGAATTTATATTTCAGTTTAGGATTTTTTGATTTAAGTATTAAAAAACTTGATAATTCAAAATTGATTAAAAGTCACTTTTATTATTTCCCTTTATACTTAAAATTAATTTTAGATTAATAAGACAAATACTTGGTTTACACATTTTATCAAAATTCTATTTATTAAATATTTCTAAGAGCTTTATTACGTAGTCGAATATGAAATTTAAAACTGTTGTAATCAGCATTTTGTAACTGCTTGCTTTAATATTAAAAATAAATTATCAAGCTCTACCTTTGTTCAGCCTTAAATTAATTGTTAGTTAGTTTAGCAAGAAATTCGTAGATATCTATATTTGGATATAAGACGTATATATATGGTCCTGAAATTATTTGTTAGTTAAATTTTCAGTAAGGCAAAGAATCCTTGATTCTGAATTGATTGTTAAAAATAAATGTCTAAAAACCTGCTAAACAAAGAGTAATTTTCAAGTTTTATTATTATAAACCTATTAGATCTGCTAGCTTATTCCTTTATTAACTAACTAAGATTTTATCATCAAATATAGTTAATGATCATTTCTATTAAATTTGGTATTAAGATCCTAAACTTAAAGTAAATTAGAAGCTTATTAAAGTATGGTTGATCTCTTTAAAGGTTAATGTTCCCCTCCAGATATAATTCAGATGCTTTCTCTTATTTATCTTACGTAAGTATTGTAAATTTGTACTCTAAATATTTTAAACTGTTGTATTTACTAATTGACATTTCGAAAAGTTGAAAGAAGATAGAGTACTTTAGTTTAATAATATTGCTGAATTTCGAATAGCTAGAGAAATCAGAAATTTGTTCAAATTTCATACTTGTTAATCATAAAAGAATTTTCCAACTAAATTAATTTCGTTCTAATACTCGCAAATTTTTCTAAGAACTAGCAACTTTATAAGTAATTCTTATCTTAAGCATATTCCATCTTTAGTTTATAAAAAGAAGGAAGGAAAGGTATATTTAAATAGAGAAATAAAAATAAAAAAGAAATAGAAATTACTCTCTAGGACTAAGATATCTATTTATCAAAAAAATAATATTAAAAAAGTTTGAATATTTGTCAGCAGTTAGGATACTTTTTTAACTGGTTAATTTGCTTAGAAGTAATTAGCGGAGCAAGCGCTAATCTATAAAAATTTAGAGATTAAAAGAAAAGAGCGTTCATTTAATAAGATTCAGGATATGAGAAATTAATTAACTTGCTTTTAAGTATGAAAAAGCAAAAATATCTAAATTATAATAGATATAAAAGATAAGGATCTACTAATAAAGAGAAAATATAAAGACAGCAATAAAATCTAAAAATTTCAATAAATAAGTTTCAAAAGCAGATTTTATTAAACGGAATAGCTTAGAAAGAGGCAACAAAATTGAAAAATAAAATAACTTTTATTGACACTAGCAAATCTCGGTAAACTATTTGACATATTTAAAAAAGTTAAAAATAAATGGATAACCAAAAGAAATGGTTATAAAAGAAGTAAGTTTTGAACAAATAAAAGGAGATAAGTAAAAGACTGGATAAAAATTATGCTGAATTAAAAATAGAAAAAAGGTTTGAATTTGAAATAAAATAATAAATAAAATCTAAAATTTCTATAAAAATGATTGAAAAATAAAAAAGTAAAGTTTGATAAATTTATTTCATTTTTTAATTAAATATACATTAGAACTATGAAAAGCTTTAAAACTAATTTCTTTTTTAAGGAATTTTTTAACTACTTTGATAAATTAAGTTTGAGAATAATTTAGATCCTTAAAAAAATGTCATTTAATAAGCATTTTGCATGTAAAAATTTAAGTCGCTCAGTTATTTCCAAATTATCTATTAACAATTTAATACTATCAAGTAAAATCAATTTAATCTAATTTACATCTATGAAATTAAATTCCTTTTTTAACATTAATCACAAACATACCAGATTTAAAGAATGAATACATATAGTAAATAATATTAGGAAATTTAAAATTAATAAGTTGCTACAAAAATAAAAAACAAGTATAAGCTAAATAGCTAAAATAATTTATTTTAAATCAATAATCAAGTTTATTCTAATTTAGCTCTTATATTAAAGTATAGAACATTTTGCTTCTTTTAATATTTTTATTTTATAAATAAATAGGAGCGATCCTCCAACTGACATTGACTTAAAATCTGGTACCAGGAAGTATCCATGGGCGAAGAATCAAACAAGAATCTTGGTAGGAGTCAAGAAAGAAGACAAAGAATAAAGAGGCATCAAGTAACGTTATTGATGAAAGATGTCAGATACTAAGGTGGAGCATTCCGATCAAGTTATAGAAAACGAGACTCACATGATAACACTGGAATTTCTTATTACTTTTGAAGTGTGGACATTCTCTTCCACGGTTTTGATGTTTCTGCTTTTTCTCTTTAGATTCTTATTAATTTTTACCTTTCTAATTTTATTTGGTAAAAATGCAGGGTTATATTTTTTAACTGAGGTATAAATAATGAATGACCAGTATAATAAATTACATTTCAATCTTATAATTTTCGCAATAATCTTAAAGATGGTTATAAATCTATTAATAATTCCTTTTTCTTTTGTAAGAAATTTTAAATATTGAACATAAATCAAAATGCATATAATATTCTAATATTATACTATTGCATTTCCACAATTTTGACATATGATTTAAGATGTCTAATACTATATTACAGACATTATATGAACTCCTTTCCATGAACTAACTGTAATATTTAGAATTCTACAATTATTTCTCCAAATATGTATAGTAAGAGAAATTGAGATGTTTATAATTAGAAAGGCACAAAAGAAGAGTTAAAAATAAGGAGGAGATCAGATTGAAAGAATAATGAAGATAATGATTAACTTTGAGTATTTAAAGCAGCATAACTTCGCTTTCTGTTTATTCTTAAGTGTCTTTTAATGTACATAATGGGGATATTCTGTTGATTATTTCTACAATCAGGAACTACATACTCCATATCTATAGATTTAAGCTTTACCAAGGCCAGATAGGCACTCAGATACTTTCTCTTCAAGATCTCGAATCCAACTAGCAATCTCCCAAAGTTTAGTAATATATTAAGACAGATCTAAATGTTACTCACTTCATTTTTTTATTAAAAGAAGTAAATAATAATAAAATATATATCCTTGTAAAAAAGGTAGCATCATTTGTTTAAATAAAATAGTTTTCTTAATAATTGACTATCAATATTATTTAATTTTTATATCTAAAAATTTCACTAAACGAAATAATTATAAAATTCATCTAAAAATATTTAGAATTTTCTGAGTTCATCAATTAAAAAGATTATTTTTGTACCTTAAATTAAAATGTGAAAACTATTAGCATATTTTCAAATTATTTTAATTTTAATTAATAATGATGATATCACTTTAATTATCTTATCTTTATCTTATTTATTTTTAAACAAAATCTTTCTCAATCTAGAGTCAGTAGTTTTCGATCTATTTTTCTGGAATTTTTTAAAATATTTTATCCAATTAATTCTTATTTGAAAATTTTGTTAGTCTTTTCATCATTTTTATTCTTAAAAAAATGAAATTAACTTAGTCATTTTCTATAATTATACATTTTCATTTCAAAAATCAATCTATTGGTAATAAAATGTCTCTGATACTAAGTTATTTTAGATTAGCTGGGGATGTATTATTATTTATTCATTAATATAGTCGTCAATATCGTACTTAAATTTCTGATCTTTTCTTTTAATTCAATTTTTTAAAAGCTTTAAATTAATTTTTAAATTCGGTTTAGCTGACTTTAAAGTTTTTGAACATCTTTGTTCTTCGTTCTCTCTAAAGATAAAATCCTAAATTTAACTTCTTGCGATGAACTTTAACTTTTTTTTAATCTTTCTCCTTTTAATTCTCCGCCTTTTCTTTATGTTTCTAAGTAATTTCTTTGAGAGGAGAATATATTAATCTATTTTTAAGGATCAAATTGATATTTTAATTAAAAAAAGCAAATATTTGTTGGAGTATTATTGATTAAAAAGTTAAATTAAATAATGTAAACAGAATATTTTTAAAAAGAAACAATATACTTATAATAGAATCATATAGTAAGATTAATATTTATTTTAAAGCTTTTCTATCTATTCGTAATAAAGCTCTGGGGTAAAACAGTATATACAATTCTAGGGATAATTTATTTTTATTGATCTGTTATAATAAAGAAAATTAAAAAACTAAAAGGAAATTAGTTTAAATGTTTAAAATAAGAATAGATAAATATGTAAAGGATCAGTATTAAATTTAATATATGATTATTAAATCCATTTTATTTTTATACTTAATAAACTCAAAATAAAACAGTAATCTTAATTATTTTAAGAAATTATAAAAATTATCCTAGCGTTTTTAAATTGATTATTTGAATGTTAAAGAAACCAAATAATTCCTACGATTAGTTTAAAATAAAATAAGACAAAAATTTTATTAAGATTCAATAAGAAGAATGAACTTAATGCCTACAGAATGCTTATGTTCAGATTAAATTGACAATAACTTCTCATAATTCTCAATTTACACTTACTCTAATCTTAACAAACATATGGTAAGAGAAATTTTATCGATTTATAAGCTTATAACATTTTCCTATATCTACTAATATGATTTGCTGTAAAGGCATTATAACATTTAAATCTCTAAAACATGTTCTTGAGGAGACCTGGATACTTTTAAACATATTCCAACATGTGAGGTCTTGAAAGAGTTAATTGAAGAATTGAAAGACTTAAAAAATTATAATTTATTAAAGCTCTTAACCTATAACCAAAAATATTTAAATGAAAATTTTACAAGTATTCAGTAGCTCAAGAAAATTTACCTTAGAATCAAGATTTTTCATAAAAAACTGCTCAGAAGAAGAATATAAATCATTGAGTAAAAAAAATGTTTGAAAAATAATTTCTATTTTAAAAAAGTGAAATTAAATCAGCACATTAACTGTAAAAGAAGAGTTATAATAAAATTTAATACAAGAGTAGAAGAATTGAGAGAGAGCTCCAAAATTCAAACTTTTTTATTATTATAAATAATATAGTATAGACATTTTTAGTAAATTTAAATAATAATAGGATAAATTAAGTTTAGCAATTTTCGAGGATTTTCACCTCTTCATGCTGGACACCAGATTGCTCCAGTGTTAAAATAAAGTTTTAGATGTCTCTACTCCTTTCTCCTCCCATTACTCTTGTCATTTCCGGATCTAGCCTTATTTCTAATTAAATTTTCTCTTGTAAATGTATCCTTATTCATTTAAGTATAATCTTTCTCTTATTTGTCTCTACTACATTTGATTTTTCTTCCTCTACTGTGCTTGTATGGTTCTTTATTTATTCCAGTACTACGTCTTGAAATTTTGGAATTCCTTGCAGTGTCTTCATAAGTTTTCTGTCGAATTGCAGTAGTAACATTTCTTCACTAATTTTTGGAGTTTAACTTTAGTCTTCCTATTGGTCTCTTCAATCATCATTGGATCTCCCCTTTGTTCATCTAATTTCTTTTCTAGTATTTCCAGTCTAATACTCATATCAGATTTTTTCCGAAGCTAATTTTAGGATTAGCTACTCTGGTCTTAAGATATGTTTCAGAAAGCGCTTAGTTCTCTTTCTTAGGACATAAGTCTGGATTCTATTCCTTCCGCTAGGTTGAGTTTTTCCATCAGTTTCTTATTGTCCTTTCTCAGTTTCCTAACCTCTTCCTGGAGGTTTAGTACCACTTTGATGAGCTGTTCCATGCTCATCTGGCCAGAAGGATTGAACTTTGAGACCTCCTGGTGTAGAACAGACTTCATCTGCTTTCTGGGCTTCTCTTCTGAGGTTGGAGTTATCTCATGTGTTGTCTTCTGAGCCTGTTTCTGCTCCTCTTCAGGTTGTTAGAAATAAGGAAAAGGTTAGGGTTAAGGATAAGGATAAGGGTAAGGGTAAGAAGACTATCCAAGATTGGATTCAGGTTTCCTCTCCAACTTTTTGGAGGTGGTGTAGAAACCTCTTTTGAATCCTTCCATTTTTTTTATTTTTTAAATGTAACTTTATTTATACATTTTTTATTATAATTTTATATGAAATTTTACTACTTTGAGGTTTTTTCATATTATTTGAATCAAATTAAATTTAAAATTTTTAAATATTTTGAAGGATTTTCATATTTTTTTAAATTATTTTTTTAATTTTTTTAGTGCTTAATGTTTTTTTATTAATAATTAAATTCAAAAAAATCATTTTTTTTTTATTTATAAAAGAAAAATAAATAAATTTTTATAAGTTTAAAATTTTTTTGCTTTTCCTTTAAATTCTTTATAAAGAACCTAATTTAAATATTAAAACTTTAATTTTTAATTTCCTTAATTATTCTTTTTAATATTTTATTTTAATACAGTTGAAAGCATTCTTTTTCCTAATTTTTTAAAACTTGTTTTGCATTTATTTGTTAAGATAAAGTACTATATAAAAAGATGGAAGATTTAAATTTTTTAAATTTAATAATAAATTCTCTTAACCGAAACGAAATAAAAATAAAAAGTTTAACAAAAAACTTTCAAAAATATTTAAGAAAATTAGTTATAAAAAAATTATAAAAAAGCTATTAAATTAATTATAAAAATAATAATGAGAATAATTTTTTTTAAATTAATTAATTAAGAATTAATTTAAATCATTGCTTACAGTTTTCTATATTGAAAATTTTTATCATCTTTATAAAAATATTTAAAGCTATTAAATTTATAAAGAACATAAAAATTTATTCTTTAAAAATAAAAAAATACAAATTTTAGTAAAATAATCAATTAATTTTTTATTTGAAAAAGTTTTAAGTAAAAAATAATTGATTAAGATAATCTTTGATTTTATTGTTTTTAAAGAATAAATTTTAAATCCCCTTATTTAAATAAAAAATAAAATTTTTTTATTTTATTATTTGAAAAAAATTTCTAGTTCTAAATAAAACTATCTAAAAAATTTGTTTTAAGTAGTGTAAAATATTTATATATTGCATTAAAATTAAAAATAATAAAGTTTGACTTAAAAAGTTTAAAATTATTTTTATTTTTGTTTCTGTTTTTGGAAAAATATATTAACTTATTATTTATTTTTTTTATTAACTTTGTAAATTTAATCATCTAGATATGAGATAATTTAGTTCTTTATCCCGTTTTAAAATAAAGCAAACGTTCTTCTTTCAAATTTTCCTTAATTTTAAAAATTTTAATTAAATATATTTTATACAAATTTCCTAATATTTAATTCATCTATTATAAAAAAATTTGATATTTTCAATGCTTTTTAATTATTGATTGTTATTTATAATTAGCTAATTAGTTAATATTTAAAAATTTATCTTTGATACTTATGAGAAAATCCTTCTGTGTTATTAGAAAAAATGTAAAAAAGTGTTAGTTAGATTATGTTTATTTTATATATATATTATACTGTAATTTGTTTCATTTTATTTCTCTTATTAAAAATAAATTCTAAAATTTATTTTTCTGAAATAGATAAAAACCATAAAAATATCTAATTTTTAAATCCCTAAACCTCTAAAGGAACTTCAAAAATTTATAAACAAAAGATTATGAAAAAGCAGAAAAAATAACTAAAACAATTTGTTAAGCTGTGCTTAACTTAAAGGAAGATATTAAAAAACAATAAACTAAAACCTATAATTTTAGGAGGATATTTAGAACGCTTCAGACAGTTTAAACAATCTAGATAAGTAAAATTAAGTTTTCTTTAAAATTTAAATGACTATTCTGCTAGATTTAGCAAATAAAAATTATCATAAGAATGTAATTATGTAGAATATTCATAAAAAAATCTAAGTAACATACTGAAGCAAATGAAGTGCTTAATAAAATCTAAATAGTTAAAAGGGAGCTTTAGAAGAAAAGGAAAAAAGTTTTACCTGATCATAATGTTAAGGAAAATTCTTAAAAAATTTAAAATAATTAAATTTTTCTAGTAATTATTCGGGAAGGTCATGTATTTTATATTAAGCAAGGAAAAAGCCTGAATCATTGTGAAGCAAAAGGGCAAGAATATACAAAAAAATCAAGAAGAAATCTATAGAGAAAAGTTCTAAGAAATTTTAGATTTTTGAGATTCAGAACTTATTAAAAACCCCTTTTGAACATTTCTATTAATCCATTTGGTTTCATACTTTTGGGTAGTTCGGAGAGCGATAAAAGTATCTGAAAAGAGCAAATTATTTTGTCTATAATAGAATTTCTCTTATTTTTTAATTTAATTTTAAAATTTAAAATTATTAAAATAAAATAAAATATTTTAATAAAATAAAACTCAAAATATTTAAAATATTTTTTTTCATAATTATTACTATTTAAAAGATTATAACTTTTAGTTCTAAAGAAAAATGAAATTAGATTATTATATTATTTATTCTTATCTGATAGTTTAAGTTAATAAATTAAATTATAATTTTAAATTAAATTATAAAATTTTATTCTTACAATATGATTAACTAATGACTAAATTAAATTCATAAACGTTTAATTTTTTTTTATTTATATCATAAAAGTTTATTAAATTTAAATTTCTAGAATTTTGTATATTTAAGTTTAATATTTAAGTTTTTTAACTTTTTCTTTTCTTATTTAAAAAAATTGTTGCATACTCTTTTTTTATTTTTTTATTATACTATCAATTTGCAAAATTTAATTTTTATATTTTCAATTAAAAAAAAATTTAAGCCATAATTAGGAAAAAAATTACATTAAAATTACCTCATTATTGCTTTTTTTAAAGATTTATAATAACTAAAGCAAGATATATTAGTGAAGATACATCAAAATCAGTATTTTCTAAGTTGCTAGAATATATGTTAAAACATTAAGCACTTTTATTTGAATACAAACAAGTCGCAGTTTCATAAAAGATATAAAATTAAGAAAAATTGGAATAAAAATGTATTTATTTATCTGAGAATATATACAGAAAAATTTTGCTTATACATTTTATATTTTAAATCTAAATTAATTGAGGATTAAATATACATTTATCAATTAAACAAAATTTAATTCTGAACTTATTTTAAATAAAATATTTTTAGTCAATAAATTCTTTTGACTTCCAATAATTATATTGAAATTAAAAATTTACTAAGATAATTACAAGAAAAAAAAATGTTGTTTTGATCTAAAAGAGTTTAATATAATGATAAAAATATTAGGTGGCTAGTCAATGAATAAAGAAATCAAGTAAATTAGAGTAAAATTAATGGATGTCAACATTATTAAATATTAAAACTATAAAATTAAAGACGCTTTTCTTTTATTTCTTCACGCTGAAATATTTATAATTGTAATTTTATTTCTACTACTTTAAACCTTATTTTAGCGAAAAATAAATTATAAATAAATTATTAAAATTACAAAAATGTAAATAAAAGCAAATTTAAAAATATTGAAATAATATGCATTTCAATAATTGATTAAACGTTTATAAATATATTATAAATAACTGCTAAAAGCATATAATTGAAAATTATTTAAATTTAGTCTCTTTATATTTAAAATATTTATTTTTATTTAAAATAGTATTAAGATAATAAATAGTGTACTATAATCAAAATATTTAAAAATATTAAGTTAAACTTTCTTCCAAACTTATTTTATAAATTTTTAAAGCAAGCAAAACAAATAAAATGCTTATTAACAAATGAATAATAGTTTATTTAATAAATGTCTTAGTAATATTATTATTATTTTTTAAATATTATTTTGATAACTTACTTTCTGAAAAAAATGATAGTAAACTTCAAGAAATGCCTTTTTATAATTAACTAAAAATATTAGAGAAAGCAAGAAGAGTTAATTTTCTATCACACGATGTCTTCAAAAATCAACTACAATAATTTATAAATTTTGGAAAGGAAAAAGAAGTTACCCTTGAAATTCGGCTGAGAAGTCAATGAAGCAATAGAGAATAGACAGGCACAGGCAGTACGAGAATCGAACTTTGGAGGGAGTGAGTGAAAATTGCTCAGCATATGTTGATTATTGTCAATCTTTAGGAATCTGTATGCTCAAGATTTTGAATAAAAATTCATTCTGTACTGGATAATAATTTGAATAAAATGGATAGAGGCTGATGACCTAAGGAAGATAAATGGATAAATTTTGAACCATCTAATACGACTAGAGTAAATACCTAATTAGAAGAGCAAGATTAAAATCTGGAAAACTTAAAACTCTTTAATATAAGACAGTAAGAACGAAAGTTAGCTGCTGACAAAATGGAAATAGAGCAAAAATAATTCTTAGCCATCAATAGAAAGTAACTAAGCCAACTAAGTAAAATTCTATTGCTGAAGAAGTCACTATTACCTTTACAACAATTACAAAAAATTTAAACAGAGATAAAGAATTTATTGAAACAAATATTTCTGAAAAAAGAACAAGAAAGAAAAAAGCATGATTTCTGTAAAAGAAAAAACTTAAATAAATGAACTGAATGTTCTGCACGCAGGCTGGAACATTACACAAGAGAAAAAAATCAATCTTAAGAAAGGAAGCAAGAAGGATGTGGAAAGAAAACCTGAAGAAATTAGAGCACCCTGTTTCGAAAATATATATCAAGAACTTAATATTAAACAGCAAGGTACATGAACTACTGCTATCCAGATGGAGTTGAAATCTCCATATAAAGGAAAATATTAATTGCTATTATTATTATTATTATTATAAATAACATTTTATTTTCAAGCAAAATAATCGAAAATTAGAATAATATTTTTTCCTATCTTTAATTTGTCTATTTATAATATTTTTGAAAATTAATTAAAAAAATATTTCAATAACATTAAAAAATATGAGTTTATATATATAAAAGTTAGATTAAAAATTGATATCTTCAGAGATATTTCGACCTCTTTCCCACCTACCTCTAGAGTTATCCAGTTGTTTAATAAAATTTAATAATTAAAAAAATTGTTATTAATCTTTGTATTATTCTTTTATAATTTCTGCTTTTATCTTCAGTTTAGTCTTTTTTCCCTAAGATTATTTTAGTATATTATTTATAATTTTCTTGCTATTTCTTTACATTCTTTCAGTATTATTTCTTAAATATTAATTGTATCTTATTACTTTTTTTACATTTAAAATTTTTCGCTAGAAGCTTTTAAATTTTTTGCTGAGATACTTCTATGAATTGCGAAAGAATTTTTACTATCTTAGTTTTATGTTTTCGATCTTTATATCCTCTACTTGCACTTTGTAATTTATTTAATCTTTTCTTTCAATTTAGTATAAAATTTATTGCACTTTTATACTATATAATATTTTCCATCCTATTATTTTATTTTAACCATATTTGATAGATTAAAGATTTTAACTTTATTGCGTAGTCCAAAGGTAGTTAAATTTTCTCTCTTGTGACATTAATCTTAAATAATTTTATTTTTGTTTCTATTAATTTATGTAATACTTTCAGAAACTCTTAACTAGAAAATCACAACATATTTATTAAGTTGTAGTAAATTAAGAACTCTTAATACAATACTGGCTTAATCTATTTTTAGGCTTTACTTCAGAGGTTGTAGATGTAATTTGACGCATAATTTTCCAGTTCATTTTTTCACTTTTCTTAATTATTAAGATGTTTTTTACTTTATTTTCTTTTGAATTTTATACAAATGCTTTTTGTAAATGTTTTATATTTTTTTAAATCAAAATCAATATATAATTTTATTTCTTTTTAAACAAAAATAATATTAAAATATCATAATTTTAATTTATTTAATTTTCTAACTCTATCATCCATTTTTCCAATATCTTAAAGTTATCCGACTTTAGAAAAGTATATCTTTAATTAAAAACATTAAAAGATGTGAATTTTAATTTAAAATTGATAGTTTGTATATAATAAATTTAAATGATTAATCTTAATTATTCTTAATTTTCTTATTTTAATAATTATAACTTTAAAGATCATTTCTAGAATATAATATTTTAACGTTTGCACATATTTATTATTCTAGTATTAGTTGCAATTAATTATGAACATTTAAAACTTTTATTGGTTAAATATGATTTAATATTAGAATTTATTGTAGACGATGTTGGAAGAGAAAGAAGATTTAATAGAAAATATGGAATGACCTAACCTAATTTTACCCAACCAGGAATGGAGAAATTTATAAGAAGAAAGCAAGTTATATGAAGAGACAACCATTCCGAAAACTTGACAGTGAAGGGAGGAGAAGACCACCTAGAGATCAAGTTCCTATTGGTTGGATAGGGAAGTAGGAAGCTCTTAAGTAGAAGATCCTTCTTTAACACTTTAATTTAATTTAAAGAATTGATTGTATATATGGGATATATTAATAGTAAATAGAATTATAATTAGTTAATGGCTAAAAATAATATTTATTTATAATTAAGTTATTTTATAAAGCATTTACAACTATTTTATATTATGTAATCAACTAAAATGTAAGTAGTATGCCATTATTGCAACTAGTAAGTATTCCATAATCAACTTTAATATATCAAATTACATAATTGAAAAGATGGTGGGAGCTGAGAATGGCCTTCGTGACAACACTTTCTGGTTTTATGGCTAGTAATAAGTTCTTTTCCTGTCGCCGAGAAAGTCCCTGGTCAGAGTCATTTTCTGAAGGGAACACTTTCTTTGAGATTATTCGCTCTTGGTAGGGGCTTGAAGCCTGGCTGCTCATAGTGATGGAGCTCCCTAGCAACTGTGCCTGGAGCACAACAAGATATCTCCGTTATTCCATAAAAAGAGAGCGTCGGGTCGTGCAATCGGAAAGGAGTTTCCGGTCCAAAAACTTTTATAGCTGAAATTAATTAATATATCAAATTACCATGCTCCAATATTTTGTGCTCTATGTACAAAAAAGCCCAAAATATTTAATCTAATTAATTTACTTGCTAGAAATATAATTAAGTTCACTGGTTAGATTAAGAAATTTAATCTATATAATAAAAGAAAATAAAGGATAAAGTTTAATTATAGCAGCTTTAAGAGGAGGAAAAGTAGGAAACAAATGAATAAATAATAGAAACAGAAAGAAATAAGCTATAAGTAAAGGAAGCATTCTAATAGCTTTGATAGAATAAATATTATAAGACTTGGTTTTCTAATTTTTAGATTTAAGAGAAATATGTGCTTTATAGTAAGTCAACAAGCATTTCTACCGTTTTTACTACTAGCTAAAAAAAATAGAAATAATGAAGATATATGATGATGCTTGTCTTACTAAAAATAAAATAGAATGAAATCTAAAATAACTTGCATATAATAATATAAAAACTGTTTAAATAGATGGTAATTACTTATCTATAAGAGCATGTTAAGAGATTAAGATAAAACTAGATGAAATTGTCTGAATAAAGTAATAAAATAAACCGAGCAACCGCTTAATTAATATACAGGAAATGTAAATGTAAAATTGACCTAAGTAAAATGTTTCTCTTCCTGATTTTTAGAGCTTTAGATCTTTAAAATAATTATCCTTGCTTTTTATAAGTTTAAAAGACTAAGAATTAATCTTCTTACAAAACTTAATTAATTTAGAATAATTAAAATTATGCTAAGTTTCTGGAATAACTGGAGCTTTTTAGTAAATTATTGCTTAAGTATAGATTTAAAAATATTACGAATTGATAGTAAATAGTTAGATTCAGAGTAAGTGAAGATTTACTTAAAATATAAAGGATTTTTACTTTAAGAAATGCTAATTAATTGAAATTAAGATATTGACTAGTTTTTATATTTTTGTCCTAATTTGAAAAGACTTAACTTCAATTGAAAATAAAACTTAGATGACTAAATTTTAGGAAAATATAGATGAGATAACATAGAAGAGATGTAAGTTCGGCTTTAAAATATCAAGCAATCCAATAAGTTTCTAATGCTTTAGTTCGCTTAGTTAAAAGTTTTAGAAATAATAGGTTTACAATATTTTAACGATAGTGATTTCTGTATGTTACTCTAACAAATTTCTAACTTAAAATATCTTAAATGAATCAAAATTAATGTATTTTAGATAAGCATAGAATAATAGTCAAATGCTTTAACTTAATTAAGGGAATAAAACCAAATCGAAACTATTTCACCTAATTTGAACAATACAAATTTAGAAATAATAACCTTATATAATTGCTCCTAACTTAGAATAGAAAATTTGTGACTTTTACTAATAAAATCCTAATAAATATAAGAGTTTAATTGCTTTTAAAATAGTTTATTATCACAAATTTAGAACCAAACATCGAAAGTTTGAGAATAAAATTTTGAAGATACAAATGCATTTAAATAAGTAAAATTTTAATAATTTATAAAGCTTTAATCTATAACTATTGATAACTGTTAGTGATTCAAAGACTTAATTTTATAATTATTAATAGAAAATTCACCTAATTTAGAGCAATTAAATTTAAGAAAATTGTAATAAATAAAGGACCCAACTATTAAAGAAATAGGAATTTACAGTTAACATATTAAAAAAATAGAGTTGTAAAGTGTGAATTAAATTACTGAAGAAGCTTTATGCTTTTTATTTTAAAATTGCAATACATTAAGAGAAATTTTCCTTTCAGATATTTCAAATATAAAAACTTAAATGCTTTAGCTAGTAAACAATTAAGTTAAGAGCTTATCTCTTGTTGACTGTTCTTTTTAAAGGCAAAATTGAATATAAGAAAGAGCAAATTTATAATCATTAGTATATCTAAATCTTCAAAATTGTTACATTTGCAACGAAGATTTGGTTTGAATCATTAGAAATTTTAAAAATATAGAAAATTTTAATTTGAGTAATAATTAATCTTTGTCGTTTGATGGATTTCTGCTGAAAGACGAAAAAGGTATATTTTATCCGTTCTGAACAAAATTAAGATTCTTGGATATAAATGATTGCGCTTTATTGAAAGTAGAATTGGCTATTTTTTTAAAGGTTTATTTAAGAAGATTAAAATAAAAATAAGCGACCAGAATTTAGCAAGATTTTATAGAAATTTAGATTTTGAGTTAAAATTTAAGTCACTTTGAAAAACTTAATTCATTTGTTAAAAAAGATTTAATTATAAAATAATTTTGAACTTAATCATAAAAAAAGTAAAAATTCGAATTTTTTTGATTACTTTAAGAGAAATTACTGATAAATTTAACATGTTTTTTATATTAAATTATTTCCTTTAAAAAATACATTGTTAAAGTTAAAGTTAAAAAGTTAAAAAGCTTTGCTAAAGCCTTAGTAGTCAGCCATCTGACCTATTCTATCAGCTTGTCTCCATTAGTTTGTCTTGAATTTCTACTAGACTTAGTTAGGCGATGTAGCACTTCATTAGCGCACCATCCTTTAATATTCTGAATAATTTTCATCTTGCATGTAGCGTTCCTAATTATTTATCCAAGGATTAAGATTTGAATTAAAGAATTTTTTTCTATAAATTTTTCCGCTTTATGTTGGATATATCCTAAATAGTTTTCTAAAAATATCTTATTTATTCTTTCTTTAAATTTCGCTTAGTTAGTAGCAGTATTTTCATTGGTGTTATTTATTGCACACGTAGCATTTTATTCTTCTTTTAAACTATTATTCCTGTAACACTTATTTAATTTAATTTTACTACTTATTTTAAATAAACGTTTACTGTTTATTTTAATTTGAGGCTTCATTTTCTATTTCCATAGGATCTGATTAATTCTGTTAAATCGAAAATGGCGTAACCTGAATTTATTATTAAATTTAAAGAATTCTTTGTTCCAGTTTGTTTTCTATTTCTTATGATTATTAATATTGTTTCTCAAGTAAAGACGTTATTAGTTTTTCTAATTTTTCTACTTTATCAGTGAGGTATCTATTTTTAAACATAAACTCTTTTAATGACTTAGATAATATTTCTATTTGAGTTTGTGTTGGAAGTTTTTTTAGTTCTGGATTTCCAAGTGGTTAATGTTCGTCATATCAATCATATTTCTCACTTTCACTCATTGTAATTATTTCGCTTTTTTATTTTTTAGAGAATTTTCCTGTTTAAATGTTTTGTTCAAAGTTCTGATATTTCTTAGAAGTCATTTTATATATTAATAATTAAATTAAAAAAATATTATATAGTTGTTCGAAGGTGAACAACAAGTTCATCTTCATCAGAGGTTGGGGAAGTTAAGTACCCATAATCGACTTTATGTCTTCCTCTAATTTGGTTTGGCATCGAGACATAAGATTCTTAGACCTTCGGCACTGTCTTAATTTAAATTTAATATAATTCTGGAACGAAAAAGAAATAATATTGCGAGCTTCATCAGAGGTGGGGAATTTAAGTACCCATAATTGACACATGTCGTCCTCTGCTTTGGTGATGCATTATACACAATCCTACCATTTCCTTGGACCTCCAACAAGTAGATAAGATTACGAGTATTCTTAAATTATATCAGTATTGAACATTTTTATCAGTACTGAATAATTATACCAGTATTGAACAAGGTCTACCATTATCTGATAATTTTATCAGTAGCAAACATTCTTGTCAGTATGCAACATTTTTTTTAAAGAGCTGCGCACCAATGAGAGTGCTACGCGCTCTATAATCAAATTTATTTATTTATTTATTTATGATAATTTAAAAATGGCACCTAAGAATCAGATTTCTTCCATAAAGTCCAGAATATCTTAGCTAGATACTACAGATGAACTATACTTTTTGTAGTTAGAGAACAAAAAACTCACAAAAACAGTAAGTAATCTAAACCAATAAACTGAGAAATTGATGACATCCATTAATCTATTTATAAATGAAAATAAAATTATAAGACAATAAATAAACTGGATTACTCTATCTTAATAAATATTGCTGTAAATTAATGCAATTTAAAATAGCCTAAAGATGATGCAAATTTAAAGATATTTTGAATTATAGTAAACCTAACTAAGTGAAGAAAATAATCCAAGATAATTGATTAATATCTTTTCACCGAAATTTTAAAATTTAGTAAAAAAATAATGAGGTGTTGATACTGCAAATGTAAAGGGCATATGGTAAGATAATGCTTTGAATTTCCCTAAAAAAAGGCGTAAATAGGAAAAAGTTTTTGCATAATATGCTTGAGATATATTGATCATCTAACGAAAAACTCTGAAGTGCTGTGATAAACTTTATACTATATAATTAAATTAATAATTTTAACTAAAAGAATTTTAGGAACTGAAACTCCTTTCCAGTTATACGACCCGATTCTCTCTTTTTAGGAATACTGGGGATATCCTGTTGTGTTCAAGACACAGTTGCAAGGAAAATCCATCGCTATGAGCAGCCAGGCTTCAAGCCCATACCAAGAGCGGATAATCTAGAAGACGGAGTTCCCTCGAGAAAATGACTATGAGCAGGGACTTTCTCAGCGATAGGGTAGGAATTTTTCCAAGCAAGAAAAGTTTAGTCAAGAAGGTCAATCTCAGCTCCCACCATCTTTTAAATTATATTATATAATTAAATAATTCTCTTAAGCTTTCTTTCTTATTTTTAATTTTTTGGTGTGGTAGTTATGCTAAATTTTGAAATCTGAAAGAAAGATTGCTAAACTTTTTATGTAGTCATAAATGAAATAACTGCTTTAACTGAAGTAAAAATAAGCAAAGTATGCTAAAAAATTACAAATGGCGAACTGGAAAATAATAAAACTAAACTATTTATAATTGAAAGGAGCAAAAATTATAGCTTTCTTACAATTTTATTATTTTTGTTAAAAGCAAAAAGATTACATTTCATGTTACTTAAATAAAAATTCTAAATATTTTTTGTTTTTGTCAATATAAAAAATCTGAATCCAGCATTCTAGCTTAATATTTATTGAATAAAATGTCTATTAAAGTTAAGAAAAAACAAAAAATTTAATCAAAATCTAAAGTTGATTATATAATTACTAAAATATAATATTTTTGTACGATTAAAGAACAGCGAGAGTAAGATTTTGAATTATCTGATTTTATTTCTAATCTAAGAGAGGTCATTAGTAGGATTAAAGATCTTGGAGGGAATGCTTATGAAAGATTTTTCGGTCTTGAAGTGGATATAATTAATGAATTTTCCCTTGAAGCATTAGAAAATAATTTTAATGAAATTTTATTTAAATTTTTTAAAAAAATTTATAGATTTTATATTAAAATTAATATAAAAATTTTAATTTTGCTTAAGAACCCAATTTCGGAATCAAGAAAGCCTTAAATACAACACATAATAGCCTCACTAGAATCTATGCTTGAGAATTTATCTTTTCTACGCCTAATTCGTAGATAATGCCAAGTCATCATCGAATCTGCAATCCATTGTAAACATTGCGGAATATTAGGCTCCAATCCTCCTTATCTAAATCTCATATTCCCAAAATAGTTAAGAAAGCACACCACCTCATACACCAATTAAAGGTTACAATTAACCAAAATAATTAGTTGAATTTAACTGCTTGTACAATTCCCCTTTTTACAATATTTAATTATAACATTATGATATTATACTAAATTATTCTATTAAAGTTACTTTTTTGAGATTAAATTATTATTAAAAAAATACAAATCTAACGTGTAAAACTAATTATCTTAAATAAGTCCTTATATTTATATATAAACCAGAGAAACTCTCAGAATTTATTTTTGTAAATAAATAAATTATTTTTAATATTAGTGATTTAAGAAATTACCTCCTTAAGAACTAAAATTTTATACAATATTCTATTTATTTTATTAATATTGCATACAAAATTTTGACTATCTTTGGCTTTTCTTACGATTTGGATCTTTATGTTGATTTAAACAAAATTAGAAAATTTAAGTTGATAAATTTATGTTCAAATGTTAACAAAAAATTTTAAATTAGAATATATTATTATGCTAATATAATTAGTATAACTAAATATTTTTTAATCATAAAATAATCATCATTTCATAAAGATTATGAAAAAGAGTATTGAAATTTATAAATTTTAATTTATCATTAAATATCAAAATTGTATAATGATCTAGCATGTTTCATTCCCTACTTCTATTATTAAAATTAACTTAAGAGATATTAATAATTTAAACTTAATTTTTTATAACATCTACAAGATTTTTTAATTTCTTAGTATTTAATATAAATTAATAAATTTAATTATTTAAATTCTTTTTTTTAAGTTTGAGCCTTTTATATTTTTGCTTCTTTTTAAACTTATAATTTATTTTTTTAGAAAAGTTTTAAATTAAATTAATTTAAATTGAATTAGATTCTCCCTTCTGCTTTATTATATCTAAAAAATGGTTTAATTTCTTGTTTCTCTCTATGATACCACCTAAATAATATTTACCTTTCCTCAAAAAAGGCAAGAAAGGATGAGATCAGAATGTAATATTTTGCCCTTAAAGCTGAAAGCTTCCAAACAATGTTGGTGTTCAGTATTAACTACGCATCTCCGCTTACTCAATTACGAACAACAGAATCCACATTCAATTTCCATCTGTTATCCATTTTTTTATATAATTTTAGATAATTAATTAGTTAAGTCAATTCCTTTTCTCATTTTAACCTTCCTTCATCTAATTTCCATCTTAAGGAGGATGAACTGCTTATGATATGATACAGAAGCTACTGAATAGAATTTTTTATATAAGGGCTCCTAATTGTATGAGGTTTAATAAACATCGAAAATAGGAAATTTGCTATCTTTTTAGGTTACGTGCTAGCTGCGGCGGAGCTACTTAAACCTCTTATGAAAGATACCTTATTGATAATGGAAATTGAAGATTTTACAATAATGGAGTGGAAGATGTCGACCACATCATAAATATATGTAATTAGTATTAGAATATAAGATAGTCACTAATACACAATTTAGAGAGCCTTAATATTAATAAGATGGATAATAAAATTTACCTATTAAATCTTGGATTGGTAGAAATAATCTGCGGTAGCTATAGATTCTAGAAATTTGTGCGCTCACTATAAGTAAAAGTAAGAAATGAACTTGATAAAAATATTAAAGTCTTCATTAGAGATCTTCTTGTAAAAAGAAAAATAGGTTATAATCAGAAACTCTTCCATACTAAAAATCTATTGGTAAAGACTACAGAGCAGGATCAAATGAGAATACAAGGACTCATAACTAACAGACTAAAGGAAAGAAACAAAAATTGGATCAGGCAGAGTTGGATCTATTCTAAAGCAATGTTGAGCAAAATCTGGGATGTGCGAAAAAAATAAACAGACTCAGTAGCTTAAAAAGATAAATGCAGATACATAGAAAGACATAATTAAAAAGCAGAACATATTTGATTTAATAAGATTTATTAAAATAAATAAATTCAAATATTTCAGTTAAGAATGAATATAATTGATGTAAGATCAAGTTGATGTTATAGAAGAAACCGAAGACAATCTGAGTAATCTAGCTTATTTGCAAGATTTTCTGTGAAACTCTAAACTTTTTGATTAGTGAAAAATCAAATAAAGATGACACCACATTAATAAATTATGTTATGTTATAATTTATATTTTTATTTATGATATTATAATTACTATTATAGTAATTGATTTATTATTGTTTTTATTATTATAATTATTGATATTATGATTATAATTGTTGATATTATTATTATTATTAAATTATTATTAGTTCTATTATTATTTTTTATATTATTATTATTATATTTAAAATTATTAGTTTTAATATTTTTATTTTTATTAATATATGTATTTGCTATAATTATTTTAATTATTATTCTTATTATTTTAATTATTAATTTTAATATATTAATTATTATAATTATTGTTATTATTATTATTATTGAAAATAATATTATTTTTATTAATATATATATATAGTAAACTAAAAGTCAAAAAAAGTTTGCGTTCCCTGGAATCTAAACCAGGTTCTCGCTGCCAGTTTTTTAACGTGGTGGAAACCACGACCAAGTTTTTTAAGTGGGAGGTAACCACTATGATAATCTTCTTGTTCCGTTGGAAATCTTCTTCTTGAATACTCCTTATGGAGTTACGTATAGTCTTGTAAGTTATCTTCACGTCTTTTGATCTTCCTTTCTCTTTAGTTACTTAAAGCTTTGGCAAGTCTTCAGTAAATGGTTATTTGAGTGGCAGAACCAGCATCTTCTATATTTGGTGATTTAAGGCTTGAATTCTGGATATAAGTGGCTCTCTATCTTTTCTATTCTAGCTATTAGATTCTATTCTTATTTCAATTCTTATTAATTCTATTAGTTCTATGTTTTTTATTCTTATTCAATGTCCATTCTGTCAACTTTGTTAGATCTAGATTAGGATTATAGTCAGAGTTGTTCTTTAGTCACTACTTGACTTTGTATCAGTTGATTCCTTAAACAGTTTGTTTCCTAATTAAGTTCTTCGATTGTATTTAGGAGTTCCCTTATCTTTTCCGCGAGATTAAATATTACCTCATCCTGCTTTTAGAAATTTTTCTTCATAAGTCAAATTTGATTGCTTAATGATTCGATTGTATCAGATTCCTGCTCCTTAGTATTCCCTTCAAGGCGCTTTCCTTTTACCGATGGAGGAGAGTCAGGGTCGGTAAGTTCTTTTATTTGATGTTCTATTTGCTTTTATGCAAGCTTTCTGGCTTTCTTTGCTTCAATTTTCTACTGCTTGCTTAACATCTTTTTTTTATTTTATTTTTATTAATATTGATATTTTTAATATTATTATTATTTCAAATGTAATTTTTATTTATTATATTATATTATAAATATAATAATAATTATTTTTATATAATTGTATTGTATTTTATTATTATTTGTATTACTATTATATTTATATTTATATTTATTATTATTATTTTCTATAATATTATTAGTATCATTAGTATCATTTATATTATTATTATTATTTATTTTCTTTTATTACTATTATTTCTATTAGTACTAAAAGTATTATTATTATAATTATTGATATTATTATTATTTTTATTAATATTTATTTTATTTTTTTATTATTATTGATAATATTAAATAATTTTAAATATTTTTATTATTATTGTTATTATTATATTAGTATATTCCTTTATTTTAATTATTTTTTTAATTATTTTTTATGGCATTATTGATATTAGCATTAATTTTTTTATAATTTGTTATTTTATTTTTATTATAATTATTATTGATATTATAATTATTAAAATTATTATTATTATTAGTATTATTATTATTATCTTTCGTGCTATAACTGTATTTATTTTTATAATTCTATTATAATTATAAGTATTATTATTAATATTTTAATTATTATTATAGCTATTATTTGAAATATAATAATAATAATTATTATATTTTATTATTCTGAGTATTATTATATATATTTTTATTATTAGTTTTATTTTTATTTTTTTGATATTATTATTGATATTAGCATTTGATTTATTAATGTTTTAATTATTATTATTATTGATATGATTATTTTTATTTTTTAATTAAATATATTATTTAATTATTACTATTTAATTAATATTGCAATATCTTTTATTATAACTAGTATTCTTAGTATAAATATTTATATTTATGTTGTTTTTTAATTATTATTTATTATTTTATTTTATATTTTTATTATTATTATTATTATATTTAAAAAAATGGATGTCGGCTGAAGTCAGGAGAACGAATATGAAATCAAATGCAATATACATTGCATTGCAAATAATCTCGTACCATATGCCACAACGGAAAAGGGTGGATGTGCTCGAGGAGACAAGCCTAATTTACCCTAAAAGTTCTCTCTATCAGTATGAAAGTTTGACTGACGGGCTTTCTAATTAATGACTTAACAGCTAGATCTTATTCGGATCTTATTTAAGAAGACTGAAGCATTTGATTCAAGATTTAAGAATAATTTTTAATAAGAAGGTTCCCCATTTGGGGAAACTGACGTGACTCATTGGGTTTCTAGAATTTTAACATGAAACATGAGAACATTTTTTAATATTAAATATTAATATTGAAAGAGCTGCGCTTCAAGGAGGTGCTACGTGCTCTCTAACCTTATTAATTTATTTGCTGATTTTATTATTATTACTGCTTTCTATTCTTTCTGTCAGAATTTTTCTCGTTGAAGATTTGGTTCCACATCCTTGTGATTATTTGCTGTTGTACTTTTTAGAAATAAGATTCTGTCAATTCTGCTAATTGATTGAATTGGATAGAATTTATTTAAATTCCGATTGATTGGTTGGGTATTTACATTTTTTAGTGTTAATGTGTTAAAAATTAGGTATAACTAATATCCTTTTTCAACGCTTTTAGTTTTATCACTTCGAAATTAAAGCAATTACATTTAACTCCGTTTTACACATCTAAATATAAGAGAAATGTCCTAAGGAATATATAATCACAATTTTAAGGATATTTGTAGTTTCCCAATTTGGATATCGAAGTAAATTTTACAAAAGCAACTATATTAGCAATATTCTTCTCGGGTTATCTAAAGAAATCTAACTTCTAGTTAGGTGAATAAGAAAAGAGTGTGATGAAATGTTGTAAAATTAACATAGAAATAAATAAGCTTTCGTCATTATCAGTTAAATTTTTTCGTCTATTTTTAGTAAATTAATATATTTAGACAGCTTTCTAAAGGCTAGAATTTTGATGAATATAACATTATAAAATTACATTAAATGTCTGATTTTTTTAATTACCTATTATGTGCTAGAAGTTTAGATACTTCTTTAGTTAAAAAGAGACAAAAAAGTAATTTTCTTAGTAAAAAGTCAACTATACACTAAATTATCCTTATTTAATATGCTTATTGCATTCATAACAAAAAGAGAATTGATTAATAGAACTATTTTCCTTTAATGTATTACGAGTGATAAAAATTTAGATAAACTCTAAGATAAGTTGATTTATATATTTTTTCAAAATTTATCCTAAATATTTAGGAAGAGAAACTTAGCACCAAATTTAAAAAATCAAACTAATATTATAAAGGTTCTTTCTAAATAGAAAAAGTAACTTTTATATGCTACTAATATTATAATTATAATTCTTTTAGAGATTATAAGATCAACTACTATATTTCATTAATTAAGTCCATTGTCTTTAATTCATCAATTTTATTTTTCCTTGAGCGTTTATTTTAGATATGTAAGCTTAATTTGCTTTTATTTTTGCCTTTGTTTTTCCATTTGCATAACAGTTAAATATTTTTCTGAGTTTTTATAAAGCATGAAAAAAATTAGCTCCAAGCTTTCCATAAGTAGAATTTACTCCTACATGTTGTAATTATAAATAAAGCTAATTAAAATATATCCCTTTAAAGCATAATATATGAGTGACAGTTAAAATTAGTTAAAATAAGAATATTCAAAAGAAGAATAATAATTCTAGAATCTATACATTCATAGAGATTAGGCTTTATAGCTTTATAGTAAGAAGTTCTCTAATTCGATACTCTATTATTTATAACAATTTATGGCTTAATAAATCATATTAGCTTTTATTAATTAATACTCTTTGCTTATTTATATAAATAGAGTATAAGATCATATCTCTTACTAAGAAGTCAGTTAGATAAGAGGCTATGGAGTAGTTTTAATGTCTATCAACCTAAATAACGTTTTCATTTTCGCTTCTTTAGGAATGGTATAACAAATTTAAAAGCTCAGTATGACTTTAGTTTTATTGAGGCTTTGACTTAAATGGATTAATATGTAACTAAGAGTGTTAATTTTGGTTGGTTTTGAATAATAATATTTGGCTTAGATAAATAATAATCTAGTTGCTACTTAAACAATTTTTAAAACTATTAAGTTTAATTAGTATACTAATAGTATTTTTTTCCAATTTAATACAAATTTATTTCAAAAGATCATATATCTTAACCATTTTTTTCTGTTATTTTTAACTTTTGGAAAAGCCTTGAATAAAATGAAATTTTTAGTAAGAATAATAGAAGAATGTGAGCTTAGCCACCAGAATAAAACTAATAGAAGTAAATAGTAAAAATGCTGTTAATATTGATTCAACAAAAGCTACATAAGTAATAGTTTAAACTGAAATATCAGAATTATTAATTTATTCCTTTTTATAATGAATATATGAATATCGGTCGCGGTTAGGAGAACTAGTATGTAATCTGGAGCAGTGTGAAATGTATTGCGAATAATCTTGCACTAGATATCACTACAGAGAAAGGTGGAAAAACTCGAAAGAAAAATGCCCAACTTACCCGAGAGTCCTCGCTAGAAATATGTGACGGGATAACTAATGACTTAATTACTAATTCAAATTTTGATCTTATTCAAGAAGACTCGAGCATTTGATTCAAGATTAAAGAATAGTCTTTAATAAACAGATTACTCATTTGGAAAAGTTGACGTGACTTATTGAACGGCAAGAGTGGCAACAAGAAGAAGGAGAACACTTTCTTTTAATATTAATATTGAAAGAACTGAGCGCCATCGAGGTGTTACACGTTCTATAATCATATTTATATATCTGATATTTTAAAACCATAAAGGCTACCGTAACAATTTTCTACATAATGTTCCTACAATTGACATCAAAGGTAGTTCCGATTTATCACATTCACTGTCAGAGAAATTTTTAAGCCATAGTTAGGAATTAACCGGAATTTAAAAATTTCCAAAATTATAATTGTGCTAGCACTTTAGTTTTATTCTAATAGATTAATTTGAATCTTGCTCTAAGTTTTGCTCATTTTCTTAGTTTTCCAGTACCATTACCGTAAATTTTCGTGTTTTAGAATTTTTTTTACCCAAGATTTTTGATTATTTCATTTTAGGCATTTTTTCTTTCTTTACTTCGTGGGTGAGTTTTTCAAGTATTTGGATGACTATTTATAACTAATTTCTTGATTCTATTCTCTATTGATATACTTTTGATAATTTTTTTAGATGTGAATTATATCATTATTAGTTTCCTCTTCTTCATTAAAAGAAATTATAGCGAAATTTTATCACATTTATTCAGAAGTCATTAAACTATTACATTTAAGTAGGAGTAAATATAAAAAATCTAAAAATAATTTCTTAACATTTTGGATTATTTTGATATTTTTTTAAAACGTTCATTTCTCAGACTTCTGATTATTCAAAAAAAAATGTAGGAACAGTCTTGATATAGCAAAAGAGAGTAAAAAAAATTCTATCATTTCTTCGTATAAATTATTTTATAAAAACATTAATGAAATTTTATGCTTTAACTTGATGAATATAAAGTAACTTTTCCATTAATTAAATAAATTTTATTTTTATTATAAAATAAGTGACTCATTATTCAATAGTATCTCTTTTATTTAAGATTCTAATTTTTCATATTTTTTCCTTCAATATTTCTATTTTTTTTATTTTTAGAAACAAATTTTATATTTTTTAAATTTTCTCTCAAAGATTATACAATAGGAGTCCATTTTATAATTTAAAAGGGCTTAAAAGATGTTTATAATTTCTTTCACTATTTCTTGATTTTATATTTTTTTATAATAAGTATTAAGAGAAAAGTATGATTATAAAGAAATTTTATGAAGATCATGTTTTAGACTAAATTTATATAATTAATTAATTTCAACTTAAAGAGTTTTGGACTGCAACTTCTTGCAGTTTAACGACCCCAACACTCCCTTCATGGGATAACGGGGATATCCTGTTGCTTTCGAAAAACAGCTGCCAGGGAGCTCCATCGCTATGGGCAGTCAGGCTTCAAGCCCCTATCAGGAGTGGATAATCAAAAGGAAGGCGTTCCCTTGCAAAGGTTGACTTTGACCAGGGACTTTCTCAGCGACAGGAAAGGAACTTGTTCCTAGCCATAAAACCAGAAAGTATGATTCAGAAGGTCAATCTCAGCTCCCACCATCTTTTTAATTATTAGACTAAATTTATATAAAATTACTTTTTCTTCTTTCTTAATTCCTTAAATTAAATTTTTCCAGCGTATATTTCTCTTTAAGTTGAATATATTTTTTAATAGACTAAAATTAATTTTTCCTATTATATTAAATATTTTCTTTTTTTATTTGTTTTAAAAATAAAAAAGATGGAAAAAATTTAAACCTGTTAAACGCTGGATGATAATAAGATTATAGGGTAATTTATCTTTTTAAAATTTCCAGGAATTTAAGCATTATAGTACATAGTTCTATTAGGTTTATTAAAGTTAGTAGCAGGATATTAAAATTTTATTTATATTAAGTTTCATTAGTATTTATCTAAGGCTGGAATTACATCTTCTTTAATAGAAATATCAGAATCATCTGCTTAAAATAAATTTTTCTTAAAATCCTCATAAAATTCTTATTAACCTACTATATTTTATAGTCTGTAGTTTTCACTTTCTTCTTGAAAGATTTTTTCGTTAGTGAGAGTTAAGTTGAGTTCCGAAGAAAAGAAACATAGAATAGTTACTAGTAGTGAGAGAAGGAATAAGTTCATATACAAAATAAACTTAAAATGGAATAATGAACTAGAAATGCTAATCTGATAAAGAGATTATATTTGAAATAATATTTGAATGGATAAAATATGAAGTTAATTTAAAGGTAGATTGAAGGTAATAGCTTAATATAAAATGTAATTTAGGAATATAATAATTTAACTAAGTTGGTATTCTATAAAGTTAAATAATAAGACTTGCTTATAGTTTAAATTTAGTGGTTTAGCTTAATTTATTAATATAGCAGTATACTTTCTTAAGCTATAAATACAACTATGTTTCTTTTAATAAATGCATTTAGGATTTCCTAGCTATGATACTGTTTAATTTGCCTTTAGTATTTTTATTTAATTTTTAGATATTCTACTAGTAATTTCATTATTCACTTCTTATTTTACTTATTGCAACTTAATAATAATAATAATATACTTAAAGTTAGTAGAGTTTTGCATTCTCTGGAATTGCAACCAGTTCCTGCAGACAGTTTTTTTAACGTGGGTGTGATCCACGACCTTTTTATTAGGTGGAAGGTTACCACTGTAACCGTTCAAGTGGTCTTGCAAAAAGCTTTTATTTGTAGATCCCTGTTGGAGTTATTCATAGTTTATTGAGTTGTCTCCATATTCTTTTCTGCTCTTATTCGTTTATTTTCTTTCATTATCAACAGTTTTTTAAAATATGTTGATTTGATTTGCAACATCAACAAAGTTTGTATTATTGTCTTTATTTCGTTCTTTTTTATGATAATATATTTTCTATATTTTCTAATCTTTTAATGAAACTTGTAGCAATCATTTCTTTTTCTGGATTCAATTCTGTTTTTAATTCTATTGGTATTTTTTCTATTTCCATTTTCGTGTCATATTTAAAGTTTTATTATGATTAAGTTCAGAGTTATTCTTCCGTTATTAATTTGCTACAAATAAGTTATCTTCTAAGTATTAGTAATTCGTTGTTCTAATCTTCTATGTTACTCATTAGTTCCCGTATTTTTTCGCCTAAGTTGTAAGTTGTTTCTTCATAATTTGGGATTACTTTTTACATTTGGTCTAATTAAATTTAAAGTTTTTGATTAGTTTCGTCCTTAGGTTAACTTATCTCTATTTATCCTATCATAACTTTACCTTCTGAAGAAGAGCTTGACTCCTCCTATTGTTATTATTTTTTCTAAATTTCTTTTGCCGCTTTTCTCTTTAGGTTTCTAAGTTAATTTTTTGAGAGTCGAAGAGATTAATCCATTTTTTACCTCTACTTATTGCAACTTAAAAGCTTTATCTGTTTAAGGATAAAAAACTTATTTTATGATAGATTATTCTTCTAATAAGCTTTACCTACTTAAAAATAATCAATAAATTAGCGAATAATAAAGCCTAAGTGGTATATCAAAGTGGAACTTATCAAATATGCGAGTAAAGAATTGCATTAAATGGTTACATGTTTTATGCCATATTTTTATATTTTTTCTTAATAACAAAACATTCCAATCTCTCTGTTTCATTACCTTAGCCATTAAGTTTATATTTTCTATGCAATTTTCCTAATAATTTCTTAAATATTTTTTAACTATCTTCATTATTTAATTAATAGCTTGCTTAATAATATAAAACACTACTGGGCATTCTTTAAAATAAATAACTAGAAAATATGAAGCATAGCTGCTATATATAAGTAGATAGATAGAAGCTGTTTATATAAAGTTGTTTTATTAACTGTTTAAATGTTTAAATATTTTCTGTCTTTTTCTCTTATTTTTTCCTATAGTTTTATATCTTTCCTCTCTATTATAAATATATCCCTATCTTACTTTCCTTCTGCTGTTTTAATGCTCCTCCCATTGCTTTGCACTTCTTGAGAATGTTGAAATAATAAAAATAAAGAGTATTTATGTAAAATATAAGCAAAGATATGCTGTAATATAAATAGAAGGTGTTAACTAGTATATATTATTCTATGGCAGGAAGCTACTCGTTCAATTAAATTGCCTAGTCCATTCAAAAAAAAGCAAAACTAAAAAGATATCAAAAAACGACTGAAATCATAATTTTAGTTTTAAGTCTAATGAACAAGATAGTAAGATATATACTAAAGACTTAAACTATGAGACATATTATTATAGGAAACTTAATCAAATGATAAAACTGCTCTTAATTTCCATTCTAAATATCTTGCTTAACATTAGTAGTCGATAAAGATGAATAAAATATTTATTCTTTTGGAGGGTTAAATTGGAAAGGGTAAATTTTAAAAGATATATGAAAGTATAATATATAGAACGATAGATGAAATAAGCATGATTTAGATTTTCCTTAAGCTATTGATAGGCCTATAGTTTCTTTAGAACCTTTTATATTATATGGGAGGTCTAAAAAATTAAACTACACAAGAATATTCAAGAACAATATATTAAAGAAGCAAACAATAGAGACAATAAAGTAAAATTTTTAAAGATATTTCTACTTTAACGGAGATGAAAATAAGAGATAACTACGGGTATGCTTTTGCCTTAGATTAGGATAAAGTTTCAATAATGAGGATCGATCTAGAAAAATTGAGTTATAGAAGTATTAAAAGTCATAACTGATAAACATAATATTAATATCTATATGATTAATAGTATTTATAATAAATATAGTGTAATATATTGATCTGTAGATAAGTAGTTTAAAGATCTATAACTAGGTAAATATGTTCCTAATTATTAAAATGGTTAATATATACTTATTGATGATGTATTGCTATAGCTAATAAAGATTTTTGGATGTTTAACTGTATATATGATGTTGATATAGTAGGTAATGTAGTTATAGCTGTATAGTTGACAGTAAAGACTTAGCAATAATTTAGTAAAAATATTAAATAAATGATTATCAAAATGTATTAGATAAATTATGATTTCCTATATGCTTTTATAAACATTATTTTTCCTTACTAGTTCTTTTTAAAGCGTCTGAAATAAATAAAAAATCAAATTACCTATCTTTAACTTTTCTACTGATTATAACATTTGATAATTACTTGCAAATCCTCCAACCACATAAAGAAATTTTTAAGCAGTTGCTATTCCAAAACCACTTCTTCCCTCATTTAGACCACAAATTTTTATCTAATTACCTTCAAAATCAAATTATAAAGTTTCTTTTATTACTTTCTTATAATTTCTGCTATATCCTCCAATTAAATATAACTTATTTTAATACTCTATACTTTTACTAATTTCTGGAATTATAATTTAAACTTAGACTTATCGTGATTGCTCTGCTTAAATATTAAACAAAGTTAAATTTTAAATCCAACAATCAAAATAGTGAATATAGTTTGATTATATAAAGCGTTAGCTTCCTTTATCTTTAAAAGTCTAAATAGTCTTTAATTTTTCTTAGTTTGTACTATATTATAGTTTCTATCTTATTTGTATGATATGGTTTTAGCTTAATTTTGATGCCTTTTGTATTAAAGCTGCTTATATTGTAAAATATGATTAGAAGCTTATAGATGAATTATACCAGATTATATTTGCTTTTAGTGATAGTAAATAGGATTGAATAAAGAGGACAATTAGATAATATAGAAGTGCTATTATTTTTGGTAGATAAATGTTATAGGTTAATAATTGTAGTTAATGGTAACTATTAGTTAGTGGAATTATGTTGGTGAGAGTATTACTAATGTTGAATTATTTGGTTGTAATGGTTTTATATTTTACCATTATTTACATTTCCTCTAATTTCTACCTAGCATCTTAAATCTTTTATATATACTATTAGTTTTCTTTCATCATTCTTATTAAATCTCTTTCTTAAGGTAAATCTTCAAATCTAAAATGGAATTCGATTTAGCAAATAGGACATTACATTAAATCTTATAAATACCACTAGGTATACAAACATACACCACAGTAAATATGTCTACAAGATAAGACAGTTGGAAGAGCATTAATTAAGTTGCAGTCTTTTAAGCAGATTAAACATTTTGGTAACGCTTACATTTTGATTATAATTAAGATAAAAAAGCTGCTTTAAAATTTAATTTATAACACTAAGTATAAAAAATAAAAATCTAAGCATTACAAATAATAAAAAGCCTTAAAATACTATATATCAAATATTAAGTATGTAATTGCTATTTTTGTACAATTATTAAAACAGAAAAAAGTTTAAAAATAAATTAAATGATTAATACAAGCAACAAGATAATATTTCTAGTTAAAATTAGTTTAATTTTAACTTAATTATATTATAAATGATATTTATTAAGCTATTTATAAAAAACTGCTTTACATAATTATACTTCATAATTTTAGTGTATTTTAGATAATTTTCAGTCACTTAGAGAAGGTAATTAAATATATAATATTAAATGAAAAAAGAAAAATAATAAAAGAGGATTATATAATATGAGATTAGAATTAATAAAATAATAATATAAATGTAAATTATATGAAATATATATGCTTTGGTAAACAAAATATTAGTAATAGTTTTATAAAGCATTTATAAAATAACTTCTACTTAAGATAAAATAATTTAGCGTAGTCTGTAGAAATATTTTAGTTTAATTAAAAGAGTTAAAAAGGAAAACATTATTATTATTAAATTTAAATTTTGTTAAGTTAGATTCATTTTTTTAATAAAGGCAAACATAATTTCTTTAAGACTCTATCTGTCAAAATTAATTTATAAAAAGATGAAAAATAAGAAATATAAAAAGTAACAATATTTTATTAGTTTACAAATAAAGAAAATAAAAGAGAAAGCATTGATTGGAATTAAATAATAGAATTATAAATTTTGTAAAGTTTTATATATAATATAGAATAAAAAATATAATATTAATAAAAAATTCATTAAATTAACCTAAGATTATTTAATCAGTTAGATACTTATAAGATTTTAGTTCTCTGGCTATTAGTATTTCGATAGTATAATTTCTTTTTATAATTTTCGAATATGATATATATTAAATTAAACAATAACTAGTAAAAAGTTTCTAAATAAAATTTAATTTGATAAGCAATAAAATGAATAAAAATATTTTTAGATATTTTATTAAATTAAATAGATATCCCTATATTAAATTCAATAGTTTCAAATTATATTGAATTTATTGGATAATAAACTTACTAACTTAACTAAAAATAGTTTTATTAATAGGCACTCTTTCTTATGAATTTTCCTTGCTTGAATGAAATTTATCTTCTCACGAATATAGATCATCTTTGTTCATAAAATGTCTGGTTTCGACACTCCTTATGTACATTTCAAAGTCATCAGATTAAAAAATTATTTTATAAAATGAGTTCTTCTTGGATTTCTTTTAGTTTCTCATTCATTAATTCTATTTTATAGTTTAGAACTTTAATTTATTTTTTCAGTTTTAATACTCTCTTTCATTATCTATATTTAATTCTGTCAGTTCTGTTGCACTAAGGATATCTTGCGACTGTAAATTTAATTAGAATTGCATTAAAGCTTTTTGGATTTTATTAGGCCTTAAATATGCTTCCTCAGAGTTAGTTTATTTTTTTGTATTATTATATACATTTAATTAAAAAAAAGATAAGAGAAACTAACTTAACTTATTTATGGACAATGTAAATAAAGGAAAGTTGACAGAAATGTGGAAGAAACTAAAAAGCCTACTTAATAGAAAAAATAATTAGTGAGTACCCTTATCAAAAGGAGATGTTAAGACTTTCAGGAATGAATGATAGCAGTTATTTGAAGATGGCGATAATACAATACCAACTAAATTCTTAAACAAGAGACAAATAGTGGGAAACCAATTTTAAATTTGAGAAAATATTAATTAATTGGCGAAATGAAAAGCAGTAGGACCTGATGAAATTTAAGTAGGAACAATTTTAGCTGGTGGAAAAAAATTAATAGAAGTAATTTGCAAAATGATAGCTAAGATGATTTAAGAGGGAGTAATACTTTAGGAGATGAAACAATAATACATAATATTAATATACAAAAAAGGAGGATAGAAGATTCAGATGATCTATAGACCAATCTCTTTATTGAATCATGCTTTGTAAATTGTAGGACGCATGAATTTTCTATCAATTGTAAGGATATCTTCATAATGATGAAAGCTAATTCTATTATGGATTCAAAAAAGAAAATCAAGCGCACTATAAATTTTCAATCTAAGAACAGTATAGGAATGGTCAATGCTGAATAAAAAAGATTTATTTGTAATATTTGTTGATATTAAGAAAGCTTATGACTCAGTGCAAAGAAAGGATATATGATAAATCCTAAACGATCTAAGAGTACTGGAATAGATAATTAAACTAAAAATCAATTATTACATAGCAAAATCATTCGCGAGCAATAAAATTATAATTAAAAATTGAAGAAAAAGAAATATTTATAAATGATGATAATAACTGTTGAAAGAAAAGAAATATATTAATAGGGCAATATGAGAATATAGATTATACGTAGAAGATAGAGAAAGAATGGAGTAAATGACAACAACATTAAATTTTGAAAAACTGATTTGATGAATATGTAGTAGGACCACCCAATTACCTGAGACATAATAAAAACAAAAAAGAAGAAATATGCTAAATATTTAGAATAAGAATGAGATGTGATGGGAACTAGGATTGCTTAAAAGAAAGACATCTAGTTGTGATAAACCAATCCCTTTCTACAATTATAAAGAGAAAATGAAAATTTTATCATAGAAAAATGTGTAGAATACAAAGAAAGAAGATATTATATATTTGAGATCTAAGAGCAATAGGAGTAGAGATAATGAATGTAATTATTTTATATAATATGAGGTACGGCCAAATTCGAGAAATTCATTAGAACCTAAGAAGAGTAAAAAATGAGCTAAAGCTGGTTTGATAATAAAAAATAATATCAAAGATACAGTAGAAAAAAGGAAAAGAGGATATATAGAAAAGAAATTGAATGAAAAAAAGAAATAGGAAAAGACTATAGAGCAGGAAAAAGTTAATGTTTATGAGTGTATAAAGGCTTTATTAAGAAGAAAATAATTAGAAATGAAAATTGTAAGATATGTAACAAAAAATAAATTAAGCTTGTAATAAAGATTTAATAAAGAGTAGATAGATAGAAGACACAATAACAAGAGATAATGTAGAGAAAAATGAGGAAGCTATGTAACTAATAAGAGAAAAATTTCTATTACTTGAAGGTTTATTTGAAGAAACGGATAAATATTGAGATATGGAAAGAGCTGCGCACCAACGAGGGGCTACGCGCTCTAAAATTAAATTTATTTATTATTGATTTATTATAGATGAGTAGTTTGGTTGCTACATCAACTAAATATTATTATTTTTTTGAAAAGCACCGTTTGCTCAATTTCCAAAGATATTGATATTTTTATTTGCTTAAATCTAATTTTTTTTTCTATATTTATCCTAATTCATCAGCAGATGATCAATTTTTTGTAAAGTTCGTATTTCTTTCTTATAAATCTTTCATTTCATCTCTAGCTTTAAGTAATAATAATAATAAGATAATAAAATTTCAATACTTTTAGTATTGGGACATAATTGCACTAATTATAGTTTATTTCATGCGAATTATGTTAAGCATAAGAGTTTATGTAAGTTTATTATCACCCTCTAGTTAATTCTTCCTATTCTTGTTCTTTTATTTCTTCTATATTGGTTCTAAATTGTGTTCTCGCATTTTCCTCTCTCTCTTCTTATTTTCAATTTTCTTCTTATTTGTTTTCACAACCATTATCTAAGTTTCTTTCTTAAATTATATTCTTTTTTCTCCCATCAATTTTGCTTTTTGTTTCAACTGCTAAATTTCTATCCTTTTTAAGCAATTTTTGATGAAAATTTTTAATATATTTGTCAATCTTAGGGTAAGAAAATAAATAAAAAGACGAAGTTCTGATAGACAACTACAAGTTTTAAACGGATGCATTCTTCAGCATCCACCCAATTAGAATAAGAACATAATCTAGCTGAAAAATTTATTAGTGAAGCAAGAATAAGAAATTGAGCACCTTAAAAACCAAAAATGGAATAACTGAATACAGGATTGAATTCAATAATCTTCGAACACTAAGTTGTACCTCAGTTTGACTAATTCTTGACAAGAAAAGATGATTCTGCTGTGGAAGTCTACATCATCTATATTAGAACTGCCAGAATTTTCAACAGTTAATATCCCGATATTTAATATGCAAATCAATCAAAAAATCAGACTAAGCAAGATTTTTTGCGACATGAATGCAAATATGTAAAAGAGGTAGAAGATGGAGATATTACAAAGACCTGATAGTAATGTAGGATGAAAATTTGGTAAAAAAACTCGCGAGTAGTGCACTTTTTCCTTTAGTTACAAACATTTTAGCAAATAGTGAAGAGCTTGAAAGGCTGTACTCTTGAAATTCTCTAGTAATGGAGAAATATTTTATATATAATATAATAATATCTAAAATTTTATTAGTTAAATATTATTAATCCTTATCTCAGGTTTAGTTTTAATTGAAAATAATTAAGATTTTTAATTTCCTTATTAACTTGTAACTTTTTTTTTAATTTAAACTAAAAAAGTTTTTGGACCGGAAACTCCTTTCCGATTGCACGACCCGACGCTCTTTTTATGGAATAACGGGGATATCCTGTTGTGCTCCAGGCGCAGCTGCTAAGGAGCTCCATCGCTATGATCAGCCAGGCTTCAAGCCCCTACCAAGAGCGGATAAACTCAAAGACAGCATTCCCTTCAGAAAATGACTCTGACTGGAGACTTTCTCAGCAACAGGAAAGGAACTTGTTCCTAGCCATAAAACCAGAAAGTTTAGTCACGAAGGTCATTCTCAGCTTCCACCATCTTTTCAATTATTAACTTCTTTTTCTTTATCCTCTTAGTATTTTTTTTGATTGTAGTTCATATTTAACTGATGAAATTATTGCATGATCTTAGAAAAATAATTTTTTCGAATTCGTTAATTTGAATTATTTTTTATATTTGAAATCATTTTCAGTTTTGAGATCTTTAATTCAGGAGTTCTACTTTCAATTAAATAAAATATTTAAATATTGAATTATAAATTCTCTTTAATCTTATTTTACATTTGTTTTTTAATTAAAGCAGTTTGTCATATTATTACTTATTTTTAACTTCAATAACTTCCTTTTATTTATTTATTGAAACTTCTCAATTATGAGAATGATTTAGTAATAACTTTTTTGATTTTTTCTTTTAAATCAATGTCATTAATATACGTTAAATTGAATTTGCTATTTTAATTAAATTTTCTCTTTAACTTTTAATTATGAAAATATCTTAAGAGTCTAAAAAGTTAAATAGTGTCTTAAATATTTAATATTTTTGATCAAAATTGGATACATCTGAAGAGTCTTTAGCTGCGATTTGGTTTTATTGTAAGAATATTTCTAATATTTTAGAATGTTCTAAATTTAGTGTCCATGGTTAGTGAGTTGCGTAGTTATTTTATATGAATTCAACCAATTTATTATCTGATAATTAAGTAATGATTTTAAATAAACTCCTTAATAAATGAATAATCTTTTTAATAAGTTTAAGTTGTAGAGAATCCAATTATATTGCTCAATCCATTTGAAATAAGTCTCTTTATCTTTGCATAAAGAAGAGTAGCTAAGAGTACACTCTTTCTAAATTTTTACTCCTCCATTTTTATTCTTTTCTCAACCTTAATTTTAAAACTATTTTATTAATAAAATTATTACCTTTAGAGATAAATTCTTTCATACTATCATTAAACATAATAAAAATGACTAATTTAGGACATCATATTTAAGTAACTTATTTATAAAGAAATGCTGGTAATAACAATCTACTAGCAATGATATTTATTAAGCTAAATATATTATCCTTTAGAATTTTATAACTCATTTGCTTGTTAATTAACTTATCTAATTTTTATGGTTTTTTATTCTGTTTATTATGATAATTGGGCTAAGATTACTATTTTAAAATACTAGAAAAAATTAAATTTACAAATAAAGGATTTTAGAGATTAAAATAATGATATTTTATATTAATTAACAAACTATGCAAATTTAAATATCTTGTACTTTAAACTGATTAATAGAAAAGCATTAACTGATACAATTTACTATTTATATGGAAAAATAAAGATTTATGACAATAGGATTAAGAAGCAAGGTTAGATTATTAGATTTTAGAATAAAAATTTGAAGGAAAGAATAAAGGTGATAATCAATTTGTTTGAATTTGATTCTAGTGTTTACTATTATTTAAAGTAATAGATAATAATTAAATAAAAAACGGAATTTTTCTTCAAGAAAGGTTTTTTATAATTTCCTATAAGAAGGAGGGAAAATAAGAAGTGTCAATTCTCTACTGCATATCCAAAAAATACTTGAATTTACTAAGAAGAGAAGAGAATAAAGTGAAAATTGCTCAACTTATGCTTATGATTATCAATTCTAAGTAGAGGGGTTAAAACTCAATAATCGGAGATAGAAAATTCAGATAAAATGGAAAAAAAGAAAAGCAAACAGAATAAAGACTGATGGCCTTAGAAAGAACTATATAATTTTTGAAAAATAATTATTACTAAACAGCCAATCTAAAAACTAGAAATAGAAGTAGACAGAACTGAAAATAAAAATGAAAAAAATTAACTAAGTTTCCAGAACTAAAAGAAAAAAGCGACACTATGATAATAGAAGAAGAAATTATAAAAAGCTTAAAAAATTTAGTAAAAGATAAAAATTAGGAAAAACTCCTTCTACTATAAAATCGTATGACACCTTTATTTTACATGTTATAAATTATCACAGAAACAATGGAACTAGTGAATTAAAGAGCAATAAAGAAAAGACGAGAAGAAACGAAATTTAACGGAGTTATTGCAGCCCTAGTTGAAATGTTTACAAAATTAAGAAAAATTCGATATAATCAAGAATGGAAAGTAGGAAAGAAAACATGAAGAAATTCGATTTTCCATACTCGTTAAAATAAATGGCCTCAAACGTTTTAATTAAACAGCGAGAGCTTTGATAGCATTTTTCCAGACAAATTGAAATTTTCCATTATGGAAAACATAAATATAAATAATTTAATATAAATCAATATACTTTATTGCTTTTAAATGTTTATAATATTTGAAAAAAATGAATTAAAGGGTTGATAGAGAGAATAATATAATAAAAAAGCTTAAAAATAAAAATAATATGTCGAATAGAAACTAAAATAATCTAATAATTAACATAAATTACAAATTTTATAATTTATAAGTACATACTGTAATTTTATTGATCAGTGCATTGGATAATAAATATGCCCCAACATCTTATGCATATGACCTTAATTTGAGAGACAACAATAGCATAGAAAAATGTCCCCTCCACTTCTATTATAACCGATTTGACATAAGAGTAGTAGATAAATTAACAGCATAAGCAAATCGTGCCCTCTTGTCTAATGTTTATGAATTATCTTAAAATATGATAGATTTAATTTTTTTCTATATTATATAGCTATAAGTTTTTTTGAATTAAGTAAAACATAGCAATTAATTTTAAAAAATATTACATTTTTTAGCAAGTTTTCTATATAATTCGATAGCAAAAATTATATTTCTATATCTCTTTTCTAGTTTTTTATTATAATCCGTAATTTAATTATTTACATTTTAAATAGGGAGGAGAACTCCTTCCGCTGTGATTGATAGAAACTCTGGTACCAGGAAGTACCCCACGTGAAGACCTGAACAAGAATCTTGGCAGGAGCCAAGGATGTTAAGACCGAGTCATCAAGTAACGATATGTTGAACGATGTCTGAGAATAAGGTCTCTTTAGGGAAGCACTCTGACACTGACCCTATAGGAGACAAGAATTTCCAAGGGATGCTAGCACAGGGAAGAATGTAATGTAATATGTTTTTAAACTTTAAAAGACTTTAATTAAAGAGCTGCGCGCTATCGTAGTGCTACGCACTCTATAATCTTAGTTTTTTCTTAACATTATTTTAAAATTAAGTGTTATAAGATATGTAAATAAAACTAAATTTAGTTTTTTTTATTTTTTATCGATATTTAGGGATTTTTTGCCAGGATAAATTAAAAAAAATTAAAAAATTTGTTTTGATCATTTTAACTTATTTTCTTTCGATTTTTTACAACATAAGATTTTTCATAAAAGTTTTATCGTTCTCTTTTATATTGAAAATTTTGAAATAAGGAACGATTTTTTATTTGCATAATAATATATTTTCTTTTTAAAAAATTCAATATGAAAAAAGTTATTATTTATATTTAAAATTTAAAAGATTTCAAAGTTAGGCAATCAAAAAATTAATATTATTTATAGATTATTCAAAGGAAAAAATTTAATGTTAAAATAAGAGAAAAAAGTTTAGAATCGATTGAAAATAATTTAAAATAAGATTTGTTGAAAATTTTTTACTTTTAATTTATTTTTTTTGGATTCAGTTCCTTTTTATTTTTTTATAAGTCTTTCTAGATTTTTCGATTGCTACGTGAATTTTCTTTAAATTTAATAAGTATATTGAATATATAAAAGATATCTGAAGTCAAATATAAAGTCATTAGAGATAAATCTAAGAATTTCCATTTTTCCTGGCTGTAAGTAAGGTTCAATTGTTTTTATTACTTTAGATATAAAATTTTTATATTAAGGTTAATCTTTTTGTTTAAAAATATTCGATCGCGACTCGCATTCCGTAAAAGTTGAGTTGAAATCTGCTAAACCTTGAGAAAGACATTAGCAATTATTATTTGGAGGATATCCAAAATTATGACAGTATCCACCCGCCCTTCAGCATCCAAAATCATAGCAACCTCCATAGCCATAAGAACCACATAATGTTTAAACTTTGAAGAATAAAAGATAAAATAAAAATAAATAGGAGAATAATTTCATTAATTATTATTTTTTATTTTAGAGAATTTCAGAATTTACAGCATAAAAATAAAAGAAAAATAAAAAAAAAAATAAAAAAAACTTTTTTTCTATTAAAAAAGTGAAAAAAATTTACATTTAGTATTAAAAACAGTTTTATTTTTTAACGAAATGAATTTACATCAAAATTTCTTACTTTAATTTTAATTTTATTATTTCGACACGTTTATGTAATATTTTATTTTATTTTTGCTTAAATTGTGAAAAAATTTATTTAATTACATATAAGCTTTTAAATAATAAATGCTCTTCAAATTTTACTTTATTTTATTAGGTAAAATTTTGAAAATTATTTTTATTCTTTTAAATTTAGTTCCTTTTTTCTTCTTAAATTAGATTCAGAATATAGTTTTTAATTTAATTTAATTTTTAAGATATTGTTCTAAGAAGTTTACTCATTAACAAATAAGTTAAGTATATAATATTCTAATTTATTTTAGATCTTTATATTTAAAATAAAAATATTGTCTTTCTCATTATTTTCAATCTTTAAATTAAAAAATTAGGTAATTTTAAATAAATTAGTTAGAGCAACTTTTGATTTTTTAGTTTTAATATTAAAGGTTTAAACATTTATTATAGATAAAACTTCTTCAATTTAATTTTGTTAAGGTAAAACATTTAAATAAATATAAATTTTATTTCAAAATAGTTATATGCATTTACCTTTCTTACTTTTAAACTGAAGTGTACACCAGAATTTAAAATCTTTTAAATAAATAATAAATTAATAAATTTGATTATAGAGCGCGTAGCACTCTCGTTGGTGCGCAGCTCTTTAAAATAATGTTTCATACTGACAAGAATGTTTGCTACTGATAAAATTATAAGATACTGATAGATCTTGTTCAATACTGGTATAATTATTCAGTACTGATAAAAATGTTCAATACTGATATAATTTTAGAATACTCGTAATCTTTAATACTTGCTGGAGGTCCAAGGACATGGCAGGATTGTGTCTCATTGCATCACCAAAGCAGAGGACGACATGTGTCAATTATGGGTACTTAAATTCCCCACCTCTGATGAAGCTCGCAATATTATTTCTTTTTCGTTCCAGAATGCAATCCAAATTAAGCCAGGGCCGAAGGTTAAGAATCTTATGTCTCGAGGCCAAACCAAAGCAGAGGAAGACATAAAGTCGATTATGGGTACTTAACTTCCCCAAGATGACCTTGTTCACCTTCGAACAACTATGGCGGTTTTAAAAAAATATATAATAAAATTACAACTCTATATCTACTTTTTATCCTTTCCAAAACTAATTATTATCTTAAAGGCATTCAATTTTTCCATGCATAATTAACTTACTTTATATTTTTCACTTCTTTCTTTTTATTCCAATAAATATTGGTAAAGTTAAATAAGTTTATAGTTTTCTTTTTCTTAGCTTTATAGATTATCTTTAAATTAAGCGATACAATTTTCAGACTCTATTTTTTTAATTTCTCATTCTTAGCTTTTTAACTACTCTTTAGTGTCATCTTATTTATTATTTTATTCTTATTTGCTTTATTGAATTAGTGGCTGAAATTATTGCATTAAATATAAGTTAAATATACTTGTATTTGGTTCTTAAGTTTTATTCTAATTGTAATTATTTTAAGGGATTTTCTAATTGATCTCAATAATGTTTTAGAACTATTGATTACCATATATGAGATTATCCTGAGACTATATAAAGGGCTACTTATTAATCACTGTATATAGCCACAGCGTATACAGAATCTATGTGACCACTCATGGTCTTACGGGTACCTGCCTTGACGTCCCATAATCTTTTCGTAATTTTATTTTTAATATATTTTTGCAATAAGATTTCAGACTCTATTTAGACACATAAAGAGAATTTTAAACTTTTTTTAAGGTCTAGTTTTATTTAAAAATTATTTATTATTATATTTTTTTCTTCAGGGTAAGATTCTAACGCTTTTAAACAAATTTTTATATTTGTTTCGATTTTAAGATAAAGTAAATTTATTTTAAGTAAATTCTTCAATTTTTTATTTTAGTCAAAACAAGATATTTTTTTTACAATTTTTATCAATAGGTTTAGATTTTATAATGTTATTGTTTTAATGAACAATTTATTACTTTGTTAAATTAAGAAAGATCTTATCATGATTATTTTTATACTCGATTTTTACTTTTAAAATAAATGAAAAATTAAAATAATTTCTATATTTTTCAACAGTGAAAGAGAAACTAACTTCATATAAACTGAGTATAATTAAAGGTTTTTTTAATTTTTGTATGAAATTTTTAGTCCTACTCGAGCATATTTCAGTCTATTTCTAGCTCCTTTAGATTGCTCAGGAGGCATAAATTAAATGCTTCAACTCTATCTCCATCAAATTTTTTGTCTTGCTTTTTTTTGATGTCTTACGTTTCTCTTCCAGTACCAGATGCATTTTTTCTTTTCTATATTCCCAAAAACGTTTATCCATAACTGTTCTCTACTCCTTCTTATTTTAAGCTGTTGCTACCTCTTCCATTTATTCCTATTATCATCTTTGCTTTTTACCAGTAACTCTATTGAAATTTAAGAATTTCTACACTTCTTTCACAAGTGTTCTCTTGAGCCACAGTAGTAGCAGGATTTCATTTCTCGCTTTTGTAAAGGCTTGTTCACTTTCATTTCTTCAATTTCCATCTTGTCTTATTTCTAATCCCTTGATGCATTTACTTTTGCAGATTTTGCTGATTTTCTAGTAGCTGTGCTAATTTACCATCGATTTCTCTGTATTTTTAATCTTGATTCTGGGATTAGCTGTTCTGACTTTGAGTTATGCTCCAGAAAGCGCTTAGATCTCTCTCCTTAGATATGAGTCTTGATTCGATTTCCTCTTGCTTGTTCAGATTCTCCATTAGTTTATCATTTTCCCTTTTCATCTTCCTGATCTCTTCCTGTAAGTTCAGTACTACTTTGACGAGCTATTCCATACTCATCTGGCTAGAAGGATTAAACACCAAAACCTCCTAGCGAAGAGCAGACTTCATCTGCTTCCTTGGCTTCTCTTATTAGGTTTTAGTTATTGCATGTGTTGTCTTCTGAACTTGTATCTGTTCCTCTCCAGGTTATTGGGATTAAGAAAAAGGTTAGGGTTAAGGGAAAGAAAACTATCCAAGATTGGATTCAGGTTTCCTCTCCAACTTTTTGGAGGTGGTGTAGAAACCTCTTCTGAATCCTTCCATTTTATATTATAGAAAACTTTTATTTTAAGCATATCTTTAAAGATTAAGTTACCATATGAATAGAAACTAAGCTTATAATTAAAAATTCTCTACATATATATTAAAATCGAATTTTAATTTAGATCCACTAAATTAATGCCTGTGAAAATTTTATAGTAAACTTTTAAAAAATAAGTCAGAATTTAATTCAAATAAATAGATTTAAGTCCTCTAAACAAAAAAAAGAAGTGGATAAAAGAACGAAATGACTAAAAATATTTTCTCAAAAAAATAAAAGATAGCAAGCTTATAGTAAAACACCTTCATTTATCAGATTCTTAGTATCCAAACATTGAAAAAGATTAAATTGTAGATATAAAATTATAATATAGAATTTTATTATTATTAAAAGCATAAAAATTTAGAATCATATAATGATTATCTTATCTAATCTAATTTATAGATAAAAAATAAATTATCTATTAATAATCAAAGCAAGGTAACTTATTTATCCTTTTTTTAAACTGGGGGAACCTTTAAAGATAAAAGTGAAATTAGCTTAGCAAATATGAATTAAATATTTGTTATAGCAAATGGGTTAAACTTTACATAAATTTACTAAATAATCTTCTTTGGATTCTTTCCTACTTATCACTTCAAGTAGCATTAAATTAAAATTTCATACAGCTAATTTAATCATTTAGACTTTCTATCCATTAAGGTTACAAAATCTTTAAATAAGCCTCTTTTATATCTTTAATTATATGAATTTGCTAGAATTATTATAATCCATTTTAACCATAATAAGATCTTTTCCATTATTGCTTTTTCTATGTAGCAACTAACGAAAAGTTCAGCATAGGGAAAAGTTGATCAGAGTCTTAAAGCTTATTTAAATTTAAAAATTGCTTATTTAATTTTTTGATTAAGATCAGCTAACTTTTATGTATCTAAGGTATTTTAAGTTGTTATTTATTAATATAATAAAGGAAATAACTAAAATAAGACTAAAAGAATAACTTTAAACTCTTTCTTAAGGAAGGAAAAACTAAGCCTATTAATATGAGTAAACTACTCTAAATGATGAAAGAAAGAATCTTTTCTCTATTAATTTGCATATATCAGACCGATAAACGAAAGCTGAAATTATTGTAATTTTTTTATGAGCTCCTTAGTTAATTTGAATTAAAGTCCCTTACTTCTTAAAAGAAAATAACAGAAATAAGCTGAATCTTTCAAATTTTAGCTAGTTGAAAAAATTGAAAATCAAAGAAAACAAAGTTAGGATAAAAATAATTTTACAAGATTTGAAAAAAATAAAAAAGGATAAATTACTAGTAAAGTTAAAGTATATAAGAAAGAGAATATTCCACAGATGAAAATAAGCAAGAATAATTATAAGTAAATAATAAATAAATGAACTTAGTGTTAAATAAAAGTTTGCTATCTCTGGGCTTTCAACCAGGTACCTGCAGACCAATTTTTTTACGTGGTAAGTCTTCCCCGACCTTTTTTGTAAGTGGATGGTTACCACTGTTAATTTTCTTTGTTGAGTATTAAAAGTTTTTGTCTGTAAACTTCATTTTCAGTAATCCATAGTTTATTTAAAGCTCTTCATGTTTTCTGCTCTTCTCTTATCTGTAAATTCTTTCATTCTTTCATTCTTTGCAGTGTCTTAGTAAGTGATTCCGTGAGTAGCAATACCAACAATTTTTTATTTATTTTTCAGTGTTCTTCTTTTTAAATATTTTATTTTCCAGTTGTTCAATTCTTTTAGTTAAATCCGTGCTTGCCTATTCTTAACTAGGTTTATTTTATTCAGTATTCTAAAATTGGGTTGGAGTTTCTTCTATAATCATGCATTGAGATTATTTAAAATTTGATTATGACATTTCTCATAATTACTATTCTGTAACTAAACTACTTTTTATTAGCTAGCTTCTCAATATTTTTAATTCGTTGTTTTAATCTTCGATGCAATCCATAAGTTCTCGAATTCGATCTCCGTAATTGAATATCATTTCATCTTATTTAGTGATAATTGCTTTCATTTTTTCAATTTAATCTTGGAGAAAGTCGTTACTCTAAATTTGTGGATTAACTGACTCAGCTGGACCTATCATTATTTTTCCTTCAGGTGAAGAGTTAGATTCTTATTATTGTCTTTATTTTTTTAGTTCCTCTTTCGTCGCTTGCTTTCTTGCTTTTCTTATTTAGTTTTTTGAAAGACGGACCTATTATTCCATTTTATTTTCGCTCGCTGTTAAGCAAGAATAATTATAAGAGATGAGAAAACAAGGAAGAAAAGATTAATAAATCTTTCAGACTATATAGTGAATTTTCCAGGATTTATTTTAGAGTAATGATAGGTTGCACTTTGCAAAGGTCTATATTATTATCTACTTAGATGAGAGTAGAAGCATGCATGTTTAAATTTAAATGATCTATTACTAAATCTTAAATTTGTTGTGTCGCAAAAATCAAATAATCTCAGTTTTTTTACTAAAGCCCTAATTATGCATGATCTTTAGATCGTGTAAACATCAAAGTAATTAATTTCTTTAATATCAAGGTGGTTTATATAATTCCTCTAGTTTACTTGTATATTTTGATGCTAAAAGTAACAAGGATATAGTTAACTAGTACTCGAAATTTGTATCCATTAGTTATTTTTAAATGTGATAAATAGAAATAATTTAAAAGTTTTAACTGAAATAAAGGATCGAAAAACATAGACTAAAAGCTTTTCCAATTATCATGTCTTAAGCTATACCAATGTATTATCACTCTATTTTTTTATTTTCTATTCTCACTAAATTAATTCTTTGATGCTTCAAAATATAAATTTAAGTAATTAAAACGTTAAACAATTCTTACGATGCGAGTTTCTAGCATTAAAAATCAAATAATTTAAAGAAATTTATTAATAGAGTTTAAAATTAAAATCTAAGTAGCATTGGCTAATGATAGGGTAGTTAGAGGTTATTTCTTAAATAAGGATATAGTAAAAGATTTTAGCTATCTAGTACTTTAAAGAATAACTCAGAATTTTTTATATATTTGTAATGCTAAAAGTTAGATAAAATACAGTAAAATAAAAAAGCTGTTCTTATGATTTTAATTTTAAGAGAAATTATTACATTTTGTAATAATTAAAGCTATTGTTCCACAATTAAGTTTATTAGTAATAGAGAATATTAAATTAAAGTAAAAAGAAAGATACAATAATTAAAAATTGCTAAATATATAAATAAATAGCTTATGAATGAATTTATGTGGTTTCAACATTCATAGGTTAACCACAAATTAAGATAGAATCAAAAGTAAGAGTATTCTTGGAAATTATCTTTTATAATAAATATACTAAATAATCATAAAATAAATTAATTGAAATAGTATAATGAAATAATTGTTGGTAAAGAAGATAATTAATAATGATAATTTATTTAACTCAAATATGATAATTTATTTTCATTTAGTTGTTTAAAAACTTTTTTTAAATTCGCAGTGCTACAATAAAATTTTATTTTGGAGTAATTCGAAATATTTTATATCATGCTTTTAAAATCTTCATCCTGTTTCTATTTAAAGATTTTCTATTTTTAATTTTTGTTCGCAAATATTTTAAAAAAGTGAACTAATTGTTAAATCATTATAAGTATTGAATCATAGTTCTATTACCAAGCTGCCTTATAAGTTTTAATATAATACTTAATTCTTTAAAAATTATTAAAAATGTTATGAATATAAGTTTTATTGTTATTAGTTACAATTAAAATAATTATAAAGCTATCTTTTATCATAATTACAATCATTATTAATTTATTTTTCTTTTTAAGTTTAAAGTGTTAGACCTAGTTTATGGATTTTTATTTCAATTGATTATATAATTTTAAGAAAATTAAAAAAATACTCAAATTAGTGCTAATATAATATTCATTTCCTTTTTTTCCAAGTCTTAACTTTGAGCAATGCAACTATTTTTTTAAAGTCATAAGATAAATTGAATTTATTAGATTAAAAATATTCCAAAGTTTAGAAATTTACATTTCTTTTTTATTATTTTTTTTTATCCCATGAATACAAATCCCTTTCAATAAATTTTTCCTAGTAAATAGCATTTTTAAATTTGATTTTTTAATTGCCTTTATAATTAGATACAAATAAAAAAATACTCTCAAATCTAAAGTAATTTTCCTTTTATAGAACTATGAATTAATAAATCTAATGATTAACTTACAACTTTATATAAATAAATTATTTTTGTTAATAATAACTATTTAAAATAAAATTTGCATTCTTAATTTTCTCATTTTGACTCTTTCAATTTCAATTAAAAGAATCTTTTCATCCCTTCTTTGTTTCTTTATGATTTTATCTAAATTATATCTTTATTTTTTCCTTTTTGTAATTATTAACTATTATCTAAGTTCTAATAAAAGTTTGATTTAATTTATAGATAAGTTAATAGTAAATAATTATATAAACAATATTTTTTTATAACTATAAAGGTTGAAGATAATAAAATGAGAATATGTAGCTTGATAGTTGCTAGATTTTTCATTTTTAATGTAAAGATAATTTTTGTGAATATATTGGTAAAAGTGAAAAAGATCTTTGTAGGAGAAATAATTTTCAAGAATATATAAACTTTATTGATATGTTCTAATATTATTAAATTTAAGCTTTCTTTTTATAAACATTTAAAATGATCAATCTCCTACTAAAGTAATTTTGTTTATGGTAGATCAACCTTAAAAATTAATTGTTTTGAATAGCTAAATGATCAATAATAAATTGATCAAAAGCTCTTATGGTGAGCACCTTGGATTCTAAATCCAATGATCTGAGTTCGAATCTCAGTAAGAGGATTTTTCTTTATAATTTAATTTTAGAAAAACACAAAAAAAATTAGCTTTTAGCTTTATATTTAAAATCTGTATCACAAGAAAGTTAAACTTTATTATTTTATAAGATAAATTCTATTTAACTATAAAGCTTTTCCTTTAACCTAATAATAATCTAATTTAAATTAAAAAATTTAGCTTAGAAGACAATAAAAGATATTTGCTTTATTTATTATTTAGTTAGTATTTTTAACAATTTGCTAGGAGTTAATAATGCAATGGAAATATCTCTAAGATTGAGCGAAATGAATTTTAAGATAGTGCTTATATTATATTTTAATTAACACTATCATGATTTAATCATTAAAGTTGAATACCCCTTAAATTTAATAAATAGATAATTAAGATTTTAGGCTCAATTTTACATTTATGTATTGAACAAAAAAAATTGTGAAAGAAAAAAGGAAAAAAAAATAAGGAAAATATTTTAAATTTAAACTGGAAATATGATTTGCATTTTATATCTATGAAAGCTAACTTAAGCAGGATCAAATATTATGCTAATTAAAGTTCACAGCATTTTAAATAACTAGAATATAAATATAAAGCGAAAGAAAATCTGCCATTATCAAAATTTTAAAATCATAAAAGAATTAAAAAGTGAATGAAAAAAGAGCTAATAAAAAGGACCTTATCATATATATTTTTAATAGCTATTAATTGTTTATTAATCTTAAAATTTATAATCACATTATATAAATAATATTTCCTTCTAAAATAAAAAATTTTAGTACTTTTAGTAATAATTCTAAAATAAACTCTTTTTACATATATTTGTAAACCTATTCTTATAATGAAGATAATTACTTTTATATATAGATATAAATTAAAAATTTTATAGAAAGTGTTCTACAACTTGTAATTTATTTAAATCTTAAATTTCATATACGAAAAGATTTTAACTACAAAAAAGTCGGATAGATGAAGAAAAGATAATTTAACCATTTCGAAAATTAATTTTTACTATTTTAGTATTTTAGTTAAAAGGAGTAAAAGTTTAAATTAGGATTAAGATAGAAAATGTTTTTATATAAATAAATTTAAAGGATACATTTTTTTATCTTGCAGAACAATTAATAATTCAACTAACTTGAAATCTATAAATCAATCAATTAATTAAAATACTACAGCATGTTCTAATAAAATGTATTACAAACAACATCCTTTAAAATTAAAAAAGAAAAAGCTTAAATTTAAAACATTAGTAGATTTTAAATTATAAGATTAATAAGTTATAAATTAATCTATAAAAGATTTAAATCATTTTACTTTCTAATATTTTTATTTTTTCCTTTCTTTTTTATAAATTTTTATTCAAAATTTTGTTTTAATTAAAAATTTTGGCTCTTAAAATTTATTATATAACTATTTCGAAGATAATTTAGTAATAATATATAATATTTTTCACTATTATTTTTAATTTTTTCGTATTCTTTTTTTAAATTTTTTAATATTAGAAAAATATTAAAAAAGTAATAATTATTGTGATTTTATTAATTTTTTAGCTCAAATTTGTAATATATTATATATTTTTATTTCTTATTTCTTAATTTCCGTTTTTAAAATATTTTACTTTTTTCGAGTTTTTGTTAAATAAATTTATTTATTGTTGCTTTTAATTTTTAATTTAATTATTAAGTTTTTTTGATTTTTATATTATTATGATTTTAAGTTAATATTTAAATAAATATCCAGTTTTTAAATAATTTTTGAATGTAATAAATTTACAAATTTTCATAAAGTTATTTTCTCCTTGAAAATAGAAAATATTTAAAATTTATCTTATTTTATTTAAAGATTTAATCAGTTGATACTTCGAGCTATTTGAAAGTTTTATTTAAATTTCTATCTTCAATTTTTTAAATTTTTCTCAGTTTTATTTTTATATAAGATACATTTTTTATGTTAAATGAATAGATCTAACTGATAAATAAATTAAATTTTTATTTTATTTTTGCAAAAATTGATCTAAATTGGTTTTTTTAATATTTATTTATTATATTTTATATAAATATTTTTATTTACATTTTTTCATTTAAGTTAGTTTTATTTATTTTTAATTTTTGTAAAATTTAAATTTCACACTTTCTAAATTTTAATTTTTGCATGATAAGTATTGCTTTTTCTATTTTCAGTTAACTATTCTAGTTCTATTTATTTTGTTATATTTGTATTATATAAATTTGTTCTTATAAAATCCATTGCTTATTTAGATAGCCTCCTTTAATATTTTTCTACTTTAATATTATTTAATTTTCTTAGTTTAGAAACACATTTTATTTCTTTTAGCTAGAGTAGATATCCAAAGCCTATTATATCATTTAACTAGTTTACTTTAGATTTAATGCTTATTTTACATTTCTAAATTAAATGAATTTGTGATTTATTTTTTATAACAGCGGATATTAATTTTATCCATAAGCTAGCAGAGTTTTGATGTAGATATTAGCAAATTTTAAAAGTTGCAATGGGTACATATAATGATCAAATGCATAAACTCTTCAATTTTATCAACTTATTTGATTAATATTTTGCAGAAATCATAACAAACTAAAACTTGAAACTAGAAGGTCTAAAAAGTGCTCTAAACAAAAGCACTTCAACTAAACATAATATATTTAATAGTAAATTTTTTAAATTTATCAGATTATTTAGCTTGCAAAACTAGTCAAATTATGATGATTAAACTCAAAATGTAAAAATGAAATTTACCAAGAAATAACTATAGCAATATAAAGGGACAAACTAAATATTAATTTCTTCTTTGTAATATATCTTTAAAAATGCGTCCTTGTAAATTTAATCTCTTTTGGATGTTTTTAAATAAATATTATGATATAAATGGTTTTATAGCTTTGTAGATTAATAATTTATAATTATTCTGCTTTTAGCTCTTTTTGAGATTTGCTAACAATTTTCGCATAATGAGTATGATAAGTACTATGTTTAGTTAAAATCATAGTGATATTTAATAATTAGACTGAAAAATTTTAAAGTAATTAAAGCGAGTCTAGAGCATATAAATTACTCTTTAACAATGAATGAAAGCACTTAAAAGCAATTTTTATATTAGATCAGCAGATCTTTAGAAGCATTTAATTTTTGACTAAATAGGAAAGATTGTTTAGCTTAAAAAAGATAAAAGTTAAGAACTCAAATAATTAAAATAAAAGGAATGAAAGTTAAGTTGAAGCAATAAATTTTAAAATAAGCTTTAGTTTATCTTCTATTTATATATTCTGTTTTAAAGCACTAGGAATATAATGTATTCTAAACCTCAGCAAGTCTTATCTTATAGACATAAATAAAATAAATTTGAGATTATGAATATTGACTCTATAAGCTATTTTGAGTTATTAATAAAAGATATTAAAGAATATAGTGAAATATATTCGAAGAGAGATGGTTATTAAATATTGATTGCTCACTCTCAAAAGATGATGATTTTATTTTTTCTATATGCTATTAAAAGAAGTAAGTGGATAAAGTATTAGTCAGATTTTATAAGTCTATGAAATGAGCGAATGTTGTTTATTCTCGCTACTTTACTTGGTAATTTATAAAATCGTTATCTCATTATATTAAGAGAAATATCTAAATACAGAGTTTAAATATCTAGTTTATTTAGCAGGAGCTAAGTAAATACTTTGTTAAACTTTACAAAAACATTGCTGATGTATTTTGGAAACTGTTCAGGTACATTAAGCTAAGTTTTTTAATTAGAAAAAATTGACAATATTTTGAAATAAATAGGTAGCTCAGAATTTCAAGGTGCCATAATTCTCTTGTAAAAGAAATGAAAAAGCATAACAATAAAAAGGAAAAAAAAATTTAATCATACTTTGAATAAAAGATTCACTGTAGAATGAGCTTAATGAAAGTTACGATAGAAAACTAAAAATAGCTCATATAAAGAATAATGATTTCAATTAAGTTTTAATTTCATTATAGAGTTTGACTTACAAAGTTGTAAGTATGAGATAGAAAAATGATTCCCAATAAACTTCGAATAAGAAACAAAAGTTTTAAGTCAAAAGCTCAAATAAAGTAAAGATAAAATAATTATTTTTTTTAAATTAAATTGTGTTACATTAAGATTTTTATCATGTAAAGAGATTTTGAAGTTTTTAAATAGTTATTTAAGTATAAAAGATACAATTCATAAATCTAATAACTTTTTATTATGAACTCAATGTAGCTTTAATTTATTTAATTGAATTACTTTAAGATAGTTCTTATTAATAAGGATTTTTAGGATAATATTAATAATTTAGACGAAGACTTTCTTTTTATTTTAGTCACCTTCTTAATATATTTTTTGTACGTAAAAATTTTTAATCGAGAGTTTGAATCTATAACATCAGAGATTTAGCATATAAAGGTGAGTATTTACCCTGTGTAGCTTTGTGCCTGTTTTAATCTTCAAAAAATTTTGTTTCTAACTAATGCTAAATTTACAGATAGAGATTCCATTTACATACATCTCCCAAATAAAATCAATAAAATAAACAATAAAGAGCTAGTTTCACATTTTGCTTTATTTTATGTTTGCGAATAACTTCAGTTATTCTATCTTTCAGCTAAAATTGTTGACTCTACATTTGGCACTTTAATCCTTCTACCTATTTGTATAATTTTAAACTTAAACTTGTGTAATATTAACTTATTTAGACTCATTTTCCTTATATGCAGAGGCAATATTAGATCCTTTTTCCTTAAAAATTTCTTATAAATATGAAATATCAGTACTATAGCCTTTGAAATGCTTAAATTTTGATAGCTTTTAAAAAACTTTGTTGCTAGCTATTAGATTTTAGAGATTATTTATTTTGGTTCTTAAGGAAGTTGCTTTTCATATTTTAATAAGAGAGTATGGAGTTAAGCGTTTGCTGCTTTTTATTTATTCATTTTAAATTAAAATTATTTTATAAGTAGCTCCTTCTTTTCTCTTTAATTGAAGAATTTTCAGAAAAATGTCGTTTATCCAAATATTTCCAATTAAAAAAAATAAAATCACTTAGATTCACAAAATCTATCTTGCTTTTCTTTGATAAATTAGCAAAAGAAAGACTAAAGAAATAAGTTTAGTTTGCAATTAAAATGGTTAACAAGTTAAGTAATAGACTATTTAGAAAGATTATGCATTAAACAACTTTAACTTAAGAATCTATATTTAAAACAGCTATTAGTAATCTAGCTCTAAGGGATTTGAAGTATATACTTATGCACTGAGTTTTTTTTCTAAATGATAAGAGATTCTGGTAAAAATTAAATTTCATATCTAATTAGCTTTAAAAGGCTTTCATTAACTAACTTAATAATTTATTTTCTTAGCCTATAAAAATGTTGATCATGATCTTTTACTTTTTCTTTGTGCTTACTAAAGCTTAATGAAGGTAATACCCTAAAACTTCGACTCCTCCAGAAAGACGTGCTCATTTTTAAGGGGTTTTCAGCTAGAAATAAGGATTCGTTTTAATTTCGATGGGGAGATCATAATAAAGTGGGATTATTGATGATGTGTGAATGTATGATTTAACTTAAAACTATTGAAATTTCCTTCCATTGACAAGTCAGGTAAACCCTGAACCGAGATTTGCAGCCATTGCTTAGTTTGTCGAAGAGAAAGAAATGATGATTATGTTTGGTGGGTACTCTCTTTATGGTATTCACAACGATTTATGATACTTTATTACTGCAAGTAATGAATGGTATCAGATAATAACTTTAGGCAAAAGGCCTAGTCCTAGAATGAGATCATCTTCAGATATAGTAGAGAAGGAAGATGGAAGTTTTCTGTTATACATATTTGGAGGAGTAAGCTATGAATGATTAACAAACGATACATGAGTTTACGACTCATAGCTAAATTTTTGAAAGGAACTCAAAACCACTGGAAATTCTCCTCCTTTTTCAGATTCTCCTATTATGTTTTACGATGAAAACGAACTAATAGTAATTGGTTCAGGATACGTTTAAGATAACAATATGTACGTATTAAACTTGACAAGCTTAGTTTGAAGAAAATATGAAATAAATTGGAGAATAAATTATTAATATCTGTCTTCCTATTGCTTCATAAGAGAACTTAAAAAAATGTACTTAATTTCAGGATACTCAGATAAGTTATATGACGACGTCAAAGAGATATGAGAACTTGATTATTCAAATCATCACAAGCTGATTTGAAGGCTTGTGTAGGTTGAAAATTGGGAAGGTTTCCAGAGAGACTCTTTACTATCAGTATATTTTGATAATAAAATTTGAATGATAGCAGGTGCGACTAATACATACCCCAGAAACGACGTAGTTTATCTAGATTTGAGTAAGTCCAAATTGGAATGAGTGACGGTGCAAGATAGCTTTGACTCTCCAGAGCCAATGTAATTTCATAGTATGAATGTTATAGCAGGAAGCGCTTATGTATTTGGAGGCTTAAATTCTAAATACGATTTAATGAATAAAATCTGAAAGTTTGATTTAGAAAAGTTTGAATGATAAGAACCTTAAGTGTTTGGTGAATTGCCAAAAGTGAGATATGGACATGTTGCAACTTAGCACGGAAACTTCTTAGTAATTTGAGGAGGGTAGGGACAAGCAGATATTTTAAATGACATGCATAAATACAACATTATCAGTAGAACATGAGAATAAGTTGTACAGAAAAATACTCCTACACCCAGAAAATTTGCTTGTGGTACAATGGTTAGAAAATATTTTTATCTATATGGAGGCAAGACAATTTCAGGAGTCACTAATGAATTATGAAAATTAGACTTAGGATCAAACGAATGAACATTACTTAATAAAGATGAGTCTCATATGTCTAAATTGAATTTTTGCTATTTATATGAGTTTAACAATATTTTATACATCATTTATGGATAAGACTCCTTTAACTATGAAAGTAACACAATTTTCTCTTATGATATTGGAAAACCTTAATTTAAAAAAAAATGGAATATGTTAGGAAGTGGAATATCTGCATTCAGTGCTGTTGATAATTTGATAGCCATTTATGGAGGTACATTATGAGGATTATATCCACTTGAAGCTTTTTACTAATTAGACTTAAATTAAAAAAATCAAATTGAGATTAATAAAACGAATGTGGAATGGCCACCTCGCGTTTGGGGTCATAGCATGATTTATTATAAGCGAATGTTAATGCTTTTTGGTGGAGTTTACGTTAGAGGAATAGTCAGCATCGAAAAGAGATCTATAAATTAAATCTGAATCTATGATATCACTAGAATCTGTAAAAATAATGAAACATTATGTGGATGACCTTGTAGTTATGGGACTTACGAAGACTAAAATGGAAAATGCTAACTTTGCCCTCGCGGTACTTTTACAAAAAAGAGCAATTAATGTTAAAAATGTCCTAAAGGAATGGAATAACAAATCCTTGGAGCTTCTTCTGAAAGATAATGTTAACCTTGCGCATAGGGATTTTACAGTGATAAGGAAGGAACTGAAGCTTGCTTGGCATGTCCAAACTACTTAGACTGTCCTATTGGATCTATTCTACCTATAACGAAGAAAAATTAAAAAGCTGAATAATCAGAATAACCATAAAGCTACTAAGATAAAAGTAATGAAGCTTAGAAATACAATTTTTATATAATAATATTAGTTGCTTTTATAATTGGTTCCATTATTATAATTTATGTAGTCAAAAAAAAGTCTAAAAAGAAACTAAAAATACTCGATATCTACTAAAAAAGTCACAACTATGGATTGGGATAATTTATGAAGCTAAAAAAAACTTCCTTAGGAGGACTCTTTTCTATTTTTTTTGGAGTACTAGCTATTGCATTTTTATCAAGCAACTTGATAAATTATTCTTATGATAATATTACAGAAAGTAAAGCCCTCATTCCTTACCTTATTTTTAAAGAAACCTATCCTGATATTAAGGGAGACCTAGAGTTTAAAGCAAAATTTGAATCTTACAATGGACAATGCTAAAGTGAATAAATATCGGGATTTTCAAAGTGCCATTAAGACATTAGTTATGAATGAAGTGGCATTAGCATAGATAATAGCAAATAAGAAGAGGAGTAGATTCAGTGCTAAATGGTTAATGGAGATTGCTATGTGAAAATTACTTGCAATTAATGTGAAGTAAAAGGACCATCCTACGTCTTATTTATCTTAAAAGAAGATAAATCTTATGCTTCCTCTATTTAATTTAATGTCACTACTTCTTCCTCTATTCCAGAAGAAGTTTCAAGTATTAACATTACTATCAATCCTGATGAATTAATGATTTTTAGAGGACCAGAGCCAACCATATTGGAAATTCTTACGATTCCATCAGCTTTTGAAACTAATAATCCAGATTAAATGAATCACAATAGAAAAACAGGCTATCATGTAATGAGTACTGGATACATAAATAAAGGAACTTAATATCCAAGCTCTGAAATGTAGTTCACATCAAATCTATATGCAAAAATAAGCCTAAAGCCAGGGGAAAGCTCCTTGATGACACGATAGACTCTAAAGTCATCCTATATAAACCTATTTTCGACTGTATTAGGATCTATTTTTGGGTTAATGAGCGTTGTAGGAAGATTAATGTGCTTCATAGAGGAAAATAAAAACAAAGCTAAAGACAAAGATAATTATAAAAGTAAATTATCTAAGTAAGAGTAAAAACATCTTTGCTAGTAAATCAACCTGTTAGAAGATTAATTCAAAGTGAAAGCTTTAAAATAAGTAAAAAGGAAAAAGAAATTTTCGATTAAAAAAGCAAGGCAAAGATTTAAGTAAAGAATTAAAATTTCATAAATTTCTTAATCTTTTCCTATTGAAGATCTATACGAAGACCATACGGAGTCTCCTTCTCCACTTTTATAAAATATTTAACTTTTACAAAAAAAAAGTTAAAAGCACTACAATACTAAGTCAACTGGATATATTGATCTAATTACCTTATAGAAAAACCCTTAAGTTATTCCATCAGCTAGTGAAGAAAACTATTTAAGCTAAATGAGTCCAAAATAAATTTAAGTTTATAAGCAAGAGAGAGAAAAAATCCAGTCATAGAACAAATCAGAGATTAGAGGAAGCTATGAAAATTAACTCTATATAAAATTTTAAATTTAGCTTAATATAGCAAGCATTAATAGCTAAACTTCAATTATATATACTTTCTAAAATATTCCAACTAATAAACTCTTAACTTCATATTGATATCACTTCCTTCTTTCTATTTTTTTAATTAACTAATTAATAGTATAATTAAGTCTCTAACTATTAGAGATTTTATTACTTTTTATTAAATATACGCATGTAGCCAAAGTTACTCTGCTCTTTATTTGACAAGTTTTAATGCTAATAAATATTTAACATAAATACTCAAGTGGTTATATCTTCCTTATTTTCATTTTAATCTCCAATATAATTTTTTAGATATTTTAAACGCTAGTTTGCTTATACTCTGTGAATGTATTATTATGAAGCTTAGATTGAGTTTTGGAATTCGCTTGAAAACAATTTAATAAGTTCTGCTTTACAATTCTGTATTTTTTAAGTTCATAAAAATGAAATGTAAGTAGTCTTTTCTTTATTTTTTGGATATGTTTAAACTTTCTCTAAGTTCATATCAAATCAATTTTATACCTTCTTTCTAAGAGTACTATAAATCTAGATTTTCAACAGCAGCCAGCTAATTTTTAACTTTGAATTTTAATCATTTTTGAACTCATTGCATGCTTACCTTTCATAATAATTAAAAGAGTACCAAATAGTTCAAATTATAGCAATACAGATACTGTTAAAATTTATTTGATGGTAAAGCTAGTTATAAATACTTAAAAGCAATCTCGTTTTAATTTTTTCGTAGCTTTTAAAATAAGCTTTAAGAAATCTTTAATTGCTTTCTCTTGTAGTATACAATCATTTATAAATCATTTTATAGTTATGCAACTTATTAAATTTATATCTGAATTTCATTTAATTATAGCACTACATTTTAATGGATCTATCTTACTCTTCTTATATACCTTTTAAGAAATACTTTAGACCTAAAGTATTTTTGACTTTATAGCTTTACAGAGAGTTATAATATAAATTTAAAAAAAATATATATTTAAGATGAGAGTGATTTCTCCTAACATTACATCATCTAACATTTATTTTGTTAGCTATTATGATATTATCTTAGATTATCTCATTAGTTTATCTGTCTTAGAGAATATCAAATTTAGATATCAACTCAATTTACTTGTACTTTATTGATTTGTAAGTTTATTTCTTCAAAGCCTCTTGAATCTTCATGTTATAACTTATAAATTTAAAATCTCGTTCTTTGATCTACTGTCTGTCTTGCATATTTCAACAAATAGTATTACATTAATCAGAAGTTTTTACCCTCATTTATTAAGTTTTATTTTAAGGCTAATATTTATTTATTTACATTATCATCCAGTTTCACTTGAAGTTCTTTATGCAAAAACTAAATCTAGGAGTAGATTGCGATAACTTCTGGTTGCTTAAGAATTTTCATTATTAATCTAAAATTTTAGGCTTTTTGATGCTAGGTTTCTTTGATTTATTAAGATTATATTATTTTAGCTGCTTTGATATATCATTAAAACAATTTAAAAAGCTTGCGTCATTGTATTGTATTACGACATAGCTCATCCTGGTTAGTTTTGAGGAATGCTTTGCTACAAGCCACTTCTATACTTTTTTCATGTAAACCATTCTTAGAGAAATTCTCTTCGTTATAAGCTGCTTTTACAACCACTATACATACTAGCAATTAATAGCTCCAAGTCATCAATAAGTGTCTGGAGCTAAATGTAAGTATTTAGAACTAATTCGTAATATTGACTAATCCCTTGAAAATATCTCCTGAACCCTAGTACAATAGTCTGCATAAGCCCTTTATTGATTAATGCTGGTATTGGCATAAACTTCTCTAATGATTTCTTCGATTATATTTAAGCTTCTTAATTAATAAGGCATGCAAACCTAGTATCTTAATTAAATAAATAATATAAGCACTAACATTCACATCGATATAGAACTAATCTAGCATATATTATATAGAGTTTTAATAGTAAAGAAGTAATTCAAAGCTTTATGGTATTTATTAGCTATATTGACAAGGTTATCTTTTAAAATAAAAGGGACAAATAGAGAAAATCGGTAGACGAAATAATGCTAACGCTTTCAATGTAAATAATGATTTTAAATCCATAACTATTAAATTTCTTTACGCTTAGCTATTAAATTCTAGTTTAAGAATCAAATAATTAAAAATCCTCAATCTATAACCCTAAGTAAGATCTTATTTAAACAATTAAATCACTAAAGATAATAAAATCTCATATTTAATTTGTATGAAAGGCAAAAGGAAATGGGTTGAAGTGTTAGGTTATATAATTATTTAAATAATAGTGGTTGGGTCTAAATGGTATAATTATAGGCAATATAGATATTAATACATAAGAATTAGCTATTTATTTTAGATTTTAAGGCTGCTTTAACTAATTCTGAGTAAATAATAGACTAAAGTAAATTGAAGCTTTTGAATGTTCAAATTTTGAAATTTATGTCTAGAAGGGATAAATCAACTATTAAGTAGATTGACAATCTAAGATATTCTCTTAAAGTTAAATATTTTAGTTTATTTCTTCCTTTTATGGAAAAGTAAATTATCCTGCAAGTTTTGGAATAACCTTATTAAAAATTCTATTTATGAAGAATGATTATAAGGGATAGTCCTTTTATTTCCCCCTTTATATAATGCTCTCTATTAGTTTATTTATATTCAATTTGGTATCTTCTATATTTACTATTGCTGACTTACTGATTTGCTTAATTGATCAATTTAGAAAATTGAATATAAAGAAGTTAAATACCTTATCTCAACATAAATCGAGATAATCTTATGTCTGCTCGCTCTACCAGATTGGAGATTTTTGTCATATTTGCTTTAAAATCTTGATTTTTTCATTAAATGGTTAGCCATTCAACTCTAAAACCCTTTAAGAATATTTCAATTATTATTTATTAAGCAAATCATTGAAGAAAGGTACTTCAGTACGAAAGGTACAGTAATCCTATAGAGATTTTCTAATAAAGCATATATAGTTACCAGCGAACTTTATTTGGATATACCATTTTACTTAATTATCTATTATCATTCCTATTATTTTCATTTATAATGAAGCGATTCCTCAAATTAATATATTGGAAGCCAGAAAAATTTAATTATTGATCTTATAAATAAAAAAGCTAAAGTTCTCAAAAGTATTTGATTAGTGTAAAAAGCGTTACCTTTAAAATAAGCTCTAATCTAATATAATCTAAACTCTAATTATTTTCCTAGTTGATGTTTGATTTTATTAATTCATCATGGATATTGGGATGGATTATCTTTAAGTGGCTAATACTTTAATTACGGAAATATGATTAACTAATATCGCATCTCATTTCTAGATAGCTTTATTAAATAATAAACCTCTTAGTTTATCTACCATTTCACATTTTAATCTCTATAACTTTCGCTTTACCTAAGATCATACTAACTAATTAACTATTAATAGATTTAAAATTAGTTCTTAGCTACTTGTAAAATCCAGATCTATGTTTCTTAAAATGCTTAAACAATTTTTTTTCTTGCTATGAGTTTAGAGCTCCAAAGCAAAATCTTAGCAAAGCTTCATATATTTAAATTATCTTTTCTAATATGAAAATACTTTTGGATTTTTATCTCTAATTTGAATAATCTTTGATAGAAGCAAATTATTCTATTGCCTCTAAACTACATACAACCATTATAGCTCATAAATTCATATTTATTAGTTCTATTACTCTTAGTCTGGAAAGCTTATTTAATCCTTTTTTAGTATCATATCAGATATTTCTACTAGAGCTTAGATTTAAAAGATAGCAATATAATCTCAAGCAGCTTACACTAAGAATTAACGCCTATTTTTCTAGCCAAAACTATAAAATAATTTCCTTCAAAGTTTGCTAAGCAAATGCTTGCATTACTTAAGTAAAAAGAAAGCTTTAAGAGAGAAATATTTAAAAGTTAAGGTACTAATAGAAATTAGTTTAACCACAATTAGGATATGAAATCGCTTAATAAGCTTAAGGTACATACAATATGCTTCGTTAAAATAATTGAAATAAATCAAAATTTCTAACTTAATCCAATAATTATGAAAATTCAAAGGAAGAGATCTTATGAAGCTACTAGAGTTGTTATCTACAAATAATTCTTAATATATTATTCCAAAGCTTTAATATATAAGTCTGCTTAATTTAAGCCAAGCCAAATTTTATAAATTACTCCTGTGATAAAAGCAAGTAGAATAGTGTGAAGAGTATAAATAATAAAAAGGAAGCAAAAGCTCTTTAGAAAAAGGTATTAAAGCTAAAATAATTTCTCTATAATTATCTAAAGAGAGTCTAATAAGCTTTTCATAAGTATACTTAAAGTATTTTCAACTTACTTATACTTTAAAAATAGAAATTAAATAAAATAATCATTTTTTAATCTAAAGAACAATTACTTTGATAAGCTAAGTATAAGCATTCAGATTAAAAGAAACTAAAGATTTAATTATTCAAAGCCAAGATAACTCTTTGTTTTTATATGCTCTGTCTTTATATAATATCTTAATAGTGATAGGCAGTTTATAGAATGTATTTTAGTTTTCGTTAGTTAGGTATTTAGGAGATAAGATAAACTGAAGAATGAAATTAGAGTTTAAAGCACTTACTTGATTTATCTTATTTAGATAATTACTTTTTTAATAGAAGTTCAAGAGAATATAATTTGGAGCTCTCACCTTTTTATTTCTATAAGCTTATTTAAAGCAGAAAAATATCCTATACTCATAAAATTAAATAAAGTTCGTAAAGAAAAAGCCTTCTGAATTAAAAAAGCAACTATGACTCTTTAGAATGGTCAATTTAATACATTTGCATATAAAAAAGAAAGATAGAAGTATTGTTATGAAATCCTTATATAATTCTTAAGCTTAAGTTTCTAATAAATAAGCAAATTATTAACTAAGCAATAAACCTTTAATTTTTAAGTTTAGATGCTCATTAAAAACGATATTCCTTTAGTAAATAATATGATCTTCATATAGTCTAAGATACTTTTAACTAAAAGTAATTTTAGTTATACCTAAAATAAATAAAGAGATCTTATCTAATTTTATAAATTTAAATAGACATAAGAAGCAAACTAGAAGTGTATAGAGCATTATTAATTTTATTTAAGGAAATAGTAAGAAATTCATCTTTAATACCCTTTTTAACTAAAATATTATGAAAATGAAATCTAGAAATCAACTAATAAATTAGCTAGAGTAAATTGAAGTGGTTAAAAGCTCTATTTTAATAATTGGATAAATTAAGTTTAGCAATTATTGAGGATTTTCACCTCTTCATGCTGACACCAGATTGCTCCGGCGTTAAAAATAAAGTTTTAAAGGTCTCTCTTCCTCTCTCCTCCCACTGCTCATGTCATTTCCAATTCTATCTTCATTTCTAATCCGATTTTCTCTTGTAGATGAAACCTAATTCATTTAGGTATAATCTCTCTCTGATTTGTCTCTATTTCATTTGTTTTTTCTTCCTCTGCTGAGCTTGTATTCTTCTTTATTTATTCCAATACTACGTCTTGAAATTTTGGAATTTCATGCAACGTCTTCACAAGTGTTTTGTCGAATTGCAGTAGTAACAATTCTTCACTACTTTTTATAGTTTAACCTTAGTCTTTATGTTGGTCTCTTCAATCATCATTGGATCTCCCCTTTGTTCATCTAGCTTCTTTTCTAATTTTTCCAGTCTGTAACTCAGATCAGATTGTTTCTGAAGCTAATTTTGGGATTAATTTATCTGGTCTTAGGATATGTTTCAGAAAGCGCTTAGTTCTCTTTCTTAGGACATAAGTCTGGATTCTATTTTTTCATCTAGGCTGAGTTGTTCCATAAGCTTCTCATTATCCTTCCTCAGTTTCCTAATCTCTTCCTGGAGGTTCAGTACCACATTGATGAGCTACTCCATGCTCATCTGGCCAGAAGGATTAAATTCTGACGCCTCCTGGTGAAGAGCAGACTTCATCTGCTTTCTTGGCTTTTCCTCCGACGTAGGACTTATTACGTGAGTTGCTTTCTAGGATTTCTTTTTCTCTTCATATCCTGTTTGAATTTCAGGTTATTAAGATTAAGAAGAAGGGTAATGTTAAGAAAAAGACGACTGCCCAAGATTGGATTCAGATTTCCTCTTTAACTTTTTGGAGGTGGTGTAGAAACCTCTTTTGAATCCTTCCATATTTTATTAAAGCTCTATTTTAATTAGTAGAATTATTCTAATGTAATTAACAAAGAGAACGATAAATCAAAATATACTTAGGAAAGAATTTAGTTGCTCAAACTAATTAAAAGTGCTTTATACTCTAAGATATTTAAAGAGATCTAATTAATTTTTTCTTATCTAACCTAAAGAAAACAATTCAAGCATAAATAAATATAAATAGTAAGAAGTTTGTAATAAGAATAAGATAATAGATTAACAAATTTTCTTAGAAGGTTGAAAATTATCTATATATCTTAATATGTAATCATCAAAAAATATTCTGTAACTTGACTTTTTTACAAGATCAAATAGAGGAATTAAGTGTCTTAAAAGTCATCTTACATGAAAAAGGAAATTTTGATTTTTCACTGTTAACAGAGATTTAAAATTGCTTGGATTAATGAAGAAATGCATTTGTACTCTAAATTGCTATAAGAATGCTACTAGTTAACATTTTAAAATGCCTTGTCGTATGCTTATTTTATCTAAGGCTGAGTATGTATGTGAGTTTTTGTCTTGAACTACTATGAGAGGACTGAGTAGTGTGAAAGAAAAAATAAGCAAGATCATCCATGCAATAGAAGAAAGGCTTTATAGTCTATTTTTAATTAGTTCTGTTACATAAACTTCAACTAACTTCCATTTGAACATGGTATGGCAAAACGTTTTTTTTTCTTTTCTACTTGAAAATTTCGGAAAAAAGTTATGATTTATCTAGAATCTGATATAGGAAAAGTTTTTAAATGCTGATGTAACTAAAAATTTATATACATTTAGTAAGTAAAAAAGATGTTTAAGCTTTATAGAAAAAGTAATGATGACCAAATCAATAATTCCAATTAACTTTTTATTGAGAACTATATAGAAGAAAAATAAGAAACAACTTTACGCTATAGAGACATGCCCATTGTACAGATGTTCAGAGAGCAACTTGAAGGACTTTAGAAATTTCATGAGATTTATAATACTAAATTAAAAAGGTAAAAGGCAAGAAATCATCTCAATCTTTAAGTAGCAAACTCATTCCTATAGACATATTTTCGAATGTGTCTACTAATAGGACATATTAGTAATCTTTCCGTTAAATTTCCTGGAAAAAATTGAAAGATTAATAACTTATGACCAAATATACTTGAACTAACAATTTACTTATAAAAAAAAATCATAAATAAAACTAAAATCAAATATTTTAAACGAACTTTCAAAGTAAAAGACAATTAATATTTGGGAAAAGTTACATAAAGATAGATAGAGACAAAGAAAGAACAAAAATATTCTGATTATCGATATTAAGATAGAAGAAGAGAAGAAGCAATATGAGAAAAAAAGTATGACGTTTTTAAACTTAAATAAAATGAAGTATCTGATTTAAATAAGAATTTTGATACAATAACTTTTATTAAATTGAATTAAATTAAAAACAATAAAGAAATTCTTATTGCATTAATAAATATTTTTTGAGAGATCAAAGTTTTTATAAAAATATATTTAGTCATTCTTTTTTCCAAACTATTAATCAAAAAACTGTTTTCTTATAAATAAACAAAAATGATTATAGAGCGCGTAGCACCTCATTGGCGCGCAGCTCTTTCAATATTAATATTTAATATTAAGAAAAATTTTCTCATGCTTCTTGTTAAAATTCTAGTAGTCCAATGAGTCAAGTTAGCTTCTCCAAATGGGAATCTACTTATTAAAGATTATTCTCGAATCTTGAATCAAATAATCCAGTCTTCTTGAATAAGGTTCAAATAAGAATTGGTTATTAAGTCATTAGTAGCCCGTCAGCCAAGCGTTCATACTGCTAGCGATAAACTTCGGGAAAGTTAGGCTTTATCTCTTCCGAGCTTGTCAACCCTTCCCTGTGGTGGCATCTAGTGCGAGATTACTCGCAATGCAGTATACACTGCGCAAGATTACCTACTTGTTCTCCTGACCGCAGCCGACTTCCATTTTATATTTATAATAATAATATATTAATGTGACTTCGGCTTTATTTGCTTGCCTCGTAAAAATTTATAAAAAGGCTCAAAAACATGATAAAGACTCGTTGAAATAGTCCATTTCTTCTCCAGGTTCATATTTTTGAATAGCATATCTGCTGCCGCAAATATATTATTTCTTTACCGTTGGTATTTTATTTTAATTTCAGTCCTTACTAAACATTTTCTTGGTTTTTCTTTGAATATATACCATTTATTCGAGTGATTTTTCTCCATCAATCATTCTTCTTCCACATAACTCACCTTTAGATGTATAATAAACCTTGGCTAGGTTTTTCTGAATTTTTTATTTTCATATTTTTGAAATTTATAGTATCTCTAACAGTTCTTTTTGTGTCCTATCTTTCTACAGAATATATACATAATTGGTCTTCTTTTTTCCTTGATTAGTTATCTATTATTTTTATGTTTGAATAATATTTAAATTTGATTATTTAATCTCCATTAAATCGTATATAGCTTTAATCATAACTCGCTCGTAGTTTATTTAATTGATATTTGAATTTCTTTTATTTTTTCTTTTGATTTCTTGATTAATTAGATGTATTGAGGCTTTTAAGCTCAATTCTGTGTTCAGTATTTTATATTCATTTTGGAGTTAGTTGATTATTCCTAGTCTGTTTATTTGCTAAATTAGTTGCTGCATTGCGTCCTGAAGCTTTTTATTCTCAGCCTTAAGATAAAATTTCAATTAAGATATCTTATTGTTAGTTAGAAGATTGATTTTAGGTTAAATTTTATAAATAAATTCATATTTTTTAGTTATTTTATCTCAACTTTGAATTCAATTAAAAAAAGGCAACTAAAGTGTGAAAAAATGGAGAAGGTCTCGAGAAGGGTTTTTCCAATTTCATAGATAAGGGATAGAAAACCAAAGACTTCTAATTTCTCTTCTATCACTTCATCTTTAATAACAGTATAGTTTTCTCAATCTCATAACCCCCAAATTTAGAAAATTAAAGATAATCTTAAATTGAATTAAAATTAAATATACGGAAATTGATTAAAGCAAACAAGGAAAGTTTGATCTTTCACTTTCTAAATCACAATCAAGCAACTTTATGAAAATAGATAATTAAAAATCTATGTAAAAATAGTAAAATGATGAATAGCTAATAATAGAACAACTATATGTAATCTATAAGAAGAAGTTAAAATATAAAAGTAGGAAAGTATAAAATTGTTAGAAAAAAGTTAAAATAATTAAGAAAGATTAATAAAGGAAGAAATAGAAATTAAACATCTAGGAGAAAAATAGAATTTTCAATCTAAGAAACTAAAATGGAAGTAGAAGACTACAGACAATAGAGGTAGCTAATATTAAAGGATTATCAAAAGTAACTATCTGTTCTAATCAAGATTCTATACATTCAAGAGATGCAAGAAATACAAGGACAATATGAATATGCATATCTTTTATTTAGTGATATATATTAAATTTATTGAAATTTTTTAAAATTATTATAATCAAGAACACAACATATTTTTGCTTGATTTGCTATTTAGGTTTAAAAGCAAAAGTTTATTTACAAATTTAAAAAATTAAAATTTTAATAAAATTTAATAAAATCATTATGTCTAAGTTAAAATAATATTTTAATTTCTTTAGAATTCTCTTAGTATTTTATTTATTTAAAACAAAATTATAATAATACTTTTTAATTTTTAAATTGGTAAATTTATTTCTTAAATTTTTAAAAAAATTTCATCAGAAATTCATAATATTTTAGATTTATATAATTTAAATTATCATGCAAAACTTTTATAACATAACATAACATAATTTATTAAAGTGATTTCACCTTTTTTGGTTAATCACAAAGTTTGGGGTTTGTATGGGTTTTTTCTTATCAGAATTCTTCTTCTTCGGAGTAGATTTTGATTATTTCTCGCTTTCCTTTTGTTCCATTAGGACTTGCATTCATAAGCATTCCTACATAAAATCCATATTGTTTATATAACATAACATATTATATTAATGTGGCGTCGCCTTTTATTGGTTTGCCACGAATTAAAAAGTTTCAATATTTCAGAGAAAATCTTGTTAAATTATCATTCTTGTTGCCTTTTCTTCTGATTCTTCTTCTTCTTCAAGTTATTCTTCCATTAGTTCCATTCATTCTTCACTTGAAATATTCGAGTCTATTTCTTTTATTAAATCTTTTTATATCAGATACACTTTATTTTCAATTTGCGTCTTTTTTTGGTTTTAAATCATTCTTTCGTAAGCTAAAGAGTCTGCTAATCCTTTTTATGCCGGTCTCATTCTTTATTCAATAATTTTTTAGAATTAGTTCATCATTGACTAATCTAATTTTTGCTTTTTGCCTCTTGTTAATTAGTTATAGATTCAAGTGTGTTCATTTGATCCCGATTTGTAATATTTTTCAATTAATTTTTCGTATGGAATTATTTTTTGTAAATATCCGACTTTTCTTTTAGCTGAAATACCTTTTAAAAGTCTTTAACACTATTATCAGTTTCTTCTCTTATTCTTTACTATTAGGATCTCATTAAACTTTCAAATCTATAACTTCCTCAGACTATCTCTACCAGGCCAAGATTCAGGAGTTTGATTTTATCATTCATATTGTAGAGGTTAAGATTCTCTAAACATTATATGTTGTTATCTTTCTTCTTCTTAACATATTTGATGATGTGATTAACATTTTCTTCTTCTTCATTACAGAATTTGCATATTCCATTATTATTTATTAGATGTCTTTCATATAAAGTTTATGCTGCTCCACTGCAACTTGCTTATAATCTAAAAAGATAGCATATTTCTTATTTGTGATGCTTATTATATCTTATATAGTTCGGTGGTCCTTATATGAAGTATTCCATCCAGTAGTTTCTATACCATAAACAAGTTTTCATGTCTTACATTTTTTCTGTTGCTTTATTATTATGGAAATTTATTGCTTCCTATATCAGTATTTTTATATCTTTATTATTTCACTTTTCTAATGTAATTATCTCATCCCTGAGTTAAACTAATTCCAATACTTTTCTTGAGTAACTTTCAAATAGAAATTTGTTCTTTTTTGTTAAAATACACAGTCAACCGTCTATTGTTGATTCCTGGTTTTGTAATAATTTCTGTCTAAACAATATCATACGCTGTCACAAATAGAATTAGAATTTCACGATTTATAATTCGTTTTCTACAATATCATTTTGTGCAAGAAAGGTCCGTCTATAGCTGCTCTTAGTGATCTCTGTTGTATAATTTCTAATTTATTCAAGATTTCATATCCTATTATTTCTTCTATAAAGGGAAGCACTCGCTGCCATATCCAAATATTTAATTTATAAATGATTTTATTATCCTTGTGGCATTTTATGGTGTGATTCCTTTTGACATAGTTAATCTGCTTAGTATTCAAGACTAACTTTTTTAGTACTGTATAATTCTTGTTTCAAGATGTTTCTTATATGAGACATCTTCTTCTATTCAGTGGCCTAGATATTTAAATTCCCTTACTCTTTCTACATTAATCCCATTTATATCTATCAGCTCTTATTAGTCATCGAATTTCCATTTCATAGCATTCATTTCGTCTTTCCTACATCTTACATTTAATATCGATTAGCTCATTCCTCCACTATGGCTGTCATATCTTATAACTAATCTGGATGTATCAAAATTGCTATGTCGTCCGCATATGCTAAGGCTCCTACGTATCTATCTTCTATTGCATATTCTGCTTCCATTTAGATGCTTATACCAACCTTTTTATTTCTTAATTCACTTAGTAGTATATTTATTATTATATTATAAAATGGATGTAGGCCGCGTCAGTCAAATTAGTAGGTAATCTGGTGCAGTGTATACTGCATTGCGAGTAATCTCGCACTAGATACCACCACGGGGAAGGGTGATTAAGCTCTGTTGAGACGTACCTAACTTACCCCGAGACTTCTCTCTAGTAGTTTGACTGATGGGCCTTCTAATTACCAACTTAATAACTATATCTTATTTGGACCTTATTCAAGAAGGCTGAAGCATTTTATTCAAGATTTTAGAATAATTTTTAATAAGAAGATTCCCCATTTGGAGAAGCTGACATAACTCATCGGACCTCTAGAATTTAACAAGAATCATGAGAATATTTTTTAAATATTAAATATTAATATTGAAAGAGCTGAGTGCCATCGAGGTGTTACGCGTTCTATAATCATTTTTATTTATTTATTTATATTAAAAATTCTTGGAGAGTAGAATCTATAACTCCCTTTTCTGTTGCAAATTCTTATGAAATTAGCTCATTTATCTTCAGTTTAAAGCCTTTCTCTTTGTAAATATTTGCCAATAGTTTTATTATTTATTCTGGTATCTCTATATCATTCAGAATTTAACAAATATCTGATCTTAGTACTGAGTCAAAAGCTTTTTTAATATCAATGAATATTACTACGGTTTCTAAATTGTTCTAGTAAGCTCATTCTTATATAGTTCTCAAGTTGAATATTTGCTATGAGCAGGATTTACCTGCCTTAAATTTGTATTATAGTTCATCTTCACATCTGTACAGATTGAGACTAATTTAGTCAAATAGCCATATATCAATTATTTTTAAAATGTGATTAATTAGCGATATCGGTCTATAATTCATAAGGTATTCAATATTCCCTTATTTATGTATCATTACTATATATGATTCTTTTATTTAGAGTGGTATTTTTCCCGATTTTATTATATTTATTATTAATTATATCGTTAGCTTTATAAGTTATTCCCCTCCGGCTTTTATAACACCTGCTTATATTTAATCCGGTCCTGCAGCTTTTCAACTAGATATCTTTGAAATACATTTATCTATGTCTTCTTCTTTATTTATATTTGATCTTTATTCTTAAAGCTTCTAGGTAATGTGTTATCTCCATTTTTATATAACTCTTTTCATCTTTCTTGAAATCTTTATATATCCTCTTCATTAACCATAATTCATGGGGTATTTTTTCTCTACTTTATTCATTGTTACATACCTTTTCACGTGTTATTCAAATTACCTTTATTGATTTAATCCAAGAAAATGTTAAATTAATTTTTTCTATCTGTTCTCTCCTATTTCCTATATTTTCTTTTAGCTTCCTATCTCATATTTATGTAGTGTCCAATATTTTCTTTGCCTTATCTTATTAAATTTTTAACTTTTTTTGCTATTTTTTTAAATTATTTTCTTAAGCGTTTTGTTTCTTTTGTATATTTGTAATTTCTTAAAGTATTAACAGTATATCCACAAGTTTATTTGACTCTTTCTTAGATTAATTTTTATCATTTTTGGTAGTTGATTCATTATCTAGTTTCTCAAACTTCGAAGAATCTATTAATGTAGCTAATTGTTTAAATTTTTAATATGCTTTTCCAATTTTCAGTACAACTAATTATTGACTTTATTACCTTTTGTCTCCTGCATTGCTTTGTACTGTGCCCAGTATTTGACATTCTTCACACATCATAGTGCGGATGACTTAATTTTAAGTGCAAATTTTTTTGATCCAGTCAAATAGGAATTCTTTCTGAATTAGTGACTTCTGATATATCTAAGTATATCGTGGTTCTACCATCCAGTCATGTTGTTCCTTTTATTGTAAATAGAATTGTTTGCTTGATATTGCCGAAAACTTTTAGTTCTTTTTCTATTTAAGGTAAGTAGTCGTATGTAACTAGAAAACAGTGAATTTGGTAACTTTTAAAATTATAGTATTTTTTGAATGAATGAATTAATTAATTTACGTGATTTCACCTTTATTTGGTTAAACACAAATCAAAAGTTTAAAGTTAAATAAAAGAGACTTTATATTTGCTTGGATCTTGTTTATCATAGGTTCTAAGGATTTTTAATCTATTTTTTCTAATAGTTTCTGATAGATCGATTCTCATTCATTTCTTAATAAATTCGTTAATTGCATGCTATATGTTTGGCGCTTCTTTGTTTAGTTGAAGTATTTCTTTCCTGCATAGTTTACCATCTTGATTGCAATAGATCTTGAAAATATTTTCCCATTAATTTTCTACTATTTTCTTTTATTTTAATTAGAATTGGATTAAGCCAAAAAAAAGGGAACAAAAATGAACCTGACGAAAATGTAATAAGAAGACTTCATTCAAAATTGGGAGAAAAATGTATTTAATTAATTTAAACTTAAAGAGTTTAAGACTGCAACTTCTTGCAGTTTAACGACCCCAACACTCCCTTCATGGGATAACAGGGATATCCTGTTGCTTTCGAAAAACAGCTGCCAGGGATCTTCATCGCTATGGGCAGCCAGACTTCAAGCCCCTACCAGGAGTGGATAATCAAAAGGAAGGCGTTCCCTTACAAAGGTTGACTTTGACCAGGGACTTCCTCAGCGACAGGAAAGGAACTTGTTCCTAGCCATAAAACCAGAAAGTATGATACAGAAGGTCAATCTCAGCTCCCACTATCATTTTAATTATTAGAAAAATGTATTTAATAAATAATAAAATCTTTCTCTAAACTAAAATAACAAAATGAATAAAGAAATTGACGAAATCTATGGAAAAAATATTAAAGAAAGATAAAAAAAGATAAAAAGATAAAATATTCTATACTAGTAAATATGAGATGTAATAAGATTTTTGCCTAACAATAAGGCTCAAGGATTTGATTCAATATAGAATGAACTAATAAAAAACGCATCACATGAACTATGATAAATACTATGCAAATTTTTCTAAAATTGTTAGAAGCAATAAAAACTACCTAAAAATATGAACAAAGTTAAAATAATAATGCTTCACAAAAAAGGAAACAAATAAAATTGAAAAAATTACAGACCGATAGCACTCATAAACGTAATTTAAAAAATATTTGATAAGTTAGTAACTAACCAATTATACTAAGAAATATAAGATTAAGATATATTAAACAAAGATTAAAAAGGATTTATAAAAAAGATGCAAACTGCTAATAATATATGATAATTAAAACAAATCATAGAAAACTATAAAAATAAAAGAAAAAAGAAAATTATAACGAAGACTTATTAATCACGTTAATTGATGTAGAAAAAAAATTCGACACAATAAATCGCAGATTTTTATTTGACCAGATGAAAAGATTAAACATTTCGTAAAATATAATTAATATAATAAAAGATACATATTAAAAGTATAAATTAACTTCTATCTTGATGAAGAAATAACTAGAAAAATTCGGTAAGTAAATGGAGTCTTACAAGGCAGCTCAAATGGACCAATATTAGCAATAATATACTATGATATAGTATTAAGGTATTTAGAAAAATATGAAAAACTAGGGCATAAAATTTAAAAAATTTATCATGCTAAACTTGCTTGAGCAGATGATTTAATACTAATATCAAATAATCAAAAAAATATGTAAAGTTTACTAAACGAAACTGAAAACATTTTTTAATTAATAAGACTTAATATTAACACGGAGAAATGCGAATTTATATAAATACTCAAGAATAGAAACACAACGAACAAAGAGATTGAACTTTTTCTATTAGGAAAAAAAATTTAATAGAAATAACAACTTTAATACCTAGGATATCAAATAAACTAACTTAATGAAGAAAAGGTTCAGATTGAGTACCTCTTCAAGAAATTTTAATAATCGATATTTATATTCTAGTCTTAATTCTTTAAAAACTATAACAAAACATAGCCAATTAACTTTAAGAACTTATACAGATTATTTATAATGCCAAAATTAGAATAATGCTCGGAATTAATCCCATATAGTATTCAATTAGGAATAACAAAATGAAAAAATAAAATCTAAATAGCACAAAGGCAAATCCTAAGGAAATACTTGAAAATTCCACAAGCATCATTTAAAGAAATATAGTATTTAGATTTCAACTGATGTAAATTTGAAGATTCAACAGCATAAAGATTTTAAAAAACTCTACAAAAAGTTATAAGATTAATTCAGAAATATCAAGAAAAAGAAAAAAGTAAATAAGATACAAAATTCTAATCACTTTTCAAACAGAGTTAAAAATAGAACTCAAAATATAAAAAAAACATTAAAAAAATTGAAAAATACTATGAAATAAACAATGAATAAATAAAAGATTTTAACATAAACAATTAAACTAAAGAAATCTAAAAATTTTTTTTCAATGAAACAATATAGAGAATATAAGATATGAAAACAGCCGAAATAATTTATAGACAATATAAAAATGAGACTAAATTTAAAAAAATTACTTATATAACAACAAACAAAGAATTAATAAAAGAATAAAAATTAATTTATAGACTAAGAACGCAATTAATATTTTAGAGCTGATCTCTCAGAAAGACATATTGATTAAGAGTAGATACTATGCATTTGTTAGCAATAAGGAAAATTTGAACACGTCTTTGATTGCTAGTATTACAGATAAATTATATTAAAAAATAGTCTTCAGATAGAAGAAACATTATAAAACTTACACATAAACATAAATCTGAAAAGAAGGAAATAATAAATATACAATAAACAATGAAACTAATAAAAAATAGAGAAAAATTTAAAAGAAATGCTAGAATATAATCAAATATTAATAAATTAAGAAGCAAAAAAGAATAAATAAATCCTAGAAGATATTGATCTTAAGATTAAAAAAACATGGTCTAGCATAAAGCAAAAACATTAACAAATAACTTGATTTTAAGAATGATTGAGGGAAAAATAAATCCATTAGTAATATTTGAATAAAGAAGACTTAAAATAATTATTTTTAGAATGAACAAAGATACAAGAAGAAGAGAAATTAAACTAAAAAAATCAAATCAAAACAATAATGAAGACCTAAAAGTTTCAGAATGAGAGTGATATCATAAAAATTATTTTATTAAGCTGAAAGGCGAACATTATTTAATTTAATTTAATTAGAATTGGAAGCAGCTTATAACTTTGTGCCCTGGTCGCTTGCAGTATCAACATCTCATTATTTTCCAATAGGGAATATAATTTGTTGTAGGCTGTTGCTCTAAATCCATCGGATCATTCATCTCCATTTTTTTGCAATAATATTCTTTCAGTTAACTCTGTGAATTGATTAAATTTTGTTTCTAATTAATCTATCCTGATAATTCCTAGCTATTTATTTTCAATTATTTTTTCTTATGAGTTAATAATCAGGTGTTCAATTTTTCTTTCGAGTTCTTGTACAGTTCTTAAGAGTTAAAAATTTTTTAATTGTATGACTTGGAGTTCTTAAAGTATTTTTTATTAATCGTAGCTTACTTAAGATAATTCCTTTTGAGAAGAGATTTTTTGCAAGTAATTTTCTATTTTATTTTTTTGTTAATATTTCTCTTCTCGATAGGTATATCAAATGATTAATATTACCATTTTTTTAAGTCAGAGAAATTATTAAGTTATTCTTAGTCAAAAAAAAGTAATTAGAATAAGTCCAGTTGGTAATATTCGAACTTAATAAATATATTATCCAAACACTCTCTATAGGTATATGAAGAATTATATTGATGCAGCACACTGTTTTATTTTTGTTATGCTTGGGTTGTAGCTTTTAAAATGCATTTCTATATAAAAGTTGAGATAGACTATTCCTATTTCTTAGATGGAATTTTATTCCTAGTTTTCTTTAAAAAGTTACTCACTTTAGGAAGTTTTATTTTCTGCTAATTTTATTATTTTCTCATATTTTCCTTATTTCTCCTTGCCTTTGATAATTTCCCCTAAGAGTTTTATTCGAATGTTAATGGATTTTGCTTTCCGATTCATCTTCATAGAAGGAAATTAAGTTATTTGTTCTAGAGTAGTCATGCTTAGATAATAAGGGCAATTTAAAGTAAATATATTCGGCTCATTCATGCCTTTGCAAATTGAGTTCAAAGGCCAGTATCCTAGCTTGGCGGCATGTATGGGGGTTGATCTTGCTATCTTAGATTCGAGCCATATTAAAAAAAAAATGTATATTAATCAATAATAATTTACTTCTTTTTTTCTCTTTTTTTTAGTTTTAAAAATAATTAAAAAATTAGATAACTTTTATGAAGCATATAATTGTTTTATTCATTTAGAAAAGTTAAATATTGTAAATAACATTTTAGTTTTAGTATAAATAATTCTAATTCTCCAATCTTTTTAATTAAAATAAAAATTATTAATTTTTTTTAATATATCAAAAAATGGTTAGCTCAAGAAGGGTTTTTATATCACCTCATCAATGTCGGAGAGAAAACCTGAAGCACTTTTTTCTACCACATCTTCGCTTTAATTAGTCCAACCTTCTTTATTATGAATGGAAACCAGATGTGTAACTCAAACTCTCAGACTACATTGAACCAAATTCACTGATCGAAGAAAAATGATATAATAATACATTCAACGGAAAAAGGATATCAATATATCTATGATTGGATAGACTTCACTAAAAGGAGGAGTATAAAATACGAAAGGAATGAAATGGTAAAAAAAGTCACAACCTAAGCAATAATTTAATAAAAGAATGAACAACTTATTTCAGCCAACATCCATGAAGACTAAATGGTAAGAGTCTATTAAAATGCCTATGATGATCTATCAGATATGATGGTCGCAGTTTATTTTAATCACTATCTGGAAAATACTGATTTAGTAGAGAAAAAGGTCATAGACTAAGAAGTGATACAAGTGTTTAGGAATCAAATATGGAGCGAGTACGGACAAACAGTGGCCAAATTCATTGTCAAATAAAACGGAATAGTATGTTTAATATTTAAAAATGAAGAAAGATACTAGCATTTCGTTTAATTCGGGGAATGAACATTCAAAGGCGTTAGAATTCCTATCTAAGCAAGAAAATAATTAGAATACTTTGACATTCATAACTACCCAGTTTACTTCATAATAAATGAATATTCAAATATGAAGAAAGTAATGGAAATTATGAGACAATATGGAAAATCTAGAGGAGAGATATAACGTACATACCCGAACACTTCAATGCTAACAGGTAGCAGTGTAGTGTACTTAGATTTAAAGGATATAGACGAAGCAAAGAAGATACCAGAAGTAATAGACCTAAACGGAAACAAAATGAGAATACAGAACCCAATAAATTTATCTGCTGTTTATGCAAATTGAAAGGGCACACAGATCAACAATGAAGAAGGGTGGAAGCAGTAAAAAAGGAAAAAAACTACATACAAGAGAATTAGAGATGATTGAAGTGAAGTTAAATTAACAATAAAAACCAGAATTAAAAGCAAATCAAGTAAATCAAGCAAATAAGAGAATAATTGAAGAAGGAGAGTAAATGATTATAGGAAGCAATGGAAAAAGAGAAAGAAATAAAACGAGGATAATAAAAAAATAATTAAAACAACTAAGCAATTAAATAATAAAAAGTCTTTTATGCTAAATTAATAAATAAGAATTATTTTTCATCAAAATGGAATTGGACATACAGAAGGAAGAGGGATAGATATATTTTCAAAGAACTAAATAAAATAGAAAAAAATCAATTATATAATAAGATATAATATAAAACAAATCAGAGAAAAGGATATGATAAGTGATGGTAAAAACGCCAAACCCTAATAGAAGAAATAAGCAAACAAAATAGCATAATGTAGTATGTAAGGAAAAGCGTAAATTAAGAAAAATAACAAAAAGAAATAGAACAAGCTCAAGAAGAAAAAGAATAAAATGCAAGATAAAAGTGAGAAGTAAGAAGCAAACTGAAACAAACTTTAATTAGAGTTTACTATGCTAAGAAACCAAAAAATAAAAATGAGCAATTACCCAACAACAATTAATAGGAAAAGGCAAAAAAAGAAGAATAGAATAGATAAGAAGAAGGAAAAGATAGATAATAATGGAAAAATATAAAAAAGGGGAAAGAACTAATAATGAAGAGAATATGGAAGCAGAGAATGATAGATAAGAGGAAAGAAAGATGGAGAAGGAAGATGAATAAAAAGAAGAAAGCGATGAAGAAGAAGCAGAGGAGATGGGTGAAAAAGAAGAATAAGAATAAGTCATAAAAATAGGGACAGCAATTGTTAGGGGAGTTAGAAGTGCAAAAGAGGCATTAGCCAAATTCATGACTCAAAAAGTATCCACATAATGATAATATAAGAGATCTGGATTGCAGACTAAAAGATATGTGTAATATAGCAGGATATAAAAACTTAATAATTGTGGGGTCAAAAAAAGGGAAAGGAGTAGCATTCAATATTAGAAACGATATATCTAAGGAGATTAGAGGGATGTAGAATGAAGTCAACCAAATTACGCTTTTTGGAGGAGCGAGAATGATGGCCATTGAAATAAGGAGAAAATTGGCAGTAATAAATATATATGTCCCTGTTGCAATGACAACTAATAATACGAGCCATTCTATAGCTTAGTGAACGAATTTAAACTATAAGCAATAGAAAAAGAACTTAATGTAATGATTATAGGAGATTGAAATGTGCACATAGAGTAATGATTACCAAAGAAAACAAACTCAGCTGGAAAGAGAATGCTACAGTTCATGGAACAGAATAATTTAATATGCCTAGATCCAATTGAAATAGGTACTTTCATTCACTAAAAAAATGAATATAAAATAGATTACTTTTTAATTGAAGAGATAACGAGAGAAAAGTTGATAAAAAGTGATTTTTATTACTTATATGTAATAGGGGATCATAGACCTGGTATTATATAGGTAAAGATTGGTAAAGAAGTTAGAAAACCATAAAAGATAGCAAAAATTAAAAAAAAATGAAGCTCGGCTTTTTTACCAAATAAAATTAGAAAGGTAAAAATTAATAAGAACCTGAAGAGAAAAAGTAGAAACAATCAAAACCTAGGAAGAGAATGACCACACCTCCAAAGTAATAAGAAACTCAAGTTGACTGAAATCTTTCAGAAATTAATCTTAGTGAGGATCAAAATAGCATTGAATAACTTACAGAATTAGTAAAAATTTTGCTTAATGAGGTTAAAAAGCTTAAGGAGTAAAATCAAATATTGATAGAGAATCGTGAAAACGAAGAAGATAGATTAATTAAATAAGAAAGAGAAATGGATGCCTATTTAAATATTCAAACTGACTGCTCTTAGTAAATATAGTAAATGAAATTAGACTCATAATCATAATTAATTAAATAAACAGAACGTGCATAATAGCCAGAACCAATTGCGATATTGGGGCAAAATCAAATTTAAGAATAATTTTAAAACAATTAGCAAGGTAGTCAAATGGAAATTGAAAAAGACCAAAAATTTATCAGAATACACTGAAGAGTAGAAAATGCTATTACTGCAAAAAAAAAGTACACTAATACAAATAGTGTAGAAATTTCTATGTATTCAAGAAGGAATTTAATTAGAGAGTTAAGAGACTGACAGAAAGAATTTATATTACTTCGTGAGGATCTATTTATCAAATTAAAGAGACAAGCGCCAAAAGAATAGTAGCAAGGTAGATGGATGAAAGATGGAGAGAGAAGAGAAATACAAGATTTAAGACAAGAAAAAATAGAAATGAAACAATAAAATTTTCTTTTTATTCACCAGACTATTCTGGTTGGAAAGAGGGAAATTGGTGAAAATCCAAGAAGCCCTCTAAACAATTTCTAATTGGATCTCCTTAGCATAAAGATAGACTATTTTACTTTCCTTTTCTTTCTTAAGTTCCATTTTAACCAATTCAATTTGATTAGGCGCCTCCTTTTTTCCCTCTTAAACTATCTTTAATAGTCCATTTAGACGTTAAAGATTGTTTCCATCTATCTTTCAAAATACATTAATCAGACTTAATTGTTCAAGTTGTATTCTAAAGATTATCTTTCTACTTTAAATTATTTATATACTTTCTTCAAGTTATTTACAACTTTAATAGACTGTTATTTAATTGTAATTTCTTCATTTTTCTGTTTTTCATAAAGTTACTTTCGAGAGGCTTAGGAAGTTGAAATCAGAATCTTAATTTTTTTAATTTTTTAGATCCCAAAAATCAATTTTCTTTTTTCGTTATTTTTTAAGAACATTTCAAGATTATTTTACAACAAAAGGTACTGTTATCATAGACAGCTTCATCTCACTTTTCAACTCAGATTAAGCAAAAAAAATTAGTAAAAAACTAGTTAGGAGCGGACTAGATATAAAAAAGAAAGAAAAGGAGTTTATTATTCATTCCTTAGTTTTGAGATCTTATAATCTAATGAAATAAATAGATTATTTAATGACTTATATTCTTTTTGAAACAATAAGCAAAATAAATAACTTTTACTAAATTATAAAAATATTAAAATTAAATAGATTAAAGCATTATCTAATAGCAAATTATCTAAAAAGAAGTAATTATTTACCTAGGAATAATCAGAGGAAAGTGAAAATAATAAACCCTCTGTAAAGGAAAGTTTTAATTTAGAATAGAAATCTTTAAAGTTATTATAATATTATATAAATAGATAGAGAGGAGCAATCCTCCAACTGAAACTGACTTAAATTTTGGGACCAGGAAGTAACCCATAGGTGAAGAACCAGTCAAGAGAAGAGAAGACAAGATCGAAGAGGCATCAAGTAGCATTAACGATGAAAGATGCCAGATACTAAGGTCTCTTAGGTAGCATTCCGATCGCGGCCTTATAGAAGACAAATTTACAAGAGAATGCTAGCCCTGTGGAAGACTTCAGCAAGAATTTTTTTTAACTTTAAAAATCTTTATTAAATAACTGCGCACCATTGAGGTGCCGCGCTCTATAATCTCATTTAATTATTTATTTATCTAAATATGGAATTAAATATTTGCATAATTTTAAAAACTTTGTAAAGCTTTTTTATTACCTGAGGAAAAGTATGAATTTGATATTACACCTTGGACTACTTTTTCATAACTCTAAAGAATGATAAATAAAAAAATAAATTTTAAAGATTAATATCAAAAATGACTTTTAGATCTTCTTAATCTAAATTTGATATCTTGTTTCATTGATTTAAACTGATTTCCTTTTATCTACTTGGTAGTAATGAAATTAATACCTATTTACTTGATTTAAAATTAAATCAGTTAAAAAATCCGGATTCTGATGTTGCATATTTCTTGCTAAAATATTTTCAATAAAAATTCAAAATCAGAGATATTTAAATAATGCCTTGAAAAGCTAGATCAAGAATTAAATAGAGTAAAATTACAAAGGGTTTAGCGATTGTTTAAAATAAAAAGTGAATCGAAAGTTCTTCTAGAAATGTCTCAAAAGAAACTAACTTAAGCCACGCAAACATATACATCGATTAGTTAGAAAATGATTAAGGTGTTTTTCCTTGCGTAGATTATACGAAATTTAATAATGTTTTATTTTGAGAGACAACTACCATTTAAAAGCTGAGGATACACTCGAATAATTTTTTAAATGAGCTTAGTTTATGTCATATTTAAACCTAATTTGTTGCATTATGTTTATGTGGTTAAATATCGAAGAACATAGACACATATTTAAGTACTTTTACTTTAGGGATATTCTTTATGAATTTATGAGTTGAAAATTATTAAGGAAATAATTACTAAAAATTAATTTTATTTTAATAATTTTTCATAAATCAAAATTACACTAAAATATAAATTCCATAAGATGATATATTCATGAAATCTTCACAAGAAATTACTTTAAAGACACTTAAAATTCTTAAAATTTTCAAAGAAAACAAAATAAATTTTTAGATGAAGAAGAAATCAATGAATCAAACCTTGATTGAAACATGGAGCAAGATGATTGCATTAAGAGATTGATGAGCATAAACTTTTATTTAAGGATGATTTGAGTAAATACTCAAATCATCATGTCACAATATCAATAAAAATTAAAAATATTATATTTTATTATTAACATTGTTTACATTTACAGCATTTTAGGTAAATTTAATTTTAGAACTAAAACATTAAAAATATTTATTGTTTTAATAAGTTTAATAATATTTATTAATCTATATTGTATATAGAAAAATATAAGATAATTTTTTTTAACTTATTTCTCATTATTTAATCCGAATTGGCCCAATTTTAATAAAATGTCGTAAAGCTTTAAATGTATGTCTTGTAACAACAATTTCGAAACTCAAATTTATATTCCTTTGATATTACCATGCACTCATTCCTATTGCAAATTGTGCTTAGACTTCGAATACAGGAAAAAAAAGTAGCTTGAGTGTTAAGTATGTAAAAAAATCATTAAAAGCAGTCCAATTAACCTAAAACTAGACATAGAAATGATTAACACGATAAAATTATAAGAATTTTAGAACTCTCTAACTATAAAAATATTAGATATGAAATAGCAGAGAGAAACCTTTAAGCAGGATATCAAAAATATACTAGTAATAAAAAGTTTATTTTAAAAGCAAGCTTATAGAATTATAGATGAGTGATTCGAAAATGTTTACTAAAGGTTTTCTTATATTAATTAACAATTCGTAAATTTAGACCAAAAAATAAAAACTTTAGAAAGTATTTAATATTCCTAGTCTTAATAAATTTAGACTCTTATTGAAAGTATTGATTCCATCCTCAATGAACAATAGTTACATTAACCTAATACAGCAGCTATAGAAAACTAGAAGTTATAAGAAATTCTATCTTATTATATTGATATTTTGAAAGTAATAGGATAGATAAAAAATAAGGAATAAGGATTATAGAAGTTTCTGTAATTTCTGCAATAATTTTCTAGTTATGAAAAAGATGGTTTACTTCAAGACAATATTCATACTGGGAATTAAAAAAACTGCTAAAATTAACTAAAAAATAGCTTAATTCATAGATTCGAAAGCAATACCTAATTTCTTCATGTATTTGATATATAATCTGAATAATATTAGCTCCATAATATTAGCAAAACAGTTCCTTCTTGTCATAACAGTGTAGAATATAACAATAAATTCTATTTAGTTGGAGGGTTCGCTAACGGAAAGGCAATAAAAGAAGTGTGAGAATTTAAACAGCAATTTGTAGGCAACTAAATTTAAGACCTTAATTAGGTTAGATAAACATTTGGAATAGCAGCAGCTCAAGGAATTATCATTGTGGCAGGAGGACATAATGGAGATAATTATTTATCTTCTGTTGAAAAATTCAATTTATAACAAAGTGAATGATCCTAATGCTCAGAAATGCCTCATTAAGTTGCATATTAAACTTTAAAAGTTGATGAATAAGAAGAGCATATATTCTCATTAGGAGGGTAAATTGATGATAAAACGACGATAAATAAAATTTATAAATATGAAATAAAGAATGACCATTGAGTGACACTTGACTACTTTCTTCCCTTAAACATTCAAAGAATAGCAGCAAATATTGAGCCTTTTTTAATTTTTGGTGGAATTTAAGATATTGAAAACTAGATATTTTCAAGCTAAATTTATAAAAAAACTTTTTAAAACTGAAAAAATGCTTAGCTTCCAGAAGAAATGTCATGCATATGCGAAACTAAAACTAAAAATAACTAAATTTATACAATAATGATATCACCAAAGTAGTAGGATTTTTTATTTGTAATCAGAGTTGATATATACACACTTCAAGCTGAAATAATTTTAAAAGCTCAAAGATAGCCCTTAGTTTGAGATATTTGAATTATAATTTTTATCAATTTTATTTATTTTAAAAATTATATTTATTAGTTAAGATTTAATTCGACAATTATATAATAATCCAAAAAAGAAACAATAATTATTAAAAATTTAAATAAAAATTAAATAATAAACTGAAGACATTTAAATTACTTTGTATAAAAAATGTCATTTATTTTTTTAAAAATAAAGTTTTAAATTAGCTTTTAAATAAAATTACAAAAACTAAGATTTTTAGTAGTTTTAATTAAACAAATACAAATAATTAAAATTATATCCAAATTAGAAAAAATTTATTTTGTAAAACAAAATTTCATTAAGATTGCTTTAGATACCTTCATTAAATTTTCTGTTTTATTTAATTTGAGAATAATAAATATTAAATTGATACATTTTTTAATTTAGCAAATATGTTTGAAACTAAATAAAAATAATTGTTTTTTATTTATATTTATGTAACTCTTCCATTTATATGAGAATGAATACTAGAAAATATAATCAATTAAAATTATTAAATTTAATTTTTAATAATAAATAAATTGATCATAAAGTTTGACTATTTGCTTAAATAATTTAAAAAATAAAATTCATTTTTTATTTAATTTTTAATTGAAGTAAAGTATATTTCTTAGTTTGATTGCATTTTTCCTTTTTTTAATTAATTTAATCTATTTATTCAAATGAAAAATATAATAAAAATAATCTAAAAATAAATTTAAGTTGGAAATTTTTCTTTATTTTTTTTATTTAAGAAAAGGAAAAAATCATTTTATAGATATAATTTTCAGGAAATAAATCATTCTTAAAAATTTATTTAAAAGATGTTGAAAAGTATATTCTTTAATGATATTTAAAAAATTATACAAAAAGAAAAAAGTTGGTAGATAAATGTTTTTATTTGCTATATTTTATAAATATTATAGTACCAAGAAGATTAAAAAATTATTAGACATTTTTTATTAATTCAAATTCAATTTAACTCAGCTTTAATCTTAAATTTTTTTAGTAAAATTTATTAATTATGGTGGAGCCACGGTTATTAGGCTAACCACTTTAAGTTAATTTGAATTTGTTCTTATAAAATTTCTGCCTCTTTATTGTGAAGTTCCTCATAGATTTCTTGTTCTTCTTTTTCTTCGGCTCCACTTTTATCTTGTTTTGAAGATCATTCTTTTTCATCCTCTTTTAGTTCAATACTTTTTGTAGTTACTTTTGATATTTTCCTCACTGTTCTTTTGTTCATTTCCGTTATTGATTCATGTCATTCCTTTCTTTGATAATATTTTCTTCTATAAATTTAACATTCTCTTGTCATTTATCTGACTCAGTGTTCTTCAAATATTTTTCTTCTATCTTTACTTTATCTAAAATTGTTAACACTATCTTACTAGGCATCCTTTCCTCTTGCAGAATAAACATCTTAATATATTTCTTCACTTATAGGTATAATCAGTCTTTAGTTCTTCTCAATATCCATAGTTTCCTTTATTTTCTTTCTAGATTATTATATATATAAAAATGATTTTGGCCGCGTCAGTCAAATTAGTAGGTAATCTGGTGTAGTGTATACTGCATTGTGATTAATCTCGCACTAGATGCCACCACGGGGAAGGGTTATTAAGCTCCGTTGAGACATACCTAACTTACCCCGAGGGTTCTCTCTAGCAGTATGAAAGTTTGACTGACGGGCCTTCTAATTACCGACTTAATAACTATCTCTTATTTGGACCTTATTCAAGAAGACTGAAGCATTTGACTCAAGATTTTAGAATAATTTTTAATAAGAAGATTCCCCATTTGGAGAAACTGACATGACTCATCGGACCTCTAGAATTTTAACAAGAAGCATGAGAACATTTTCTTAATATTAAATATTAATATTGAAAACACTGCGCCAATGAGGTGCTACGCGCTCTATAATCATTTTTATTTAATTATTTATTTTTATGTAAGGTAAAAAGTTGAGTCTATCTTATATTCACTCTAGTAAAGATTTTATCTAAGATTTCCTATTTGATGTTAGATTCCTTTTTTAATTTGCAATTTTCTGATTTTTTAATCGCAGTTTATAGCAAAGTCCTAATTTTTTCTTTGAATTCCTAAACTTAAGATTTTAGGATCTTATTTTCTGAGGATATTTATTATATCTCTTTTTCGTAATTCATAGTTAAGTTTGACTAAATTTTTTTTAGAAGAGTTTTAATTCAATTTTTATATTCTTAACTAAAATAAAATTTATTGATTTAAAATAAGTAAATGTTAAAAAAGAGTAACTATGTAAGAGGATTTAAATTTAAATTTTGATCATAAGAATTTTCTGAAAGAATGCAATATTAATTAATTAATTGTTTTGCAGTTCTTTTAGCTTTTAATCTAATTTAAAAACGTTTTTTTATAAAGAAAATGTTTTTAATTTTAATCTATAAAATGAGCTAATTTTGTAAATGTTGATAAATTTTAGATTTTGTTTATTTAATCTTTATTAATTTTCAGACATAAAAATAGTTTTATATTTATAAATAATATTATCTTATAAAACTAAGATTTTAAGGAATTATTTCTGTATAAAAAAAGTGATTTTTATTATTATTAAAATAATTAAAAAATTACATATTTTTTAAGAATATGATTAATGCTTATGTCAAGAAAAAGAGACATTCTAACACATATTCAAATGTATATACTACCAAACAAGTATAGGTAATATGAAAACCAAAATAGATAAAATTGTTAGAAGCAAAATAAAATGTAAAATCATATAAACTAAGAAAATCTTTATGAACTATAGAACAAGAGCTCTTAGAATATAATTAAAACATAATAAATTCAATATTTTGCAAAAAAGACTATATGACTCAAATTGATAGAATAATAAAATCTACATGAAGCAGAATAAAATAAACATGAAAATAAATATATTCTTTCTAAAACTTAATGAAAAATAGACAAGTTAATCTAAAACTAATGAGACAAGAATAAATACTATAACATTTTCAAGAGTACTTAAAAGAAGAAGTGTATTGAGTTTAGACATAAAACTTCAAAGCTATTAAGCAAACTATATTATTTTTAATTTAATTTAATTAAAAAAATTATTGAATTAGCTTTTTTATTTCCTTTATTCTATTAAAAAATTAATTTAAGAAAAATAACGAAATTTGCGGCTATATCGAAATTTAAAATATTAAAAAAAGTAAAATAAAGAATCTAAATAATAATAAATTAGCAAAGTTAGTAATTTTAAATTTTTTCTTTTAATCTAAAATTATTATCTTAGTTATGATATCAACGAAATTTCTTTCATAAAATAAATAAAAGTAAAATTCAAGCCTATTATATCTTCCCTGCTAAAAATATTAATATATTTACTAAATAAAAATTATATTCTGCCTTTTTTTATTTTTTTCCATGTTTATTCAGATTTTTCTATTTTAAAAATTTGAATATGAAGATACAGTAAATCTTTTTCCTTAATTAAATGAAGATATATAAAATTTTTAATATAACCAACAAAAACTCTCTAAGTTCGAAATATTGATTTATATTTTTTTATAACTTTAAAATATTTATGAATTTATAAAATTTTCTTGTCCTTTTTATTAATTTTACTAAATTACTCGTTTTACATTCTATAACCCTTTGATTAATTTAATTAAAGAACAGAAGAAAAATTATAGATAATCTTTCAATTATTTAAATATTTATTTATTTTGCTTTAATTTAATTCTTTTTTATGAATATATCTACAATTTTAATTTTAGTTTAAAAGTATTAAAATTTTGCAATTTTTAATACTTTTAAACTAAAATAAAAAAAAGTATTTTTACAGATTTTTACAATTTTTGCAGTAACATTTCAAGAATATCAAATCTTTTAACTATAAATATCCAATTTATTAGTTTAATTATAGCAATTTATAAACTTTGCATTAACTCACTATGTTTTTTATCTTGTTACCTTTTAATTTTTCTGTACTTACTATAATTTAGATTTTATTTATTAATAAAAAATAAATAAAGCTTCAATATTACCTTAAATTTATATAATTAATAGCACTAAATTTCAAATAAATTATATAGAATTAGTAATTTAATTTCTTTCCAAAATATTAAAACATATTTTATTTTAACTTCTATCAATTGTTAAGATTATAAGTTTTAAATTATTAAAAAAGAAACTTAAAAGTTTAAGAAAAAATGCTTAATAATTAAAATAATAAATAATCTATAAATATCCTCGTGCTAACTTTTTTCTACATAATGTAAAACCTTTTAAATATTTTTAAAGTGTTGCTTATTATAAAGTAATAACGAAATTTGTATAAAAATTAAGAAAGTTTAAGGAAAGAGAAAATGAAAATAAGAAATTGCATAATCTTTTAGCAAAAATAATATAATTAAAATAATATTTTTAAAGATTTAAAATATAAGCAAAATTAAGATATAATACTTGCAAAATAAATGAGATTCTAAAATAAATTAAAACTATCGTTGCAAATATAATTTTACAAACAATTTAATCTTTATAAAAATATAAAAATGTTTCGAACTATTCTTTTAATAAAATTTTAAATAAGCTTCAATAAAAAATAAGTATAAAATATTTGGATTGCATTTAATAAATTGGAAAATAGTAAATTTAAATATTTTCAAACATTGAAAAAATTAAGTTATTAAATTAACTTTAAGATTCTTATTTTAAATTATTCTTGTAAAATTTAACTTAATTTTCTAAAGGAGCAATGTTTTATAAAAAAAAAATTTAAAGTATCTTTATCTAAAATCATGAAAAGGTATATAATATAAAAAATTGTCCATATAGATAAAATATTAAGTATATTAAAAAGCTCAGGATTTTGGACTTCAGAAATAAATAAATGCAACCATAATATTCCCATGAGAAATTTTGCTTGAGATTTGATTTTCTCTGCCAAATATTCAGGGCTCTTCTTCAATTAAATGTAGACAGTGCGAAAGATTAGATTACATCCTTATCGAAGCCTCATCTTCCCAAAATAATTAAATAAGCACATCTTCTTTCTAAAAATTGAAAAAGAACAATTAGCCAAAAACAACAATTTAGAAATCAGCTCCTAGCATCATTCCCCATTCGGTATCATATTTATTTTAATTAAATTAAGTTTAATTTATATTTGTCATAAAAATCCTTGTATTTGTAATTAAAATAATAAAAAAAGTTAAATTAAAATTTGCTTTATTGCTTTATACTTTTAATGGTTTATTTTTAAATAAGAGTTTTTATATTTCAAAGCTGAATATTTTTTTTAAAGTTATTCAGATAATTAATTTTGTTAACCGCTTAACTATTTTGATAAAATAAATATTAAAAAACTTTTATAAATCTAATTTGAAAAAAATGATCAAATATAAGAAAGTTTTACAAAATTGCCTTAAATCGGGAGAGAAAATCAGAACATCTCTTTTTATAACGTCTTAGTTTTAACTAGCTCATCTTTTTTAAAGTCTACTAATGACCAGTTGGGAAGAAAATTAAATGATTTAAAATGACTTCACAATAATGCTTTGCAAAAACTCCTATAAAATAGATAAGCAAACCCTAACATATCTCGACTGAGATATAAATAGCTCGAAAAAACGTAGGATAAAAACAGAATAGATAAAGTGTATAATTTTTCAAAAATGATTCCATTTGCAACTTTTATAAGGAGTAAATCCTTAGAATGGACTAAAAGTAAACATCTTAGAAAATTCCAGATTAAAAAGAACTGTTGAGATTTAAAATAGTAGTTGGACAACTAAAGCATGGCATTTAAATTCATGCTATGAATTTAAAATTTCACACATCCTGCTTTAACTCCAAAGAAAGGTATGAAGCAAAGATGGGAGATTTTGATAGAAACTTAAATATAATGTGTTAATACTGGACATTATATGTGCATTGCTATATAATATGAGAGAAAAATTACTTCATTAAAACCTAATAATGGATAACAGACTCGGAAAAATAGAAGAGAAATTGTAAACTTTTAAGAAAGAGTAAAGCGAAACTGGAGCTATACAAATGGAAATCGAAGCCTAGAAAGAGCAAAAAAATCAAGGAAAATAATTCAAAATAAAATAGAAATGTTTCTGCTGTGGAAGCGTATGACATTTTTATCGGAAGTGTTAGAAATTCTAATAGAAATAAAGAAACTATTGGATAAAAGAACAACAAAAGAAGAAAAAAGAAGAAGCAAGAATGAAAAGAATGTATTGCAACCCAGATGGTTCAATATACAAGATTAAAATGGAACCAAGGCAAGTTAAAGGAGGGAAAACCTGGAAAAATCCGAGTTCCCAATCTCGCTAAAATTGGGCGACCCGATCTTTTATATTTAAAGCAGGGAGCATGAACTAATGTCTTCCTGACGGGGCTGGAAATCCCTAAAACGGAAAAATTAAAATTAATATTATTATTAAAAACCTAATAATCCAAAGTAGGAAGTTGCTAACGAGCTTTTCCTTCTTTAGATGGAGGTACAAAATTAAAAAGTTATATTATTGATTTTTATCAACGAATTTAAAAATTGATCAACATTATGTAATATTAAAAACTGAAAATACAAATTTAAGAAAGAGGTTAGCTCTAAACCCTTCTTTCTATCAAATCTAAGAGAAAATTTATAGATGGAATAAATCATAAGGGAAATTTTTGATTTCAGAAACTGCAAGCCTAAACAATCCTATTTACTCATTCATAACGATTCAATGGAAACAGAATTATAACCTTCAACAAATGATATTCCATATCAAAGAATAATGATATGATGATACGGAAAGTGGGCAGAACATAAGTTAAGGTATAGCTACCAACTTCAAAAAAATAAAAGAGATTAGCAGAAAAATAACGGTAATACAAATTTTGATTGATCTGTACATAATAATAAATTCTATTTAGGAAAAAATATTTAAATTTAATAAAAAATCTCTCTAAATTTAAAAAGCAGTTAGTTAATTTAAGAAAAATTATTTGAATTTGTCTATAGAAAATATTAGGAAAATGAATTTAAAAATCATCAAGAAAAATATAATAAATTAAAATTATTAAATTTAATTTTTAATAATAAATAAATAAATTGAAAAAAAGTCAAAAATGAAAGGCTTAAAGAAAGGTTTCTACATCACCTCCAAGAAATAGGAGAGGAAACCAGAAACCGAAATAACCCAGACCCCTGCCAAGTAACAAGAATCTCATCTATCAGGAACACAAACCAGGGGAGAGTACTAACAGGCTATGAAAAACCACGAACTTACCCCGGCATCTTAGGAGAAGCCAAGAAAACAACCTAAGTCTGCTCTACATTAGGAGACATCGGAAGTCTATCCTTCCGGACAAATGAGCGTGGAGCAACTCATTAAAGTAGTGCTAAGCCTCTAGCAAGAGATAAAGAAGCTTAAAAGGGAAAATACGAAACTAATGGACCTGATTGAGCAACAGGATATAAGAAAGCTCCGAATGGCAAACTGGGAAAGGGAGCTCGACAACATCTGGAAACACTAACAGGAACAAATGAAACATATGAATGACTCAATAAAGACGATTCAAGAGCAGAACAAGCAAATAATCTAAGCCAAGTGCAAGAAATTCCTAAGATAGAGAAAATGGACATTGAAGAAGAGCAAGTAATCAAAATGACAAGAGAGAAAAGAATTAAGAAGAAATGCTACTTCTGTGGTAGCTATAGACACCTATATAGGAAATGTAGGAAATTCCAGGAATACAAAAGAGAATATTGATAAGAGAAAAGAAAGAAAAGAGAAATACTCTATTGTAGCGCAGAGGGGAATATATATAAAAAAAGATGGAATCAAAGAAGTGGTGAAACAAGAACCTTAGAAATACGGAAGAAGGGAAAACAAGAAATGTAAATAGGACCAATGAAGAGAAAACAAGACATCAATCAAGAAAACTTTTCATAAACTTATTTTACGCGGCGATGATGTCGATTGCTGCGAAACATTTAAATCCAATTATTATATTTATTATTACTTTATTTCCTGATTATTCTGAGGGGAAGCAATTTTAATTAAATACATTATATAATTACTAAAAGCATCCTATATTTAAATAATATTAATTTGATCTAACTAAATAACTTCTAAAAATTTTTATTTTATTTCATTGCATTTAATATTTTTTCAGAATTGAAATCAATTAATATTTTTAATTTAAAATAAAGAATATAAATAATAAATTACTAGCATCCATTTCCAAAACTATTTAAAATTATTATTATGATATAAATAAATCAAATAAAAATACTTATAAATAAAGATTAAATTACTAGATAGCTTCAAGTTTTATTTAGTAAAGCAGAAATTGTTATAATAAAGGAATTTATTTATACTATTTATGAATTAATTCATCTTTCTTGCTAGTCATTGTTAATTCTGATTTTATTTATTTAATAAAAGATATTATTTTATGTATCTTAATTAATAGCTTAAAAGAGTTTTAAAAAAGTTCACCCAAGTTTTCCATCTATGCAATGCTCACAAATTAAACAGTTGAATTTTTCCTAGCATGAAAATTAACGAAACTAGTAAAATTCATCACAAGTATCGCATTTTAATTTTTAGTTTTATCTTTTCCATTTTTTATTCTTTATTAATTCTTGAATAGTTTACTTTTCATTTTAGAAACGTCTGCAATGCTCTTTACAGTAATAAATCTAGCACTCCATACAGTATCAATATGATATTTCGTTTTATATTTGACATTTAGTGCATTAGATATCTTGATTTTATTAATTTTCTTATATTAAAACTTTTAACTCTCTTTAGCATTCGCATATATTAAAAAATTAGTTGGATTTGTTAAGACTAAAACCCTGAGATTCCATTTATCTATAGATTAACTAGTCAATTCCATTTACCATTCCAAATGAATAGTTTAAAGTAAAAAATCCCCATGATCCTATACTGTATTTAGTCACTAGCTTATTCTATTCCAATTTAAATATCCAAAGAGGACTTTCTAACCAAGTAAATAAATATTAATTTTCTTTGTCTCATTTAATGTTTACGTATTTCTTTTAAGGTAACGCATAATATTCATTAAGGCTTACAAAGGAAGAGTTATAAACGGTTATTGGCATATCCTAATTTTCTCTCTAAGTATTAAGAGCTTATTCGAAATCAAAAATCTAAATGCCTTTAAAATAGTTTTTTTCTTTCCCTGATAGAACTAGTAAATGTTGCTCATCAATTACTTAGATATAGCTTATAAAATCATTTACTAATAATCTATAAATTCTATCCTTCTATTCTATTTGCTAGACAATTAAAAAGTCACTGTCTTCAATGTAAAAGAAGTACTAATCAGTCATATCGAATTCATAAAAATAGGTAATAATATTACTTTTAGCTATTTCATAAGCATCTTCCTTTTTTACTAATGAGTCATTTAGTTTCTATTAATGAGCATAATCTACTTAACTTATTTTAAACTGTAATACATCTTGCTATACAAACTATTCATGAAGAATTACATTTTCATTCCTTCATTTAAACATTTAAACTGGAGCTTTGAATGGAGTAGAGTTTAAGATAACCTTGTTCTATTAGGGATTCCAAATAAAGATATGCAAGTTAAGCTTACTTGAATCTTTATAATAATAAAATGCATAATCGTTATTAGATTTTATCACTTTGCTATTACTTTTGTCTGGTATCAAAAACTGCGCTTCTTAATGCTCTTTTTTATTAAGACGAAAAGTTTACAGAAGAAAGCAATCGATATCAAATTTAAAAATATCGTATTGGCAAACTAAAAATACTTCCTTTTCAATTAACTATATGTATCCTTCCAAATTCGAATCTTCTCTTACTTCTAGTTATAACTTTGAAATTAAGGATCCAGTTTTGCTGCATATAACTAAATAAGCAATTGTACTGTTTTCTATTTTTTATAAATAATAGAACGAAAATATTTATAAATCTTTGGAAAATGAATACTTCAGTGAGCAATTTTTAGATTCTGAATATAATTTATTTAAGGAGGCATCTTGACTAAACATAAGTTTATCTATATTACTAACTTTTAATTCTTAATTTTGCTCAGAACCAAGTCATAATTCTTCATCGCCCGCCAGAAGGTCATATCTTACATCTATCTCAAAAACGATCTTTCCTTTTTCAATGTCTATAAGTGCTAATTATTCAAGATTTGTTGTGAAGATGCATTTTGAATTGCTTTTTATTGGTATCTAATAGCCCAAGTATACGGTAGCAACACACTTTTTACTTATCAAATCGTGTATTTTAACATATTATTAATGACAAGCAATAGCTTTTTAACTATTAGATAAGTTAACGTGAAAGATTTCTCCTTAATCTATTTTATCAATTCTATCAGTTCCAATACAAATTAATGTCTGCTGTTTCTTATTTTCTTAGTTTTCAACAAGAGCTAATTTAATATCATCTCCTGTTTAAAAATATTTAATTAATCCTTCTTAAGGATCTTAAATATTAATTTCCTCGATGTTTTCTTAAAGTGTATAATCAAACTTCACTAATTTAATTTAACCTCCTTTTATTTCATGGTTTACTATTGTAACACCTTCTTAATTTTCAATTAAACAGGTATTAAAAATTTATTTTTCTTATTCTTACTACTCACTTTGCATTTATAATTGCTTTTATATTTATTGGGGGAATTGTAAGTTGATATTTGTTTGTATCATAATCTGTCTTTGTAGCTTAAAACCTTAACCAAAGAAATAAATTATCTTGAATTTATCATTAATCGTTTAAAAAAGAATCATCACTGCTTCGTTCTAACTTTTAACTATTTTTGCTCCCATTATTAACTTGGCATCTTATACTTAGTTTTCTAAGTCACATATCTCAATTAGATCAATATTACCTTATTAGTCATTTACTTTTTTTACCTATTAGATCTTTATTATATTTTGAATGCCGTCAGCTTGGAATTAGCTACTTGAAACAATCGTTAAGACATTTTCATGAAGCTTATAATCTTCAATATAGCTTAATCAGTTAATAATTTTTTAGTCCTTAGTATTGAAAGAACTTCCATGTAGATTTGTTTAAGTGAGATCGCATTATTACATAAATATACCTTGCAACTTACTGTTTTTAATTTTTGCGTTTGTAAAGTTACAGGCATGAAATATTCCATTGCATAAATTTGCATTTTCTATTTATATATTCTATAGATCTTCGTTAATAAATTAATAGCCACTCCTTATTAAAATTGTGAGAGCATTTGAAGCACCAACTATTTAACTTTCTTCATTTGCGGATTTTTTAACTAGATTAAGAAGTTGATTAATCATAACTTGGTAAGATTTTTCAGATCTAGTTTAAATGATATTCACGCAAAAATCTATTACAGGCTGTTTCTCAAATAATGAAAATTTGCTTAAGTTTGTTATGTTTATTTTATATTCACTATTAAACATGAACTCATTTTCTTGATACCATTCCTTATTCTATGGTTCAAAAAAATTTAAGCATTAGAAAAACTCGAAAATGCTTTTATGCATCCAGTTATTAGATTTGCTAAAGTTTTCATAACTTGAAAATTAAAAGGGTAAAGCCTTTAAAATTGCCTTTTTTTAGTATTCTTTATAGTTGCGGTTATTAATAATTTCATCTAATTGCTACTTTGAAAGTGTTCCTTGTGAGCTCTCAGTACTAGATAGCTGTTGATAGCAGAGTTCTTTGCTAATGTTAAATAACTCACTAACAAACTTATTCCAAAAGATTTGATAATCTTCTTCTGCATAGAACTATTCTGAATTCAAGCATTTCTTCTGCATTTTGAAGATTTCCTAAAGAAATGCATAGTATATCATAAATATATTCCAATCATCCTTCTTCTTTATTTCTTTTTAATCTTGCTGGCTTTGTAATTTAGGAAGTAGTTAAGTAATTTAACATAGGATGAAAGGGTTTCTTATCAATTCAGCTATATTACTTTGGCTTTTTATAAGTTTGAAACATTCTTCACCCGATGCAGTTTTCAAGGTAGTTGTAAGGGTTTAATCAAGTGACAAAACTTTTTAAAAATATTCAATGATCATACTTTCATCAAATGGTTAAATATAGATAATTTTAAGATAAGACTCAAGTGTATTTCCTCTAAGCTTAGGGGTGAAATTATATTTGTAATTAGGATTTTAAAGAATTAGCTAGTATCTTGCAAAAGTAATTACTTTGGCTTGGGGATAATTCTAAAAGACATCTTCTACTATATTAGTTTGAATTTACATTTCATCATAGCCATCTAAAATGAAAACAAGTTCACTATCATTCAGCTGTTTAATTTTATCTTTATACTTTCTATTATTTTCTTTTTCTAACTCAACTTGAATAGGATTTTTTACTTACGAATTGTTTAAATTTATCCAGAAAGGTATAGCTGTTTTATCTTCAAGTAATTTATCGTATAATTTATAAGCAAGAGTTGTTTTTCCACTACCAGATTCTCCAAATACTAATAGATGTCTTGGCTATTTAGACAAAAGCCTCATTTAAAAGTTTGAATCAGGTTATAAAAAATCAAATATAGACTCTAAAGCATCTCGCTAGTTTTGATGATCAAAAATTCTGTCCGCACACTTTATGGGTACTAAGTATTCACTTTTATGAATGAGAGATATTAAATCATTTGCTTTACTTTATTTTTCTTCATCTCTTAATTTTTTTTCTCAATATAAATATTCTTCTAAATCAGAATCAAAGCCTACTTGCTCATAGAAATTTCATTCTCTTAAGTACTAAACTTAGTTTTTAACTATTAGTTAAACAGCTTTTTCCATTTAGTAGTCTGATTCGTAAGTTTCTAATAGCTTGCTAATCTTTAAATTATTTTTATTCTTTATTAATCCTCATAAAAATGTCTGTCTTAATCTTCAATTAGAATCAAATGGATTCATCTTACTATAAAAGTTTTAGTCTATTACTTATTTTAGTCCTTTCTAGTTGCTTTCGTTTCCAAAAACTATTTATTCTAAATCTTTTTCATCTTTAAGAATTTAGCAAATTCTAAATAAGCTTTCTATAGCATATTGCCTCACATCTCAGGTGTTATGCTTGAGGAAAATATCTACTAGTTCTTAAATTGTTTTCTAAGGCTAAAAATCTTGGGAATTATTTTTCTTTTTAATTTCTATTTCTTTTACTTTCAAATCCATATCAACAACTGCCTCTACTAGATCTGTGTTTAAGAAATTAGTATCAATGAAATTCATAGCTTCTGCTAATAAAGTAAATGTCGAAGATAAATCTTTATTATTTCATATATTGTAAAGATCGCACGCTTTTTTGATTATTTTGTTATAAGCTGACTCATTATCTTAAGCTAGCTTCACTACTTTCTAGATGACTTAAATCTCCAACTAGAATCCAAAATCAAAACTTTCCTTTTCAGTTTTTTCAAGAACATTTTTCATTTCTTATATTATTTTTAAATACTGCTATTGATGCTCTACTGTCAGGAAGTTCTTATTTTTTAGGAAATTTATAACAAGAATTCTGCAGAGCCTTGCTATGTTTTTAAGTTCCGCTAGAAAAGTAACTTGATTTCCTCTATTAATGAATAGATTTCCCATTGCTTGCATAAGATTTAAAATAATGTTGTAAGGAGCGTATATTTTATGCAAATCTAACTTTTAAAGCCGCTATCTTAAACTCCGAATTTGGAATTTATCTCCATTTCCTGAAGCAGCTCGATTAATTTCTTCAGCTAACTAGAAAGATTCTTTTTAAATCTCATTGACTTCTACCGAAATTTCTTCATTTACTTCTTTACTATCCTTTTACTAACTGGCTTTCTCTTTAGATTTTATACTATTTTCACTTTGCGGTTTAGTTCTTCCACAACCCATTTAAATTATAAAAGACAGAAAAAAAAACAATTAAATAGATGAGTTTGTAACGGCTTTTAAACATAATACAACAGAAATTATGCTTTGATAATTGACTATGAATACCTTTAAAACACTAGAAGAATCCAAATAAGATAATTAGTAAGTAATCTTAAATTTAATAGTTCTAGAAATTAAAATTAAGAGTATAAAGCCTGCTTATTAAGCTACTAATTAAAAGCTATTAAGTCTTTAATTTTATTTTTCTATCAATATCATTATTCTACTCTTTAGTTCATATCAAATTTATAACCATTCGTCTTTTTCATAGCTATATGCTTTAACTTTTAAGATAATAATCAAATATTAAATAGTAAATTTGTAAAGTGCTAGCTTGCTGATAAATTATTTTTAACATTTTAGTAGATCAAGCTTCAGAACAAATTTAAGTCTAACTTTTATAATTTAGATTTGATTTTAACTCTAAAAATAAAGAATAAAAACAGAATCTTTCTTAACTATTTTAGTGTTTTATATACAAGGAAATAAATTTTAACAGCTTAATGAGAAAGAATAAGCTGATCTAATTAAAAGCCTAATATTAATTAAGAAAGCTATTTATCTTTTATAGCTTAAAAATTTAAAGGTATGCATATATAAGTTGTGGAGCATTGAAATTCTTTTTAGTAATTCCTTGCTAATTAATCACTTTAAAAAGTTGCTATTTCTAAGTAGCATCTTTATTGTTATACTTTAAGTCTAGAGTTAGACAATTTAAATGCAAACTTTCACTTTATCTTATAAAAACTTAATTAAAAAGATAAACTTTATTATAGGTTCACTTTTATAAAGTTAGGGTATATATATTGCTTAATAAAATAAATTCAACTTTAGAGTCTTCTTCCAAAATTGTTTAGCTTTAAATAATAAAAATTATTATGTTTGAAGTTAAAACTAGCACTATGAAGAAAAGATACTGAAAAGCTAGACAAAATACAACACTTTTAATTGTTTAAAGTTTATAAAAATAATCTCAATGCAAATGACTAATATTAATTCTTAAGCTCATGCAATTAACTTACATTTATGATTAAGGAAAACTACACTTTTATTTACAATTAATATCATCTTAGCAATTGTTTAAGCATCTAAATAAAGATTTATCAAATTGGCTCTTTGATAATTTAAAAATACCACAATGAATCTATTGAAATGGCTATCTTAATAAAAGTGTTTATACAAGTATAATTTCTATTTTTTATTTACATTTCCTTGCTTATTTTTAAATTGATAGAACTAGGATATCTACAATTATTTGATATTTAGGAAATTTAAATTCATAGTTTTTTGTTAAAAAATTATATGAAAGAAAAAAGCAACTTTAATATATCACAGTAATAAAGCATCAAAGAATAGAATCCCTTATTTAAATTTAATAGTTAAGCAGTATTAATAGCTTAGAGGTAAAGGTATTCAAATAGGATTAAAATAGAATCTAAATCTTAGATTTGAATATTAATACTCTTACCTTTAATAATTATTTATTAATAGCTATTGCAATAAATTATAAATATACCATTAAAGCCTCTTCCTTCTATTGCCACTTTGTGCTTTATTTATTGTAAAGATTTATGCTTAATTTATTATATCTCATGACTAAGCATAAAATATTTAATATTTTCTTATTTCTTCTAAGGCCTCAAATTTGATAGCTCTTGGAAGATATATTTACAACTAATAAAAATACCTTGCTAATTAATTTTATCCTTAAATAGCAAATAAAATACTAAAATATGAGATATTATACGGACAAATAACCATTCTAAAGCAAAAGAGAGGGGAAGATTCGTTTAAATCAAACTCAAATTAATAAATTGCTAATTCAATCGTGCGAGTGACTGAATAGCAGGCTTTTAACGAATAAATTAAGTTCAAGTAGATTTCAATTTCTCTCTTAGAAGCATTTATAATATACTCTTAGTCTTAAAATAGAGATATTCTCTAAGAACCAGATAAGCAAATGAATTTCCTCTTTGCTTAATAACTAATTTAAATCTTCAATCCCCTTAGTTTAATTTAGATTATTTCAAAAAGAGTGATAGTTCGAAATGAAATAATTATCTATTAAATATTTCTTTAAATTATAGCTTTTAAATCTATTCATTTATTAGTTATTCTTATTTATAAATAGAATAGTTTTGATTTGTCATCGCTAGAATAATAATACCTTTGATATATATAAATATAGCTAGAGTTTAATCATCTATCAATTATAATCTTGTCTTATAATTTAAATTATTATGCTTACTAAGCCTAATATTATTTAATTTTTATAGCTATCTTATTTATTTTTACCCTGTTAATATAATCTATTTTATGAAAATAAAAATTGTAATGTAATATCTATATAACTTAAAAGATTTAAAGAAGAGGTAGATATAGCAAAAATATAATACTTAAAGCATTATTTTAAACTAAGTTTATTTAATATACTTTATTTTTTAAATGGATGTAAGCATTCTTTTTTAAATTTTAGTTATAAAGCTTAAAATATAAAATCATTTTACTTAATTAGATAATTTTATAAACCTTCTATTAATTATTTTATTACTATGGGACTAGTTTAAAAGATATCGTATTAAGGAGTTTAGCTTATGAGAATGATATTATATATATTTCCTCAGATAGTTCAACATTTATTTCTTTAGTTTCTTCATTTTCATATAATCACATGTTATGACTTTTTAATTAGTACCAATACATTTGATATATAACTTCTTTCTTGCTTTTGCTTAAAAGTATTAATTAATAAGCATTATATTTAACTATTATTAGTTTTATTATAAATTGCTTCTAGCCTAATATATTACAGTTTATTACTTGTAAAGAAGATAGTGTAAACAACCTATGTGCTAAAGTTGAGTATTAATGAGCGAAAGTATTAAAACTAATATAAATTAAATTATATAAGAATCCATTAAATTAAGATAGAGCAATTTAGATATTCTATCTTACTTTTTTTATTACTATTGCTTATATATTTGAAGCTTATTGGTCCAGCAGAAGTCTTATTAAACTTCTAATTATTTGCTTATATTAAATACTTACATTTTATAATAATACCCCACTCTCTTGTAAACTGTCTTAAATAATAAATTCTTAATATCCCATTTAAATTTTTTAAAATCATAAAAATAAATAAATCATATGTATATATTTTATAGTATAGTTATTAGAATCAAATTAAAAGTTAAACTTAAAAAAGTTTAGCATTAAATAGATATATTATTAATTTTATTGCTTTATATTATAGCTAAATCTAATTTTTATTATATTTAATTAATTTAAATTATTTATTAGTCTGTTATTTGTATCTAGGCTTATTTATATTTTTCATTCTGTTTTAAATTTTATTTATTTTTGTTGTCATTATTATTTATTTAAATTAGATCGATATTTAAGTACAAATTGCTTACTTATTTAATAGTATAAAATGTTATAAAGTTCTCAGCTTCTATAAATAAATGTTAATTTGTTAAAAATCAGTTTATTCTATGTTTTGATGGAAATAAAGTGAAAATTATTTATTTTGAAATTAGCTTTATCTATTTGAAAGTCGAAAGGAAAATAGTTAAATACAGAGTTAAAAAATAAAGGTAATTATTAAGGAATTTTCGTATTAATAATAAATAAAGATGATTATTGAGCGCGTAGCACCTTGTTGATGTGCAGCTCTTTCAATATTAATATTTAATATTAATAAAAAGTGTTCTCATACTTCTTGCTAAAATTCTAGAAGTCCAATGAGTCACGGCAACTTCTCCAAATGGGAAATCTGCTTTTTTAAATCTATTCTTGAGGTTTGAGCCAAATGCTCCAGTTTTCTTGAATAAGATCCAAATATGAGATAGTAATTAAGTCATTAGTAGCCCGTCAGTCAAGCGTTCATACTGCTAGCGATAACCCTCGGGAAAGTTAGGCTTGTCTCTTCCGAGCTTGTCCACCATTCCCTGTGGTGGCATCTAGTGCGAGATTACTAGCAATGCAATATACACTGCGCTAGATTATCTACTAGTTCTCCTGACCGCAGCCGACATCCAGTTTATTATAATAATAAAATTTAAGTAATATGATTCCACCTTTTAATAAGGTTTTTCTGTAAGGTTAATTAATTTTGATAAATAATCCATTTTCAGTCTTCTTCAGCAATTATATTATAATTTCTTCTTTGTTGAGCTTGAACAATGTCATCAAGATTTCACTTTCTTTGCCCATTTTTTTCCTGTATAATAACCCTTGGAGTGTAATATAAATCACTAAAATCTTATCGAAATTTTAAATTTTCTTGCAATTACTTTCATTTGAAATATCAGCACTATCTTATCATATTTCCAGATCTCCTGCAATACCAGCATTTTTTTCTCTTATATAAGAAAAATTTTTCTGGTTGATCTTTAGGTTCAACATCCATCAAATCAATCATCTGCACATTTTAAAGGAATATGCTTTCGGTCAGCTTGGAAATAGGTTGAATTTATTTTCTAATTATTTGATTCTGATCTTTGCTAAGTACTTATTTTTATTTTCTTATTCTTATGTGCTAGATATAAGATATGCGATTTTTCCTTCAAAGGCTTATACGTTTTTAAAAATTTTAAGATTCTCCTATTACATAATTTTAAGTTCTTAAAGTATATTTGTTAATCGTAATTCGATAGGTATGGTATTCTGTTTAGAAGAGACTTTTTGCAAGAGACTTTCCATTTTTTTAATTGTTTATATAATAATAATTAGATTAAATCAAATAAACTAAAGTTAAAGTACGTCTTACTATCTTAAGCTCACAGTCTTAAGATCGGATTTATTAGATTTCCATACTTAAAAATTTTGTCATTATCAATACAAGAATTGCACAAAGGACATTTATTCATTTCTTTTAGCAAATCTTATCTTGACTACGTGTCAAGTGTCTTGCTCTCTAATAATACAAATAGCTGGTAATTATCTGGTGACATTTAAATTTAACTTATACAATAACCACATAGATTATGCTGGCAATTATTTTTTATAACGAAAAAAGTTTTAAGGCAAAATGAGCATTATCCTACTAATGCTAAAATCTATTTCATTATATAAGTATCTGACTTTAGTTGAGTAATAAACTACTTGGACTAAGGTTTATTCTATAAAACATCATTTAAAATTTAGTCTAGAATATTTTCCTTTTCTTTCATCTGTTCTTGATTTAATTACTCCTCTTAGTCTGGCTATTATAAATCATTGGTATTTTAGACTTATGTAAGACCTAGTTGTGGCTGTTGGTATTTTCTTAAGTTTTAATCAGTTGTTTAATCTTGATGCTCGTTACTTGAACAATTTTAAGAATCTTAATTTCTAATTTATAACAAAATTTCAAAAAACTGCTATACTTCTCTGTTTTTAACTATTAAATTCTAAACAGTTTCTTTTGTCTTTTAAAAATCCAACAAGCAGGAGCATAAAGGACATTAAAATTCAGGTTTTGTATGGATTTTTGTAAATTCAAATCTCTATTAATATCTCTAACCATTTTCAATAAAATTATGTACCAATTTATAGAACTAACTTTAGCAAAATTGCGAAAAGCAAGAGAAACAAAACTTATGGTCACATGTTACTAAAAGGACCTAAAGTTTGCTACAAACATCGCATTTTTATTATAGAACTGGAAAAATCTTATTTTGCTATTATAAAATATCAATTTATTACGATTTCTCTATTTGATAAAGCTATTGTTATTACATTTACTTAAAAGTTTCAGAATTTTCAAAATTCTGTTCCATTTAGACTGGTTTACCAGGATTATTATTTTGATTTCCGATTATTTAGTTTATCTATTACTATTTTTCATTAATTTGATTTTGCAGGAAGCTAATTTTATCTTTGAAAACTTCGTTTTCTTTTTGAAGATTGCTTTTATCTTAATCTTTTTCCAGAACTTATTTATCAAGTTATGCAATTAGTTCTTCTCTTTATTTCTCGAAGCTTTCCTTTAATTGCTACATTTGTTATAAAATTTTAGCTTCATTTACAGGTGTGAAATTGAAAATAGTTGGAATATATTTTTAAGAAAACTCTGTAGTACTACAAGCAAACATGTAAACGATGTTTTAATTTTAGGGAAGAAATGTTAAGGACTATCATTGGTCATTCATATCTCTGTAAAAATTTGCAATTTAAATAATATCAGATATACTCTAAAATTTTTCAGGAAGCTTCTTTTCATACGATATCTAACTTTCCCTTAATAGATCATCCAAATTATAAATAGATTCTTCAATTTAGTTTTAAAAAGTATTATCGAAACTAAAATCTTTTTTCTAGTGGGTATAAAATTTAATGGTTTTATCCAATATTGTTTTGTTAGACTGATAAAATTTTTGTAGTTGCTAGGCATTTTACTACAGCTTCTAATATTCTTCTTTGTAGCAATTTATATTTGTTTTAAATCAATTGAAGCAATCTTATAGATATTTCAGCCTGTGCATTTGATGCGCTTAACTGCATTCTTCACATACTAAATATTTTTCGGCAGACTAATTAGAAGGATGCATAAAGCAAGTTTAACAAAAAAATTAGAAATTTTTTTGATGTTTTTTGCAAATATTTTCTGAATCCATAATGCAAAATTATGTTATAACTTTAAATTTTCTTGTAAATAAAATATTTATTTTGTTACTTCTTTTCCTTATATTTTCGATTCCAATGTAATTCCTTAGAAATTTTTCTTTTTAATTACATCTCTATCTAATTCTACTAAATAGACATGTAAACAATTTAAAGCAAATAGATATACCTTACTATTTCTTGATGCTTTTATTCCAAGCCTTCTTAAATTTTACCATTAAGAGCTTTTCATAGCTCATCTTAAACTTTTTATAGAAGTGGTTTCAGTGCTAGTAGGGATTTTATTTCTTAATAACAATTAAAAAATTAATAATCATAGTTTAGTATAAACGCTATAATTAGTCTAAATCTGCTTCTATTCTACATCTCTTAAATTTAACTAAATGCTTTCATTATATCTAAGTTTATAATACTTAGCTACCTACTATTAATAAAAGCAATTTACTTTAATTTCATAAGATAATAGCTTAAGCCTCTAGCAAAGGAATTTATCTTTTATAGGTGAAATTAATTAATTATACTGAAATCATTAAATTACTAATTATATTTGCTTTGAAACTTATTCTAAGAGAAATAGAATGCTTAGTAGCAGAAACTTTTTTATTCCGTATTAAATACCTATTATAAAGATTATTCTCTATATCTTTATCTATTTTAGTCAAATCATTATAGACTTTCAAAAGGAAAACATAAAAAGTATAATGCTTTATATAATAAAATAAATTATGCATATAGGTAAGAAAAATAATAAAAAGCTTATAAAGCTTAATTTAATTATTATCTTCCCTATTTTCTTTTACTCTATAAATGTAGTAATCCTCTTATTTTTAATTTAGTTATAATAGCTAGATACTCTTAATCTATTACCTTTTATAACCTTCTTATTATTAGTATAATGAAACATAGATATATCCCATTAATCTAATTCTTTATTTTTTATAAGATTATCTAAAGCTTTATTAACTAACTGAATAAAGCATGAAACCTGCCTATTTTTGAATGAAGCAGTGCTATTTTTAAAACTAAAGTTATATTTCTTGACTAATTGTTTTAGCTTTATCTTAGCACTTTAATTCCCATAATTATAGTACCACTTATTTATCCTCGTTTTATAAAACTAGCTCTTCTATTGCAAGCTAATTAGAATAAGAATGAAATAATTATGATTATGGGCTCATGGTTGCTTAATCTTATACTTTTTTTAGCTTTATAAGTTTATTTAATATAATAGCTTCAATAGATTAATGAACATCAAAGAATTTATCAAGTTTATTTAATTATTAATAAGCGAAGCATATGATATTCTTATTAATAATGAATTGAATAGTTTGGTACTATAAAGCATTATATTAGACAATAAAGAAAAGTCTTTAGAAGTGCTCATAGATTTAATAATAATGAATGCTTTATTAAATTTAATTAAAAGCAATTCTGGGATAAAAGGCTATTAGGTCTTAATAAAAGCACTAGTATACAAATATCTCTTTATATATTTATACCTTAACCTCTCTTTGCTTTCCTGAATCTAAGAATATCCCCTTCTTATAAATGGTTCTATTTTATATCTATAAGTCTATCTAATAAGCATTGTTTTAATATCATCAAAGGCAATAGTGCTTTATTATAACTATTAAAGTAAGAACCTTAGCATTTTACTATAATTAGCTTAATTAAGAGGTAATAACTTTATCTAAGTCTCTCTTTAAATGTATAATAATCATAATATTATTTTATTCTTATTTGCTTAAGCTTTTCGCTATATCTAGCTATCTGCATTTTTAAGAGTTTGCTACTCATTTTTTAAACTTAAAATAGTTAGTTTACCACTATGCTAAAACTATTAAACTGTATAATTTAATACTTTTCTTAATTTAGCCAAAGGATATTAATAACTTCTCTAAAGATAAAGCATTCTAAGCAAGTTAGAGATAATGAACTGATAACTAGACTTCACTATTTAAATTAGATGTAATAAGAATAGGAATTATCATTAAACAAGTAGTCAGTTAATAAAAGTAAAGCTTTATAGGTAAATCTTTTAAATTAATTACAATTATTTGCTTACATAATTTTATAGATTTTAGCTATAAGTACTTTTAATATTTTAATGAGTTGCTGCATACTTTTTAATTAGTTCTATAGAACAAATAATAGCAAGTAGTTTATTTAGTATCCCAATAATTTTTATTAGTTATTTGTAATATAATTAAGATAATTATATATCAGTGTATTAAGTTTGAATATAGTAAGTTATTTAAAACTATTATGAGCGATTGATAATAATAGTCATAGATCATCTTTTATCTTCTATTTCTAGGCTTATTATCTATTTTTTAGGCTATAATATGAAATAATTTTGAAGTCATTTAATAGTCTAATTAACTCTTAAATTATATACAATTATCAGCTCAAAATTATTAATGTATAAAAGAGATACTTTCCTACTAAGATCTAATATTAGTAAAGAGTTAAAAAATAAATGATTTGAAAGTTCCACAAAATTAAGATAGATGTAAAAATAAAAAAGCTAAAGAAGGATGACTATGTAAGTTCTATAAAGATAAATAGCTATATAAATGAATATTAATTTTATTAAAATAAATTAAGCTACTAAGATTAAATTATAGTATATTAATAGTTATTTACAAGTTTTATTATCAAGGTTGTTATCTCATTTACTTTTTATAATTTTAACTGTTTATTCCCTATTCTTTTAAGCTAGTGCCTTGAGTAAGGTTATTTTGGGTTTATGTTTAGGAAGGAATTTAACTTTAGCATGAACATTTTAGTATAAAATTTGGTTGAAAGTTATAATAAGCTTTCTATTTTCTTCGGAGCTATCTATGGGTATATTCTAACTTATAAAAGAATGCTTTATATCCAATTTTCAACTGATTATTCTGGTTATTCTCTTTTAAGAGATTTATTGTGAAATTTTAAATAGATCAAATTTATTTTATACAACTTACAAATTAGATGAAGTGTTCTGGATTATCTATTGATAAAAATCAAACTCTAATGAAGAACGTATTTCTTATAATTTGAACTCAAAAATAAATCAGTATTTATTTAAGAGAAAACTATTACACTGAATATAAACGTAGAGACGGCAAAAAGATGAAGAGAAAAATATAAATAAATTTAATTACTTAAAGGATTAATTTTTGTATCTTGATAAACCTCACTTTTTTTGAATTATGCTATTATTTAAAGCGTAGGTTTTGAAGAATCCTCAAAAATTTTATGGTCAAGCAATTTAAAAAATGATTATTCCGTTTTCTTAATATTTGCTTATTCATTCTTCTAATTAAATTATTGAATTTTTATAATCTTTAATATCTTTTACATCCTTTAAGATGTTTTTAACTCTTTTCGTTTTATGAACATTTTCATAATTAGAGTATTTTCCTTTTTAAATCTTCCTTTATTTATTTAAATACTTTTAAACTTATTTGCTTAAACAATTTAAATTAAAAGCTTAATTAAAACTACAATTATTAATTTTTATTGTGCTTTTCTTTAACAAGATATCAATCCCTAGTTTTCTCATTTCGTTTTTTCATTATTTCCGCGATAGCAACCTTATAAAATCTATTATTAATAGAATCTTTTACAGTAATATATACAAAGCGTATTTAGTTTTAGTTATTAAAGATAAAAGCTTTCTCTTATACCCGACTCTTATCTTGATTGTAGTAATTAATTTACTTTACTATGAAAGAAATTAAGACAGCTATTAAATTATTTAATATAGCTAATTATTTAAATTATAGAAATGGTTTGTTATTCAGATAGCAAAGGAAATAGCTTATAGTTAATATTAATTGGCTTAAATTAAAGCTTCCATATATTAATGGTTCTTATTATTATTTAAATAGCCTAGCTTTAATTTTAAAATCTATTAACTACAGAGCATTTCATATAGGAAGGTAAATGAAAATGCTTAGTTTAAATAAAGAAATGATAGATATTAATATGTTTAAGGTTATATAAAAGCATTGCTCTTTTAAGTTTATCTCTCAAAACTAATAATTTGCTTAATTTTTGATAATTCTCACTAAAGAATGCAGAGCTGCTTTATCTAAGAAAGGTGTCTATTATTATTGATAGGATTACTAGAAAAATGGATTTATTAAAGCAAAGCAGCACATGCTTAAGCTAATAACTTTATTTTACAATTTAGAGTTAAATAATTTCTTTTATTAGTTAGAGTTATGTTGTAATTTGCTTTTACAATGTAATAATTTTAGTTAGGCTAAAAGAAGCTGGATTAAGACAAATAGCTCTTAAAATATTTATATTAAAGGAAGTTTATAAAAAAGTTAAAAGGAGGTATCTTAATAAACACATATTTATTATGATAAGCTAATGCTTTATTAATGATAGCCTATTTATGAAGAAAGATAAAGAAAGAAGGTTTAATAACTTAGATTTAGACTACTAACTTGATTTATTTAGTTTTATTAAAATAAATTATATTTATGTATTTATTCATTCATTTAACCATAAAGGAAGGTAATTATTAATTGATAAATAGTTATAAAGTTCTAACTAAGCAAAGAATCAGAGTGTTATATGAGTATAACTTGTGCTAATAAAGTTATTTATTAATATAATATTAAATATTTTTAAAATTTAGTATTTTATAATCTTCAATAGTGTTAAATCTAAAAATTTTAATTCTTTTAAATCTTTCAAAATTGATTTTCCTTTTCTGATTTTCTTTTGAAATCATCTATTAACTATATGTCAATCTGTTCTTTGCATATAGGACAGTATACTTCTAAATCTTCTACTTACTCATTCATTTCTTAATTTTAGCTTAAGCATTTTTTTTTGAGATTTTTGTCTGATTCCAAACACTACTAGCAAATTTTATGATTACAGATATTTTTTAATACCTAATTTTGATTAGAACATTTATCGCATATATCTATTAAACTAGCTTCTTAGTTTGCTATATCGATAACTTTATCTATTATAAGTAAAAATGATGATGGCATTTTCCTCTGATTTCAGTTGGTTCCAAATAAATTACCTTTCATCTGAGGTAATTATAAAAAAGGAAAGTTAGTAGAAAAATCGGGCTATCTTGTCCATTTATTTTATTTCTAAAATTCTTATTCTAATTAATTACACTTGGTTGGCTTATCACATTTTGAGCAATAAATAATATTTTCACTTTATTATAACTACTCTTCGTTTTTTTCTTATTTTAATGAGTCTTTTAATTCAGTAAAACAATTAAAACAGCATTAGTGCTTGCATGATAGTTCCACTAAATTTCTTTTTAAGTATTCGCATTATTGGCATATATACTCTTTGAAGCCAGTTTTACTTGAATCAAATAAATTAGAAAATGAAAGAGAATTTGGACGTTTACTTAGAAAATCAAGCAAATTTATAGAAGGTAATTCTGATTCTTGATTGGAACTTTGTTCTGCACTTTAATTTGAAGCTTAAATATCTTCTCCTTTAACTTTTTTATCAAGAAAGGAAATTTTATCTTTAAGTAGCTAGTTTGTTTTTTGTAAGTTTTCTAATTCTTGCTAATTTTGTCTATTGATCATATCTATTTGCTTATCTAATATATTTTTTTGTTCTTCGTAAGTTTTTTACAAAATTGATATTTTCTATTCGTAGTTTTATTTCAATATTCCTATATTACTATTCTCTTAATTATTTGAACCACTTTTTAAGTTTTTCCATAAAAATATATCTGGTATATATTCAGAAGAAAACTCAGCAATGTTAGGAGCAAATAAATAAAAAATTTGTTATGTTTAAGGAAGAAAAGGCTAAACTTCGAAAAGCTCATTAATTTCTTTGTAAACGATACTTAGTTAATTGAGATTTTCCCAACTTTAAAAACTATTAGGAAGGACTTAGTTGTAAAACTTCAGACTTTTTTCCTTAAGAGCTTCTAAACTTTGATTGCACTGATTTATTTCTTCTTCAATTGGTCAGCTTCACGTAGTTTAAGATTACTAGTACTGAAAGAATTATTAAGCTTTTTTCTAAATACTCTAGTTATTTATATAAATTTACTAGATTTATTCCGTGTTTACTTTAAGCTTCAATAGTTCATTCTTTAGAATGGCTATATTATTTTAAAATCAATCAAAACATTCTTCAATTGATTTTACACGATGCTTTTGATGCAACTGATTGCATTCACTACATGCTAAATAGTTGGAATCAGATTCTTTAGTTTTTTTCAATAAGCAAGTAACACAGAATAGCTAGATAGATTTCTAATGATTTAAGCAAAGAGGCTTTTAATCCATTTAACTGTTTGATTTAAATTAGTTTCTAAAATAATTTAAGAATAGAAATTATTTACTTTATAACTATTATCAAATCCCTTTGTTTACTTAAGAGAATCTCTTTATCATTAGCTCTACCAATACTTCAATTATTTTATAGCAAATCTATTATAAAATTATAGCCTTAAGAATAGCATTATAAATAGATCTAAGATACATACTCTCCATTATAAATTTATATAGCAATATCTATGCTACTATTTAAATAAAACAGACCAAAGTAGTTAGAAAAGAGACGATGTTGAATAGCTTCTTGCTGATATAGCTTAATTAATAAGAAACTATAATTCCATAGCTTAAATAATTAGATAATAACGAAGAAAAGCTACTTAATTTAAACATATTAGGGATTATAGAGATTTTGCCCTATTTAATTCATATCTTTTACAAATAATCAAATTAAAAATAGCTATTAATAATATAGTAAACAAGCTAGTAGAAGCTAAATGCTTTGTTAATTATGAATAGTCAATTCTTAGGTAAAGGGATATAGTTTAAAGTTTTGCTTCGCGTTAAACTTTTTAGAAATTCATGGCTAAACTTAATCTAAATAAGACCATGCCTTTCACTTATAATTGGTAGTTAAATATGTGGCAGAGAGTTTTCATTCAATTAATTAAATCTGAATTATACATAAATTAAAGATCGTGTACTGAATTCATTAAGCTAATAAATAAAAATTGTTAGGGTAATAGATAAATTGCCTATTCATGTTGTAAAGAATAGAAACAATTTAAATAAAAGCTAAAAGATATAAAATGGGATATCCAGAAGAATTATTTGTAGATAAAGTTCCTGATTTTTTTAAGTGTCCTTTTTGTACAGATATTGTTCAAAATCCAGAGCAATGCTTGTATTGTGAAGGTTTATGATGTCATGATTGTTTTTATTAATGAAAATAATAACCTAATTTTAAATGTCCTTTCTGTAGATCTTAAAAAAGCGAGCTTAAAAAGCCTGGAAGAATTATTACGTAAATCATAAATTAATTATAGCTAAAATGCAAATATCAATGTGGAGAAGTAATCACGATTGAATAGTTGCAAAGACATGAATCAAGTTGTAAAGTTTTGGAAGTTAATCGATGTAAAGAATAATTAAGATTGATATAAGAGGAAAATAAAGCTTTAAAAGAAGTGCTAAGTAAATAAAAAATCTAGATTGAGGAATGACAAAAGAATAAAAGAAAACAAAACTGGCAACAAATAGAAGGCTATATAGTCGCTATTATATTTGCAGCAATATCCTTAGTTTTCCATTACTATAATAATAATTTATTGCATGAGTGATTTCCCTTAAATAGTTTGCTTTATTATTTTAATTTAAAATCATAGTTAATTTTATTAACAAGAGCTACTTGTTTCCTTTATTTAGTTAAAAACTATAATTCACTAAATTTATTTAAGATATAAGCCTATTTTAATTTCACTAAGAGATCTTTATTATTGATATATACTCAATCAAATGTAAATTTTATTTCTTAATGAAAGATAAATAACAGAATCTAAGCATTTGGCATTAAAGTCTAATGTAAAAATCTGAATAATAGTTAGATAAAATGTAGATATAACCTCTTTGTAATCTAAATTTAGTAAGCATTTTCTCAAAAGAACCTTTAGAATCTCAAATTAGCTACTAAATATTAAATATATCAAAATATAAAAACTGAAGTAGTTTTGATGTATCTAGCTTTGGTAGGATATTATAGAGATTTTCATTGTAAATAGAAAACTGGAAACTTAGAGTTATATAATGAAATGGACAATTGAAGCAAGCTAATAAATTCATATCATATTAGAAATTATTTCAAACTTGATGATTTAATCAAGTAATTAAACTCAAACCAAGAGTAGCAAATCTGTTGAAAATGAATAAAACAGAGAGGAATTAAAAGATATAGACTCTTCAAGATCAAATTTCTTAATAATTCAGTTTGAAAATTGTGAAACAAAGAAAATAGTAAAATTTTAGATTAGTGTTGTATCAATTATTACATAAAAGCAGCAGGCATTAAAAAAAATTGATATTTCTTACTAAATGTTTAAAATACTCTTATTATCTTAGATTTTAATAATTATTTTTTGTTTAAGTTCTGCGATATAAACTCTATAAAAAAATTGCTTAAATTCAGAAAATACATATTATAATAAAGTTGAAGAATTAAGTTTATTACTGCTTAGCTTATTTATTAATTTGTTTATCGTCTAAGTTTGCAAATTGAGCTTTATTAAGATTTTACTTTAGTTCAGAAATTAAAATAATTGGCTTCTTAGGAATATAGTAAGCTTTTAAAGCATATCTGATTTATATCTTGCATAAATTAAGTTTTACTAGGACTTTATTTTATTATATTTTAATACCTTTCTTGTTCGTATCTTGTAATATTTGCTTTTAATATGATGAAAGGCTAGTACTGTAAAAGTCAAGAATGAAAGGAGAAAAAATAGCTGAGATTATGAATGAAGATAAACACTTCATAAATATTGATATGACTGATTATTCTAGACTTCTTTTAAATTAACTAAACTCAAATAAGGAGATGCACATCGTAGGCTCAATACCAGTCATAGATTTTATAACTTCATTTTTGAAAGCAAACTAACGATAAAATGGCCTAGCTTCTTAACCATTTTTAATTTCTATAAAAAGCAGCTAATTAGCTTTTAATGGTATGAATTAAGCTTATTTAATATTTAGTCTTTCAGCATGAGAGAAGCTATAAAGATAACTTTTTGTATAAATAAATTAATAAAATACAAACATAAAGATTTAGGACTATAAAATAAAAATAAGCTCTATCTAACTGTGATTTAGCTTTGAAGCAATTTAAATATGAATATAGGGATATCTCTACATTATAATTTATAAATAATTGTAGATAAATTTAAAGATAAATATTCATTTACAGTTAAAGAAATTATAGCTATATTTAACTAACTATTATTTTTGGTTTTTAGTTATTAATATAATTATTAAAGGCCTCTAGCCAAATAGTAATTATATAATAATGTTTAGATTCAGCTATTTCAAGAAGTGATTGAATAGACTTGCATCTAAAATATTAAATATCACTTCTATTAAAATGTAATATTAAATCATAGTCAAAAATAGCTTAAGTACATAGTAGTCTAAGTTAAGAGTATAAAAGAGAAGCAAAAGAAATAAATAAGAGTATTAGTAAAATGATTATAAAATCTACTACCTGATTCATTTACACTATTAAGTTACTAAATAAAAAATAAAACTACTAATACTTTAAATAATTTAGTAAGCTAGTACTTATATTAATAAAGCTTAATACCTGTATTTTTAAACAAAACTATTAAAGTTTTAATGTTCTCTGTTATTTATTTCATACATAAAGAAAACTATTAAAACTTGAAAAGGTAGAAACATTTAAAATAGTAAAAGCAAAATCTTAATGCTATTATAAAAAAGTAGAATATTCAAATGATAGTGTAGTTTAGCAATAATTGTAAAAGCTTACTGTAAAAATAAGAATAACTAGTGAAAGTTATATTTAATATAATTATATTGTAAATAATTATATATTCATTATTTTAGAAAGACTATAATCTAAAGAAGAAGCTTTAACTTTATACTATAATATTGCTTTAGAAGTTAAAGCTAAACTTTAAAATTATAAGTATATTAATGAACTTTATTTTATTACAGCCTCTTTTATAAAAGTAGCTAATTAATAGTTAAAATATTTTTTTATGAATTATAGAAATTAACTTGCATAAGTCACTTTGGAATTAATTATTTGATATTAATAAAGCAAGCTATTTATAAAATTAAATATAGCTTAAATTATATCAAGAAATAGAGTTCTAAAATAAGAAAACTTATCTAGGTTATTAAATACTAGCATTTTTAATTATATCTTCAAATCTTCCAAATTTGCAATATTTATCAAACCTTTATCCTAGTTAAAGGCTATTTATTTTTAAGAGTTTTAAAATTATTAATTTTGCTTGTTTGCTCTAAAGGATATAAAATATTGTAGACACTTTATTATAGATATATAATCCTGTAAGATAAGTTTAAATAGCTATATGGCTTTAATTAAAGCTAAGTGTAAATAAATAAAGTCTTACCTATTTTGAGAAAATTATATTGTAATAATCTAAAGAAATGAATTTAGAAGCTGTATGCAAGTTACATCAAAAATAGATTTCTAATATTTGTACTACTTGTTTATTAAAGGAAGATGAAAACTTAAGCTAAGAGTTTTTAATATGCTCCGAGTGTAGCTTATCTCATTAGAAGCATAAAGTGAAATAACCTAAAGACTGCTTCAACTGATTAAAAACTAATATAAATTAACTAAGAAATGAACTTAAGAACCTTTAAAAGAACATAGAATAGCTTTAGAAAATGTATTCATCAAATAAGGCTGCTGTTGCTAAATCTCTCAAATTCTATTAGCATCTTTAAAAAGAAGCAATCTTACATAATTTATATGAAGATTAGACTAATGAATGTATCAAAAACCTGGAGATGCTTAAGCTACAAAATCAATTTTTATAGGAAAAACAAATTCCTGAAGCTTTCTAAAGTTGGCTTGACTTTCTATAATTAGCAAATATTTATAGGGAAATAAATCTACATTGCAACTGTTTAGCCTATTTGCCATAAGAAATTAATATTATCTATTATTTCGCTCCAAGCTCAGCAACTTTTTCTTAGAAATACGTACCAGAATTATTTAGATGGTAGCCAACAAATATTGAAAGTAATAAAATATAAGAAAAATAAGAATTGAAGCAAGATTATAAAATAGACTTACAGAAATAATCATTTGAGGAAGAGAAATTAAATTGATTATAAAAAATAGAAAAACAATTTTTGGAAAATAAGAAAGAAGATTAAGAACTTCCAACTAAGCAAAATAACTAAGCTTTGAAGAATGCTCAATAGATTTAAATTAAATAAAATTAAAACGTTTAAATTGGCCCTTCTTAATAGCAGCAAATGCTATCTAATTAAAATCAACTTTCTTAATAGAATAAGAATGACTAAGGAAATAATCTTCTACTTGGCTTGATTAAGGATGTTTTCCAAAAATCGATTTAAACAAGCTAACTAGAAAGTAATAATAAGATTTATAATAAATCTAAAAAGTAATGCGAAATTTGCAATAAAAGTGAATCTTTGCATTTAACATGCTAACATTTTTTTTGCGAAGAATGCTTCTACAATTTTTCAGAAAGTTAGCTATAGAATATGGTATAAAATTAATTATATTTAGACTAAGAAGACTAGCAACTGTAATAACAACAAAGTAATTAAAAGGGATTTTTTTGTCCATTATGCAACTAAAATTTAGATTTTTAAATAACAAAGCAAACTATGCTAAATTACTTCAAAGATAGCCAAAATGCTAATTAGATTTAAGTCCTATTTGAAATTATTTCACAATCTAATAAAGATTAAATTTAAAATAATTTAGAACTAGAATAGATGTAGGAAAGCTAAACTAACTTGATGGAGTCTCAATTTCCAATTTTAAATGATTAATAGATAGAAAGCAAGAAAGAAGAATAAAAAAGTGATTAATTATAAAAGATAAGCAACGAAAAATGTGTATATTGCTCATCATAAGTAAAAACAGTTAATTTATCATGTAGTCATTATATTTGCTATTCATGCTTCAATTCCTTAAATAATACATCAACTAGCAGCGAAAACTAATCTTTAATGACATCTAACTAAATAGAAATTTAATGTCAAAGTTGTAATTAGTAAACAAGCTCTGATTATCTGAAAAAATAATTCAGTTAGATGAATCTAAATCAGTTTCAATAAAGCTTTCAGCAATAAGATTTACTTCAAGAAGAAGATAATTATAAAAATCTCACTTTAAATTAGTTAATGTAATTACAACAAAAAGAATAAAGCTAAATAAAATAAAATAAATCAGATAAATATCAAAAATAATTAGAATACTTGCAAAAAATACTTCCATACTTAGGAAAATGCAACTTTTGCTAAAGTTAGTAATGTTTAGTTGATTACGAATGCAAGCACCGTCTTTGCTTATTTTGTATCAGCAGTAATTTACAATAAATTGAAAAAAGGTAGGTTTGTTTTTAAATTAATTTTATAGTAACTAGACTTCGTAAAATTAATAAAAAAATGTTTCATGCCCAATTTGCTGCAGCTATTCGGATTTACAAAATTTCTTGTAGCAATATTTAGAAATTATCAAAATAACAAGTAAAGATTTAACATGAGATCGACATTTAAATTAAAACCTTACTATTTAATATTTTTAATTTTCTTTTAATTTTAATAGTTTTAACCTTTTATAAATAATCATAACAGGAAAAAACATTTAAATAAAATAGCAACATTCAATATATTTTAGCTTTTATAACTTAATTAATGATTTTAACTATTTAAATAAATCAATTTGATTATAGAGCACGAAGAACCTTGTTGGTGCGCAGCTCTTTCCATATCTCAATATATGTCCTTTTCTTCAAGTAAACCTTCAGGTAATAGAAAATCTTCTCTTATTAGTTACATATCGTCCTCATTTTCCTTTACATTATTTCTTATTCTTCTGTCTTCTATCTATCTACGATTTAGCAGATCTTTATTGTAAACTTAATTTATTTTTTATTATATATCTTACTAATTTTTATTCTAATTATTTTCTTCTTGATCAAGCTTTTATACACTCATAAAAATTATCCTTTTCCTGCTCTATATTCTTTTCCTATTTCTATTTTTCACTCAATTTTCTTTTCTATGTATCCTTTTTTCCTTTTTTTCAATTATATCTTTGATATAATATTTTATAATCAAGTCAGCTTTAACTTTTTTTTACTCTTCTTAGATTCTAATGAATTTCTCGAATTTGGCCTTACCTCATATTATATCAGAAGTTCCATTCCTTATCTCTCTACTCCTATTACTCTTATATTTCAAATAAATATTTACCTTCCTTCTTTTTATTCTGAACATTTTTCTAAGATATGCCTTTCATTTTCTCTTGCATCATTACAAAAAGAGCATTTACTTGTCACGACTAGGTGTCTTTCTTTTAAGCAATCTCCGTTTCCATTACATCTCTTTCTTATTCTAAACATGTAGCATATATAATGATTACTGGACTAAAACTTTTGCTTAAACTCTTAAACTTAAGGAGGAAATTAAAATATTTTATTAAATAAAAGTTAAAATATAGCCTATACAAGTATTTTCTAGATTAAATTGAAAAAGGAATTTAGATATTAATAATCAACTAATCCTATAAGGATGCTTGCTACTTTTTAGTGGACTTATTAGGTTTATCTTTATTTGATTAAATATTATCGTAAATATACACATACCTTCATTTACTTGCAAGGTGAAGTACATAATTCAAGTAGAAGAATTATACCATAATTTGGAAGTTATACAACAGTAAAGCGAAAAAGTTATTAAAAACAGAAAAATAAACCAAGAACAAGAAGCATAAGTAAAGATATTGAGTCAACTTGTAGCAATTGGCTAAACAAAAACTATAATATTCAATTAAGCAATTCCTATGGAAATAGAAAAGAACATATCATATTAAAAAATTAAAGAAGAAATGCTACATCTTCAATAGAACACTACACATCTGGAGAAATTGAAGAAAAAAGAGTAAATTTGAAACAAGATTTGAAAAAAATTTAACTACCTTTTAACCAAAATGTAATAATAAAATATGGAAGAAGAAACTCAATCTGGAGAAGTAATATAACTCTAAAAATGAACTGATTTTAACATTGAAATGTGAGGATCTGCTCATTATTCAAGAGAAGAAAACTAAAAAAATTAATTTTCCTAGAAAACATTTTGGTTTTATTTTATTTTATTTTATTATATAATAAAATGGATGTCGACCGCGTCAGAAAAACTAGTAAGTAATCTGGTGCAGTGTATACTGCATTGCGAGTAATCTTGTAATAAATACCACCACGGGGAAGGTTGGATAAGCTCCATTAAAACATGCCAAACTTACCCCGAGGGTTCTCTCTAGCAGTATGAAAGTTTGACTGAAGGGACTTCTATTTACCAACTTAATAACTAATTCTTATTTTGCCTTATTCAAGAAGACTGAAGTATTTAACTCAATATTTAAGAATAATTTTTAATAAGAAGATTCCCCATTTGGAGAAGCTGACATGACTCATCGGACCTCTAGAATTTTAACAAGAAGGATGAGAACATTTTTCTTAATATTAAATATTAATATTGAAAGAGATGCACGCCATGAGGTGCTACGCGCTCTGTAATCCCTTTATTAATTTATATATTTTGTATATTTAATTATTTTGAAGATACTTTTTAATTTATTATTTACATTTGCATGTTTTTTAGTAAAATAAATTTTATAATGCAATTTTACATTATTTCTAGTTTTATTATATTAAATCAATGATTTAATTTATTCTTTAATTAGAATATAAGCAATTGCAGATTTAACTTTTCTTACATTTTTTCTTTTCTAAAATTAAAGTATTTTTTTGAGTTAGATAACTAAGAAAATAATTAAAATTACTATTTTTATAGCAAAAATAAAAATACTAGAATATTTCATTTTCAATATATAAACTAATGCTAACTATTACTTTTTTATATTAAAAAAAAAATTTCTAATATTCTTCTTTATTTCTTTTTTATCTAAACCATTAATAAAAGATTTTCCTCCTTTTGGTTTTAAACTTCATTAAATTTAAATTTTTGATTCATTTATTTTATTTTTTAACGAATATCAATAAATAAATTTCATTGAAACTAAAATTAAATTTTTTTTTAAGTTAAAAATTGTTAAATTAATGATTAATTTAAAAGTTATTGAAGATATATAAAAGTAAACAATAAAACTGATTTTATATAAAACTATTTTTCCAATAATAACTATTTTATTTTAATATTACTCTATACAAATTTATTCTAGATCTAGCGTTTTATTTTAAAAAGTTGTAATTTTATTTATACTTTTGTTACTTAAAGAAATAAAATAAATGAAGATAATTTTATCAACTAAATTATTTAAAAATATTTATCCTTTAACATATGTAAAATATTTTACCACTTTTTATTTAATTGATAAATTAATTTTATTTTTATTTATAATAATTTATTTTTCTTACATTCAATCATTTACTTTATATAGATTTTATTATATATTAATATAAAACTATACTATATGATACTAGAATCAAATTTTATCTATTTTTTTTTATTTTTCTATTTTGTTTAATCTTAAAAACAGTTCAAAAATAAAGTTTATTTATAAATTATAATCATTAATAATTTTGCTTAGTTTCTTTTTTTAATTATATCAAGAATAGCTATTTTAAATTCAAAAAATGACATTAAAAAAAACGTTTTGTTTATTTAAAAAATAAAGTACTTTAAATTAGTTGATGCTTATTATTTTAAATTTATAAGTAAGAAAAAAATAATCAATAAGAAATAAGTACTTAATACTTAAAAGAATCATAATTGAAAAGATGGTGGGAGCTTTGAATGACCTTCGTGACAACACTTTCTGGCTTTATGGCTAGGATAAAGTTTCTTTCCTGTCGCTGAGAAAGTCCCTGGTCAGAGTCATTTTCTGAAGGGAACGCTATCTTTGAGATTATCCGCTCTTGGTAGGGCTTGAAGCCTGGCTACTCATAGCGATGGAGCTCCCTAGCAGCTGTGCCTGGAGTACAGCAGGATATCCCCGTTATTCCATAAAAAGAGAGCGTCGGGTCGTGCAATCTGAAAGGAATTTCCGGTCCAAAAACTTTTTTAGTTGAAACTAATTAATACTTAAAAGAATCATTTAACTAAAAACTTGGTAGAATAATTTATTTATTAGATAACATAAATCTTAGAGAAATGAGTTACATATAATACAATACTAACATATAAAAAAATATCTATAGTTAAACTATTTTAATTAAAGACAACAATGTTTTAATTAATATTAAAATTTATTTTTCAATATAAACACTATAGATATTTATCAATACTACAAACAAAAATAGTCAACTTTATTTCTCGACTTAAAATTATAAATAAAAATAAAGCAAAAAAATAATATTAATTCAGTATAAAGATTAAAAATTAATCTTTCACTGAAAAATCCTGCAATTAAAATAAAAAATTTTTAATTTTTGATAATTTAATAAATTAAAATTAGTGCTAAATTAAAAATTAAATCAAATAGTAAATTTTTGTTAATAGTTTTAATGTTATTTATGAAAATAAAAAATGAAAATGCTCTAGTCAGAAGTATAGGTAATCCAGCGCAGTGTAGACTCCATTGCTAGTATTCTAGTAATATACGCCATTACGGTTAAGTAAGAAAATACCCTTTGTATGGAAAGCCTTATTTATAAGAGGTTTCTCTATAGCGGTTACGAGAAAATGACTAGGGAACATTAATTTTTAGGTCAGAATTCTCCTGTCTTGGCATGTAGCTAAACTGGACATTAATTGGGAACATCTAAAGACATAATTGAGACCAATTATAATTTTAATTTTAGAAAAATTAAATTAGACTATGATATTTGGCTCAAGATCAGAATATCCTCTATCGCTTTCAAACTCCAGCCTTCAAAAAGAAGTAAAATAATTTAGAGAAAGGAGATAATCAATTTAAATTCCAAAAACAGAAAAAATAAATATATTTGGCCTAATAGACTAGAACAAACTACAATCATTATTAGAATATTAAAAAAAGCATAATTCGGTTTTTTTTATAACAATGGTGATTTAATAATGGTGATACAACATTAATTTTCTTATTTACTAAAAAATTTTAAAGAATAGTAAAAATTAAAACACTAAGAATTATAAATTCTTGCTTATAGATTTTAAAATATACAAAGTTATGTTGAAATATAAAAAGTATATGCAAGTATTTAGCTAAATTATTATTCAGTTTTATTTTAATTTTTTATTATAAAATTATTCTTTTTTATATTATAAATTAAAATTCAGTTTTTAAGGCTTAAAATAAATATTTTAACTCTTTTCTTAAAACTCCTTTCATTCATACTATTTCTTAAAACGATTTGTTAATGAAACTAAACTTTAGAGAGCATTATAATCAAAAGGAGCTTCACAAATAGGACATTTGCTTGCGGTTTCACATACTTGTTATTAGTTTTATATATGCTAAGCTTAAGTAAAATCTGAAGGATTTTTTAGCTAATTTAAAAAAGTTTAGCATCTATTTCCTATGCATATTCAGCATATTTTGTGGTTACATTCTGCTTAGATGCAAACAAACTTATTTAAACAAAACTCACAAGTTCCTATTGACTTGATAAATCTCTTCTAATATTCTTAAGGCATATCTAAAATTCTTGGTAAGCTTTCATAGAATTATGGATATAAATTTATTAATTCAGATATAATATCCTCAAGTGATTAATCAGATTCTTGTTTGTTACTTATCTATATACTTTATTATTCTTGGCTTGTATATTGAAAATTAAAATTTTCATTTAATTCTTACACTTACTCAATACTAAATGCTTTTTCACATGTTGGGCAAGAAATTTGAATTTTTTTGCTTTTTTATTATTGCTCTTAAATTTGGCTTGATTCCATCTTTTAAGAAGATTGTAGTTATTACTAGCACTGCAAACATATTTGATGATTACAGGGTAATTTAATTGTTTTCTTTCTAAAGAAGCACAAAGAGCATTCCATACTTGAAAGTTGCTTTTAGTTATTTACTTTATTTTATTAGTTTTCAAACTAATCTTTTTGCTACTTATTTGGTTCTTTTAGAGTTCATTTTTGTTCTTCTTCTGATTAAAGCTTTTGAAAATCAGTAGTTTGCTATAAGTTTTATTCTACTTGTTGTTAGTTGAAATTTTAGACTTGTTATTACAAAAAGGCAAGTTTCTCTTTAAGCAACTAATTTTCCTTTAATAGTTTTTATTGGTACTACTCTTCTTCTTCTTTTAACTAACTTATTTAGTTCTAAAATTAGACTTTTTAATACTCAAAACTTTATATCAACATTTATTCTTATTGGTCATATTATTTTCCTATATTTAACTCAATACTATTTGCTTCATTGTTAAAAGGCTTATATTATAAAGTTTCACCAACATATTGAGCATTAAAATCTGCAGTAATGGGAGTAAATAAAATAAAGATGCTTTAGTTTTTAGGAAGAGAAGAAAGGCAGTTACAGTGCTAATTAATATTTTTATAAAGATCTGCAATTTATAAAAGATCAGCTCAGTTTTAATAGACTTAGGGAATAGATTGATTTTATAAAGCTAGGTTTTAGTTTTTAAGTTGTTCTAAGTTTGAAATGCACTAATCTATTAACTGCTCCTATTTGCTTTCTAACCTTTACTCTTTTTATTAATGCTGATGGTATTTTTCTGTTAGTGCTAGTACTCTTTTGTTAGAGTAGTTCATTTATTAAATTCTTTCTATGTTTATTTACAACTTTTGCAATTCATTTCTTAAGCTTATAATGTTCTAGTGCAGCCAATTGAAACATTCTTCAGCTTACTTTACTCGGTGTTTTATATGTTAGGAGGAACAATCCAAGCATAACAAGAAGTTGGTTTTATCTTATAAGAAGCAAGTGAGACAGAAATTTTAGATGAGGGTTTAATGAATCAAACAGGTTTCTTAGAAATTCATTATAAAAATAGAAAGTTTAAGAGAATTTTATACTGAAAAAGATATAAAACTGATATATATTAAAACTAATACAAACAGCATAAACTTATTAAATGCTTATTTATATATTTTAGTTATTATGCTAAGCTTTTGTCTAAATTTACTATATACTCATTATTTATTTATTTAACTATTAAAAAAATACTTTAAATTGCGAATAACTAATCATCGAAAAAATTGCAAAAAGAACAAAGAAATAAGCAGAAAAAATTATAATTAAAAAGATGGTGGGAGCTGAGATTGACCTTCTAAATCATACTTTCCTGTTTTATGGCTAGGAACAAGTTCCTTTCCTTCGCTGAGAAAGTCCTTGGTCAAAGTCAACCTTTGCAAGGGAACGCCTTCCTTTTGATTATCCACTCCTGGTAGGGGCTTGAAGCCTGGCTGCCCATAGCGATGGAGCTCCCTGGCAGCTGCTTTTCGAAAGCAACAGGATATCCCCGTTATCCCATGAAGGGAGTGTTGGAGTCGTTAAACTGCAAGAAGTTGCAGTCCAAAACTCTTTAAGTTGAAATTAATTAATAAGCAGAAAAAATTACAAAATCGCAAGAAATTTCGTATCATAACAAGGCAAATGACTACAAGGAAAATAGTTCTTTATTATATAAGTAACAAGCTTAAATGAAATAACTTCTCATTTAGCAGGATTATATAATCTGAATCATTTCAGAGAGAAAAGGGGCTCATAAAGTATTCAATAACTAAATTAATAAACTCTATACTTACGTAAACAACTATTTCTAAATAAAGTAGGAACTGAAAACATTTCATCGTTAATCTTAGATTAATTTAAACGAGGAAGTTTCGATGATTACTGATAAAGCTAAATTGATTTTATTGCTACTTAAGTAAAAGATTAAATAGAAATTAAAATACTTTATTAATTAATTATAAACTTAAACAAATTTCTCTTTCGAGAGAATGGAAACTCCTTTCCAGCTAAACAACCATTAGCACTCTCTTAACGCACATAGTACGAATATTTTTTGATTAATTCAATAAGCTTCAGCCAGGGATTTACTTAACTATGTCTGACAGGCTTCAAGCCACTAGCAAGAGTGTATAACCAGAAAGATTTTGTTCACTTACTGAAATTGATTCTAACTAAGGACCTTCTCAGCGACAGAATAGAAACTTGAGTTATCCATAAAACTTGGAGTTTGATCAGAAAATAAATCTCAGCTCCCGCCATCTTTTAATTATTTTAAAATACTTAAATAAATCAAAAATTATTCTTTTCAAAAAATAGAAAAAAAGATAAAAACATGTTGATATTTTTAATTTTTTCAAGTATATATTAAATAGCTATTTTATCTATAAGAAAAGAGAATAAAAGAATTTGGTGGTTACTAACAAAAATTTTATATAAATGCTAAATATTTTAAATAGGAAGGAGCAATTCTCCAACTGAGATTAACTTAAACTCAAGTACCAGGAAGTATTTCAGTTACGACGAACTGAGCAAGAATCTTGGCAGAAATCAAGAAGGAAAGAACTTGAGGTATTTAGTAACGTTTGATGAAAGATGCCAGACAATTAGGTCTCTTGGAGCATCACTCCAACCATGCCTGTTAGAAGACAGAATTTTTAAGGAAGCGAAGTACTGGAGGAAAATTCCAATTTGAAACTTTTATTTAAATTAAATTAAATTAAATTAAATTAAGAAATACACACCATCGAGAGTTTTACGGGCTCTATAATCCAATTTATTTATTATAATCTATAAAAAATGAAATGCAAGTCTTAGTAAAATGAAAATGTAGCCATAATTAAAAAATAATCACATAATATAACCACGATAAAAATGGACATATAGAACAAGTATAAATTGGTTAAAATGTTAGTTGAATCTATTAATATTATTTAATAATATTATTTATTTTATATTTAAAACTTTATTTATTTTGTGTTAATGTAATAACTTACATTTTTCAAAGAAGTATACTACCTTATTAAGATTCTGATTATTCTAAAGAAATTTAAAAAATATTAAAATCTCTCTTATAAAGGAAATTAATTAATTAATTACTACTGAATAATTAAGTTTCTATCAATTAATTAATAATTATAAAATCGTAAGAGCAGATAAACATTAAAAGAAGGATATCGAAAACATTTTAAATAATTAAAAAAATGAAAGAAATTTTATAAAGAAATATATTCTATGAGAGATATTTTTAATTTTCTAAAGCTTTTAATAAAATTTTGAAAGGTTATCAAAATACAAAGTTCTGGAAATAGAATAAATAAATAAATTTGATTATAGAGCGCGTTGCACTCTCATTGGTGCGCAGCTCTTAAAAAATCTTTCATACTGACAAGAATGTTTGTTACTGATAAAATTATCAGATACTGATAAACCTTGTTCAATACTGCTATAATTATTCAGTACTGATAAAAATGTTCAATACTGATATAATTTTAGAATACTCGTAATCTTTAATACTTGCTGGAGATTCAAGGACATGGCAGGATAGTTTCTCATTTCATCATCAAAGCAGAGGACGACATGTGTCAATTATGGGTACTTAAATTCCCCACCTCTGATGAAGCTCGCAATATTATTTCTTTTTCGTTCCAGAATTAAATCTAAACTAAGCCAGTGCCGAATGTCTAAGAATCTTATGTCTCGAGGCCAAACCAAAACAGAGGAAGACATAAAGTCGATTATGGGTACTTCTTCCCCAACCTCTGATGAAGATGACATTGTTGTTCACCTTCGAACAACTATATTTTAATAATATAATAAAATGCAAATTTATCAGATAGTAAGCAATAAGCAGGAAGAGTATTCTACTTTGTAAGAAAAATTATCTGATTTAAAATAATCAGAGGAGATCAGAATGGAATTAAAAAAGAGAAAGAGATAATGCTTTTATTGTAATTCGACGAAATATTATTTAAAGTAAGTGCTTTTTAATTTTTTTTAAATTAATAGATTAAAAGACCAAAAAAGTAATAAAAGTTTTAAAAATATTCATTTTAAGAATACAAATAAAGAAAAACTTTACTGAAATTATCTAGGAAAATAATTAATAAAAAGAAAATTTTAAAATATTTTAAGATCACAAAACAGAAAATATTCATATTTTTAAATAACTTAATTAGAAAATGTAATTGGAAAAAATGTGATAATCTATTTTTCTCTCAAAGAAAAAACTAAGGAACTGAAGGATAAAAGTGACGAACAAAATTAAAAAAAATAGAAACAAAAAGAGCCAAGTTTTTTATCAGAAGGCAAATTAATGATTAAACCTGTAGAGAAAAGAGAATCTAAAAATGAAATTGATCAAAACTTTAAAATAAACTAGACCAAATGTAAAAATTGATCTAAAAGTATTAAAAGAATTTTTAACTAAGGGAAAAATCAGAGAATGAATGGAAAATATTTAAGACCAAAATAAGAGTTATTAATACTAAGTAGGCAGTTAATCTAATATAACTTAGTAAAATAATAAATTTATACAATCTTTATTTTTAGTTAATCAATAAAAAACATAATTATTAAAAAAATTAAATTAAACAAGTTAGAAATGAAAAAAGAAGAAAAAATGACCTAAATTTACAAAAGAAAATAGATAAATTAGAAAAAATATTTTATAATTAAAAAGATGGTGGGTGCTGATATTGGCCTTCTTGATTAAACTTTCTGGCTTTATGGCTAGGATAAAGTTTCTTTCCTGTCGCTGAGAAAGTCCCTGGTCAGAGTCATTTTCTGAAGGGAATTTTGTCTTTGAGATTATCCGCTCTTGTTAGGGGCTTGAAGCCTGGCTACTCATAGCGATGGAGCTCCCTAACAGCTGTGCTTGGAACACAACAGGATAATCCCGTTATTCCTTAAAAGAGATCGTCGGATTGTTCTATTAGGAAAGAGCTTCTGGTCCCAAAAACTCTTTTAGTTAAAATTAATTAATTAAAAATATTTTGGAAAATATACCAAAAAATACTGCATGTCAACAACCATATATTACGAAAATGTAAAGCTGGAGAAAAACATATAAGAGAAAATAAAGAAAATGGAGAGCCTTAAATTAGCTGTGAACAATTGAAATTGGAACATATAATTAGAAAACGTTTGTAATAAATGTAGAAAAATATTTGTGAAGTTTTCTTCATAAAAAAATGATCGTGGTGATCATCTACTTAAGCAATCATCAGGAGGTACCTGTTTGCTTATTCAGGAGAAGCAAATACTTAAATACTTTATATTATTTTGACTGGTATAAAAAATATAATATATTTATATTTTTCTATTTAAAATAAAAATAATCTAAATAAGTTATTTATTCTATTGCTGGTATAATTTTAAGCTTTTTTAATTTAAATTTATAATTATGATGAATTAAGAAGAATCAAATTTGATTATTAAAATATTATTTCTTAGAAAGATTTTGAGAAAATAATCAATATTTGATGGCATCAAACTTATCTCAAAGTTTGGAATTGGAATAGTTAAATACGAAGTTTGCATCAATTTAATTATTTTTAAAAAAATAATTAATATTTCTACTTTTTATGGGAATTCTACAAAGAAAAAGGAATACTCACTAATATTTAATAAATTTGAATCTACTTAGCTAAATATTTAGCCTACCAAAAATATTTTCACTCAAATTGAATAGTTATCAAATGAAAATATTCTCATTTCAGGTGGAAATAAAAATAGCAAAAGATTTACTATCTGCAGTCAAGAAATCTAAAATTTTTGAATGATTAATCATAGAAGTTAGCATAAAACGAAATTTAATGGAAGAAACTTGATTTTTATAATTTCAGGACTAGAATAGCAAGGATAATATCAATAAGAAATACTTGAGTGTGAGGTGTTCAATATTAAGAATTAAAATTTTAAAACTATAAAATAGATTGGAAAAGGAGCTTATATTTTCGGATGTGATTAAGTATGTTCAAAAGTATATGCTTTTGGGGGATATGAAAAAAATAGATTTTCTAAAGATAATATTGAAGTTTATGATAGTCGATATGACGAATGATTTGAAAGCGAATAAAAATTAACATAAAAGGCTTCAAACTCTGCCGTTTATATACCTTAAGCAAAGTTTATTCTTATTTATGCAAATTGTTCATTTATAAGTACTCAAGCATTTGATTTCAAGAAAATTACTGAATGAGGAGATTTTTATTATTCATAATGTTTTTGCGATTATATTTAGCCAGTTTTGAGTGGAAATCGCATATTCTAATATAATGGATGGTGCTAATTATTTTTTTTTGATGTAAGAGAAGGAAAATGGGATGAGATATATGAAACATAACAAATTAAAACAATTTAAAATTTTTATATAATTATAAAATAAAAATTAATAACTAAATCTAAAATTTAAATAAAATAAACTAAAATATGTAATTATTATATATATTTTTTAAAACCGCCATAGTTGTTCGAAGGTGAACAACAAGGTCATCTTCATCAGAGGTTGGGGAAGAAGTACCCATAATCGACTTTATGTCTTCCTCTGCTTTGGTTTGGCCTCGAGACATAAGATTCTTAGACCTTCGGCACTGGTTTAGTTTAGATTTAATTCTGGAACGAAAAAGAAATAATATTGCGAGCTTCATCAGAGGTGGGGAATTTAAGTACCCATAATTGACACATGTCGTCCTCTGCTTTGGTGATGCAATGAGACACAATCCTGCCATGTCCTTGGACCTCCAACAAGTAGAAAAGATTACGAGTATTCTTAAATTATATCAGTATTGAACATTTTTATCAGTACTGAATAATTATAGCAGTATTGAACAAGGTCTACCAGTATCTGATAATTTTATCAGTAAAAAATATTCTTGTCAGTATGAAACATTTTTTAAGAGCTGCGCACCAACGAGAGTGCTACGCACTCTATAATCAAATTTATTTATTTATTTATTTAGAATTGAGAATATAACTAACTTCTTATTATTCTTTTAATATATCTTTAAATTTTAATTAAAAAAATGTATCAACATATTGTAAAAGTAATAATTATTTTATTCTTTAATTTTAATTCTTTTTTAAGTAAGTTAAAATAAAAAATGATTTAATTAATTATTTTACTTTAATAAAAAGCTATCATATGAAAATTCTAATTTTAACCAGATATTTACTTTATTTAATTTTAAAATAAAGTAATAAACGAAAGCTATAAATTACTTAGATAATTAATTTTCAAATATTTTATAAAAATTTTACCAAATCAAAGGATTTATTCAGAAACCAAATTAAAATATAATGAATTATTTTCTAATTTTATTTGCAAAAATTAATCCTTTTATTTCTTAGAATATTTAGATTATATTTTTCTATCCTTATTTTTTATATATTTTTTAAATAATTTTTTATTATTTGTTAATAGGCTTAATTAAAAAATAATTAAATTAAATTAAATTAAATTAAAAATTTTATGGATAATGGAATGTTTCCTTAATAGGTCCATAACCCCCTGCATTACCTTTTAAAGAGTATCGGACTCGCCGGTGTCTCCACCCAAGTTCACTTCCGAGCTTTCCGAATGGTCTTGGAGTTATCTTTTTTCTTCAAAGCTAATTATCCGTGGAAGGATAAAAATTTGTAAGTTCTTTCCAAATAATTTTTCTTATTTACCAATTCCTCCTACACTTTTTCATAAGTGGAATAAATTGCCACATATATAATATTTTTTCTTTAAAATTTTTTCTGTCGTCATAGGTTATTCTTCTATTACCATTGAATCATTATTTCTTTTTAGATTTTTTTCCTCTAATTTTCCTAGTCCCTTTTTTACGTCCGTTATTTATTAAAATGCGTTTTCATACTTTAAGAAATCTGTTCCCATTTATTCATCAATTCTTATTGTATCGCATTCTATTTCTTAATTTCTGTTGCTAATGTCCTCTTTGGTCACAAATTCATTATGCGGTCTCTCGTCATGATTTTATAAGTCTTATTGTAAACTCATGACGTAATGTTCGAGGTTCTCTACCTTATCAATGTAATCAAAAATGATTTAAACAAGAGACTTTTTATCTAAGTTAGTAAGTTGTTTGAAGGTGTAACTTTTTTTGAAATCTTGGAAGGAAATTATTTTTCTTCTGAGATATTACAATATTATTTCTTTTTTATCTTTGTTGGAGTTTGTTAGAGCTGGAAAGATTGATCTAAGGAGCTACGAGAAGCCTTTTAGTCGAGAAAGTCTTTGTTCCATTCCGCCATCTTTTTTTTTAAAGACCAAAAAAGGTAATAAATAATTTTGATACTCTTAGAAATTCTAATAACTAAAAATATTAGATAATATAACTTTTGCTATCAATTTCTTATTTTTTCTTTTTTCTTGAATTTTTAAATTTTATATTAGATTTGATATCTTTAAGATATTATTTTTTTATTAAATTTATAATTAAAAGGAAACAAAAAAAATTATGTAATATAAAATATTCTAAACATTTTAATTTTGAAATTATTAAATTAACTTTAAAAACACATTAAACTATAAACTACTAAATAGTGATTTAAGTAAAAAGTTAATGTACTTTTTTTTAATTTTCCATAGACTATTTACGCTTAAAATATTTATTTTCAAATCTAAAATTTTAGATCTTAAATTATGTGATTATAAGCAATTTTAAATGAATTAAAATTTTAGTAAAAATGGGATTATATAATTTCAAGCTAAATATATTGTACCTATCTTTTAGTTTTACTTTTTTAAATTTGTAATTATAATTTATTAAAAAGAGATTTAAAATATTAAGAAGATAATTGATTAGAAATAAACAAAATTTAAGTAATTATGTTTAAAAAAAATTAGATTTATTATCTTAAATTTTTAATTTAAAAGCTTTCAATTAAAGATATAAAGGACTTTTAGAAGATTTTCCTTATTTCTATTAAACTTTAAAATTATTACTTTATTAATCCATCAATTTTGAAGAAATTCTTAGTTTTAAGATGTCAGTTATTAATAAAAATATTTTGATCATTTGAAATATAAAGATATTATTTCATATCTTTATATCTAAAAGTTATAATAGCATTTTATTTATTTTCACTGTAAAAGGTATAAATTTCAATAAATAATAATTTAAAACATTTTTTGCTTTTAATAAAATTTTTAAATATTTAATTGATAAAAAATAAGTTAGACTTTAGATATTCACTTGAAATAGTTAACTAAAAAAGATGAAAAAGCATTAGAGGTATTTTCTTATAAATTAATATTATTTATTTCTAAATGAAAAAGGAAAAGTTTTAATTATTATAAAATATATTATAAATTTTTAATTAAACATTTGAGTCTAATCTGACAAATGTATTTAAGAACGTGTAGATTAAATTTTAAACTTAGTTAAACTTAGTTAAACTTAGTTAAACTTAGTTAAACTTAATTAAACTTATTAAAATAAATTATAAAATCTTATTATTTTATAATTTTGAAATATTTTGGTTATAATAAGAAAGCTCTTTAATTTAATATTTCTTTTATTAGCTAAACAATTAATTTTTTAATTTTTTCATATCTAGCCAGATAATTATTATTTTTCTACCTTTTACTTTAAAAACTGCAAAATGATAAATTTATTTTTAAATCTATTGTGAATAGGTATAGAATTAGAGCCAGTTCATTTATGCAACTTTGCATATGCAAGAATAAATCAAAAATTGTAAAAATTGTTTATCTCTTTAAATATGAAAATGTATATAATGATGAAAAACATCAGCATAGAGAAGAAAGTTATTTCAATAATTTGGAAGATTTTATATAGCAAAAGAAGATAAAATTTAAGTTAAAATATTGTAATTAAGATTTTTATAACCAAATCACTAAAATTAAAATTAAAAAAGTTTACATTTTTTATGTTGAAAGTTGATATATTTATCCGTTATAATAAGGTATAAAATAAGTATGTTTAATTAAAATGATAATCTAAAATTAAGAGTTTGAAATTAAATAATTTGATGCTTTTTATGTTAATTAATTAATTAATTTATTTTATTATAATGGACTTCTAAAGTGTTTGCAAACTACACTTAAAAGATCTTTAATACTTCTGTCTAACTTGCTTCTTGTAAGAAAAATCATTCATTGAATCTTTGCTATGTTCGGATTGCAATCTTTTACATAATAAGCATCGTATAAAGCAACCTGAGGATTGTTTCTAGTGAATGAAAATGAACATTTTTAATTTAAGAAATGAACTTTCTAAGTTTCAGAATAATATCGAATAAATTCAAAAAATGTACCTATCTAACAAAAACTTACTCAAATCTACTTCGGAGTTTTACCAAATTAAGGAATAATAAGAAAATATGGAAAAAGCATATGATCAATAAATAGATGAATGTATTTAAAATTTAGATGAACTTTAGAAAAAAAATATTGCAATCTAAACTAAAATACTTCCTGATTTATACTAGAATTGATCCAGTCTAATGTAAATAGCTAACCTTTATAAGGAAATTTATTAGTTTAGTAATTTTCTTTCAGCAATTCCTTAAAGTTAGCATGTTCTTTATTTATTCGCTCCTAATAATGAAGATTTTTCTTCTAAATATGTTCCAGAAATTTTCAAATGAAGCTAAAATGACTAAGAATCTCGAATGAGAATATTGAATTAATAATATAATAGCAGTAATATAAAGGAAAATTAGAAAATATAATGAGAGTAAAACTAGTAGTAACTTCAAATGCGAAAGATTGTTCAATAATAAGAGTTAAATAACTAAAAAGAGTAAATCATTAAAGAGAATTAATAAGAAGAAAGAAAAGAAACTTAAAATTAACAATCAAGCTAAAATTTAGGTTAAGCAAATTAATAAGTATTTTTAAGACAAACTGAAGAAGTCAACTATACTTTGCCTTAATAAAATTGTAAATAAAAAGAATTAAAATGGGCTTCAAATATGTAAGATTGATAATAGGAGTAGATATTATTAAATCCAAATTAATTATAAGAAAAATAGTTTAGCTAGAAAAATCCTCAAAAAAACATAAGCTAAAATATAGAATAAAATGTTATCTAAACTTAAAATTAGTTTTAATAGCTAAATTTTGCTTAAGAAAACTAAAGAAAAAATTAAAAAATTGATTAAAATTAAGATTTAAATTAGGATACTAAATTCGACTCAGATGAGATAATAACTTAATTGATAATTTTTAATCCATAATGGCATTTTAAACTAAAAAATGTATAGAATATGGATAGAGATTACAAAAACAAATTCGTCAAGTTAATTTAGAAATGCGATTTTTGTTAAATTAACTTTATTGCATTTAAAAATACCTGTGGACATATTTGATGTTTCAATTGTATTTATGAAAAAAATAGAATAATCCGATAACAAGCAGATCCTATAAGTAAATTTGAAAATAACAAGTAGAAGATTTTATAATAAATTTCAACTAAAGTTAATAGCTGCTCCTTTTGCAACATTATATTTGATTAGCAATCATTTCCAGATTTCGCTAAAATGATAAAGCGTTTCCTTAACTCTTAATAGACTAAAGATAGAATATTTAATTATTAAAAATTACTCTTATTTATCTAAAAATCTAAAGATTATATCATCAGATTTATTAGGCTATTTTATTAATAATTTTAAGTTACAATAAAATTTAGTTTTATCATCTATCTAACATCATAAAATTACCTTTAGAAAAATTAGGATAATATTATCAATTATATTTAAACTAATAATTTATATTTCAAATCAATTCTTCCGTTTTCCTTAGTTGTGTGATTCATTTCATTTGAAAGAGTTAGTTTCTAGATCAAAATAAAAAATATACAGATAATAAATTGAAAATTTTACATTTATTTACATAAAAATTGTTTAAATGTGCATTCATTATAAAAATGGAAAGACATGATTTTGCCAATTATCGAATAAACTCTAAATGAGAAATCTTAAGTGAGACTTGCAATTTGCAATCTGAGAATCAAAAATATTATTTGTAAAATAAAATTTAATACATCTATAAAAACATTACAGTGGCACTATTTCAATTAAGTTTAAAAAAGTAAATGAATCATTTTAATCTTAATCTTCTCTAAGATTTTTTAGACACTGATTCTTAAATTCCAATTTTCGGTAAAGAACGAAAATAAATCAAGAATGATGCTACTGCAGAGACCCAATAAAGAACGGTAGGTTTATCAAATAAAAATTTTAAAACAAATCAGATAATATTTTTTCATAGAGATTAAAGCATCTGATAGTAAACTGTATAGAAAGATGCAATTTAAAGTATGGAATTTACAATAAATATCAAAAAGCGTAGATGAAATGTTTGCAAATTTAAAATTTGAGGATAAACTGAGATGAAGAATGATAGTATATGTGGATGAAAATTAATTCAAAGTTTAATATACTTTATATAAAAAATATAATTCCATAAAAGGAAAATAGGAATTTAATACTATTATATATGAGATAATTTCAAATATGGACGGTGAGTCTTAAGCTAGTCTCTAGCTTGAGACTCAATATCAGAAAAAGCGAGTCTTATTCTGTAGTCCGCGCCTCAGAAGCTCTTCTAATCACTATGCCGTCAACTTGGATAGGAGCTTGGTGGAAAGCAAGGCATAGCCGAGGCAAAAATAAACTAAGATTTTTTAACTATAGAAGATACTCAAGACTGACTTTTGTACTAGAATGAGAATCCCTTAAGAATTTCAACTCCGGTCTTAAATAGAATCCGAAGAATAGAGAGAAGAAGGTTTCACATTTGCGAATTAAAACAAGGAGAAAAGAATATCGAGATTAATTTATTAAAGCATTAAACAGTGAGAAGCCAATAATGGCAGACCCACGTTAATTAATTATATAAAATTAAAGAAAAATTTTTCGTAAAATAAAAGATGATAATTAAAGAGTTTCAATAATTTAAGCTAACAGAATAGTTACTATTAGTGATTTCTTATGAAGGAATATAATAGAAGCTATAAGTAAAATAGATAGAAAATTAAAAGTAAAAGATGTCTGTGATGTGAAATAAGAGACTAAGATTAGTAAAAAAGAGCTTATGCTTTATTAAACTTGGTTTTTTTATAAGTATTCTAAGTATAAAAAGCCAATTAGGTGTAAGATATAATTTTACAGAAAATGACAAATATACTAATGAGCGCTTTGATGAAATTAAATTATTATAGTTAAAAAGAGACAAATTGCTAAAAAATGTTTAGAAACTTGAAGATACTACTTAATAAGATAAGATAATAAAAATAAAAGCGAAGTGCTAGAATAATTGAGCTATTCATTTAGATTTTGAAAAAAAATAGTAAGAAACTGTTGAAATGGTATTTTTCTACTATATAATAAGAGCTCAAGACAGTGCTATTGTTGCTCAATCATTTGACACAGGTTCAAATAATGTCCAAAATTTAAATATTTCTGAGAATTATATAGAATATATTTTAACCATAAAATTGATGATACTGCACATCCTATAGAATTTGCAGATGTAAATGTGCGCAATTAAACCCATCAGTCAGAGATCGAAGCAATTTAACAAGAAACGAAAAAATAACTCAGTGAAAATCGTGGTTTTTGCAATACTTTGATAGTTTGGAGAATAAACTTATATAAGTATAATAAAAGATAAATTATTACGAAAAATAGATTAGAATGAATGGAAACGTAGAGGAACTTTGTTTAAGACAACTGTAAGAGAAAATATATAATAACTTGTCTTTTTGAGGAAGAAGTTCAAGCATAATAAACTAAAAAAATTAAAAAAAACAATCATAAATTTAAAGTAAATACAACAATAATTAGATGAATAGCGAAGAATCTAAAAAATGGCAATAGAATATTCCTTTGAAATGGAATAAGAAAAGAAAATTTTTTTTGGTTTTTAAATAATTAAAATTCATCAAAAGAAATGTAATTATTCCTACTCCAATTTAATTTAACTCAAAAATTGTAAGATATTCTGGAAATGAGAGGAAGAATAGATCATCAATTATAAATAAATATATCAATCTTATATCACAATGATGGATATTGATATGGAAGAAAATTGCATATAAACATGTATCATATTGAACTTGGTATGGAAAACCAAAAAATAGTATTAGGGAGTATGCTTTATTTTAAAGAGGAAAGCTTGAGGACTTTCAAGCATTCATTTATTTTGAAAAATAATTAAAATTATTTAAATTTTTCTTTGAAATAATTAATGGAACCGCAAAAATAGATTTGATAGATTAAGATAATAGTTAAATAATTAATTTAAATTAATATTTGCTAAATTATGTAAATCATTTGAAATAATCACGATACTATTATTGTAAAAATATTATTTTAAACTCATTATATAGAAAAAGCTTTATTTAGCAAAATTTAAAGGAAAAGTAAATAAAATTTTAAGATTTGCTTCAATACTCTTATGAATTTTTAATTATAAACATAAGAAGCTCTTTTAAACCAATAAAAGAAGCTATATGAAAAGAAAATTAGCTAAACACGAAAAATTACGGAATTTAAAATCTCTAAAAAATAAAAATAAAGAAATTTAAAGTTCTTTCTTTCAGATAATCAGGTATTAAAACATGTAGATACTAATGAAAATTTAAATCTAATTTTCTAAATAAATTATGTATATTTATAAAATTTTAACAGAAAAAGATGTAAAATATATAAAATATATAAAATATCTAAAGAGAAGTAATGATTTAAGTAATTAAAAAAAAGAATAATTGAATAACTTCTAAAATAATATAGGATATCATTTCGTTAAAAAAATAAAAATTATTACAATCAAAAATAATGAATGTATAATTATTTTTATGAATGAATGAATTAATTAAATTTACGTGATTTCACCTTTATTAGGCTAATACAAATCAAAAATTTAATGTTAGATGAAAGAAACTTCATATTTGCCTGGATTTTGCTTATAATAAGTTCTAATGATTTTTAAATTGTTTTTTCTGAGAGTTTCCAATAGGTTGATTCCTATTTATTTCTTATTAAATTTGTTAATTGCATGCTATATGCTTAAAGCTTCTTTGTTTAACTGGAGTATTATTTTCCTGTAGAGCTTACCTTCTTGATTGCAATAGATCCTGTAAATATTTTCCCATTAATTTTCTACTATTTTCTTTTATTTTCATTAAAATTAAAAGCAGCTTCTAACTTTGTGCCCTGGTCATTTACAGTATCAACATCTCATTATTTTCCAGTTGGGAATATAATTTTTAGAAGTCTATTGCTCTGCATTCATCGAATTTTTCATCTACATTTTTTGCAAAAATATGCTTTCAGTTAACTCTGCGAATTGGTTAACTTTTGTTTCTAATAATTATATCCTGATAATTCTTAGCTATTTAGTTAAAAAAATTTTCCTATTATCTAATCATCAGGTATTCAATTTTTCTTTCAATTCTTGTATAGTTCTTATAAGTTTAAAATTTTCTAATTGCATTACTTGGAGTTCTTAAATTATTTTTTATTATTCGTAACTTGACTAAGATGAATCCTTTTGAGAAGAGATTTTTTACAAGTAATTTTCCATTTTTATAATATTAAATCTATTTTATATATATTTAAAATATAATTTAATATTGGACAAAAATATATAACAAATGGTAAACATGAAAACATAAAATTTTTTGAAAATTAGATAAATTAAACTATAAAAATATTACATATAGAAAGCTTAAAATGTGTATTTATAGTTAAAAATATTTTTGAAAGCTTAAATATATTTTATTTTTATGAAGTAGCAATTTCATCATTTTGAGTATTTTTCATTTTTAAAATGTGTTTTTAAGTAATTTATTAAAATCCTCAAAGTGAAACTGACTTAAACTCTGGTACCAGGAAATACCCCATAGGTGAAGAACCAGCTAAGAGAAGAGAAGACAAGATCGAAGAGGCATCAAGTAGCATTAATGACGAAAGATGCCAGATACTAAGGTCTCTTAGGGTAGCATTCCGATCGCGGCACTATAGTAGAAAAAACTCACAAGAGAATGCTAGTACTGTGGAAGACTTCAACAAGGATTTTTTTAACTTTAAAAATCTTTATTAAAGAGCTGCGCATCATTGAGGTGCTACGCGCTCTATAATCTCATTTATTTATTTAAAATATAAAAAATTACTTTCAAAAATTTTAGAAAATTTAAATTAATACAGTATTTTCCAATAAATTCACAATTTTCTCAGAAATTTTTTATTTTATTTTTTGTTTTCAATCGTTTAATGAAAATTGAAAAAAATTGAAAATAAATATTAATAATAAAGTTCTAAAATTATCGCCAATAAATATGTTAGATATCTCAAACATTTGCTTAAAATTCAAATTTATCGTATAAATTTTAGCTTATTGATAAATTTAATTATTTATATATTTTTTAATTTCATTATATTTTTATTAATAAAGCTAATTATTTTGAAAGTACTAATTTAAACAATTTCATTTACTTCTTTTTATCTTCTAAAAGCATTCTTTTCCCTCTTAGGTTCAAATATTTTATATGCAGATTATATTTTTCAACGAACTATTTTTATTAAAAAATGAGAATAAAGTTAAACTTTAAAAAATTGTTCTTGAATATTAATTAATATTAGCAAAGTTCATTAAATTATTAAATTTTAGCATTATAAGATTAATCATTAAATAAGTTTAAATTATAAAATTTCTCTTTTTTAATTATTTTAAACATCTAAAACTATTTGCAATTTACTTAACTTAAGTTATTTCCTTTTTTTTATTTTTAAAACTTATCTAATTAAAATTTTATCTTCTTTTACATATTTTTATTTGATGTAAAGGAAATTTTAATGTCATTAATATATAAAATTAAAAAAAAGGAAAATTAAAATCGATAAATGTTGACGAAAATATTGAAATAAATAAAGTAAACTAGCAATATGAATAAAATATAAAAATATATGCTTTTTATTAAATAATAACTATAATTAGTAGAATTATTATACTTTTCATATAATTAATTAAAATTTTGAAGAGAAAATTTGCTTGCTTTTCTCTTAATATTTTACTTTGCGTAGTAGTTATAAATAAAAAAATTCTAAATCTTTAATGATTTATAAATAGAATTTATTTGAGTCTAGAAATACAGAGTATAAATATTATTTCATAAATTTATCTTTTTGTTAGTTATTAACTCAATTTTTTTTAAATAGAACTCTTTTATTTTATTTTATAAAGCTTTTTTATTTAAAATTAATTTTTATGCTTTTTTCTTAAAAAAGTTGCTTTTTTGATTATTTGAAGTACGACATGTAAGGCAGTAGATTTAATTTCTGAACCGGAAGTCTTAATTTAAAGGTAAACCGTCAGTTGACTTTTAAACTAGCTGTACCTCAGATAAGTTAAATTTATCCCTTAGGGGTCTGTTCATGCTTATTTTGAGTGACTAGCTTTATAGTCAAACTGACTGTAGCCAGCAACCACAGCATTTTTTATATATAATAATTAAATTTCAAAAATACTTCCAAAAAAATAAGTAAAAACACTAAAATGGGGAAAATATTTCTTATCGATAAAATCAAAAAAGTTCATAAATGAGTAGGTAATTATTTTAAGAATGGAGGGAACATTCGAATTATATGATTACACCTCCAATTCTTTTGGAGGCCGCTGGATGGTTCCAAGGTCTTGAAAAGAATGCATCTGGAGATTGTCCGACTTCGGTAGGAACTCGAAATTTATAATCATGGAGTATGCATTCATTAAACATAGTGGTCCCTATTTGCAGAAACTGATCAGTAGAATATACAGTTATAACCATCAAGAGATCGTTCAAAAATGAATCACGATTAGAGATAGGCTTCCAAAAAACTATAAAATTTAACAATTAATTAATTAATTGAATGGGTAATTGTATTTTACTCTGAATAGAAAGCATAATAAAATAAAAGATTTTCGATTTTTAAGCAGACTGAAATATTCTTTATTATTTTTATACAAGTACAAGCATTATTTCTAAAGCAGAATTAAAGGATGAAAGAATTTTAGATTAATTAATCGTTAAATAAGTATAACTTTCGAACTAATCTTTGCTTTTTGGTAATGCTAGAAACTCCTTGAATCTAGTATCTTACCTTTGCAGATTAACTAAGGCGTAAATCAGAGCCAAGTTAGCTTTATGTCTTCTAAGCTTTTTTCTCAGTTTACCAAATTAAACGCAGTTACGAAACAGATGTATCAAAGATTGACACTACCAGTACCTCATTCTAGGATTCTTTATTTTCTATTTTTCTTCTGCTTTTCCAAATCTCATTTGCTGGGTTTTCACTACTGTTGCTTATTCTCTGATTCTTGTTTATTAATATTTTCATTTGCGAGCACTAGAGATTATTCAATTAAACAGATTCTTTCTCTTGATGTTCTCCCAGGATTCTTAAATATTCTTTAAGTTTCAAAATTACTCTTGTTTTATATTAGATCCTTTATAGAGATAGTAATCTTCAACATGCTTCTGAAGTTCTTGTAGCATTTTAGTATTTCGTATCCTTAATGATCAACCTGCTTTTCCATATCTCTTACTTTATTAATTTAAAAAGCACCTTTCTCACTATATTTTCCCTATTCATTCCAGGAATCTGCTCATTGTTGAGATCTCCTGAAGTCTATGTAAGAACTGAACATCATGGCTTGGATTTGGTTATCTCTGATCTTCTCCTCTTAGATTTCTTCGCAGTTAATGAGGGATTATTTGTATTTGTTCTTAAAATTGTTTTTAGGTGAAGAGTCTATTTTGGAAGAAGAAATGGGCAAAATAGTTGTGGTTTCTTACATTTTTTCCTTTTCAAAGAAGTGATTAAAAAGTTCTTTTTGAAACTTTCAACCATTTTTTATCAAAGAATTTTAGATAATATTTTTGAAAGAATTTAATTAAATTAGCAAGGATCTAAATTTGCTCAAAAGTTCAGGACATTGAACTTCCAGAAGTCAATAAAAGCATGCCACAATATCCTTACAAGAAATATTGTTTGAGGATTGATTTTACTATGACAAGACAAAGTCACCATCTAATTAACAATCCAATGCAGACTTTGGAAGGATTAGACTCCAATCGTCCTTATCGCAGCCTTTTCATCTCGGAATAATTAAATAGGCACCTTACCACGCGAAACGATCCAAAAGACGCAATAACCAAAAAAATGACTTGGAATTTGGCTTCTTTTTCTATTCCCCTTTGATGACATACTTAATTATAATTCTGAAAGAATAGTAAGCAATATTAGGTTTTTGAAAAACAAAAATTTTAATTTTATTTTTTAAATGTCTCAGTGAATTGCAATAAAAGAATTATCTCTTTCTCTTTTTGAATTCAATTTTGATCACCTCTGATTATTTTAAATCAGATAAATTTTCTTCCAAAGTGAATACTTGTCCTGCTTATTGCTTACCATCTGGTAAATTTGAATTTTATTATTCTATTTCCAGAACTTTGTATTTTGATAAACTTTCAAAATTTTATTAAAATCTTTAGAAAATTAAAAATATCTCTCATAGAATATATTTCTTTATATTTTCTTTATTTGTTTAATTATTTAAAATGTTTTTGATATCTTTCTTTTAATGTTTATCTGCTCTTGCAATTTTATATCTATTAATTAATTGATAGAAGCTTAATTATTCAGTAGTAACTAATTAATTAATTTCCTTTATAAGAGTGATTTTAATATTTTTTAAATTTCTTTAGAAATATAAGATTCTATTGTACTTTTCTTACTAGAAACTGACTTCTATATTTGTTAGTGTTTATTTAAAGTTTAGAGTAATTATTTTAAATTATTTCTGAAATAACTTGTAATTTTATTTTCTTAGGATAAATTACAATTCTTTTAAAAAATTAAAAAGCAAAGTTTATTACTTAGAGTACTTTAGAATAATCAGAATCTTAATAAGGTTGCATACTTCTTTGAAAAATGTAAGTTATTACATTAACACAAAATAAATAATACTAGTAAATAATATTAATAGATTCAACTAATATTTTAACCAATTTATACTTGTTCTATATGTCCATTTTTATCGTGGTTATAATATGTGTTTATTTTTTAATTATGGCTACATTTTCATTTTACTAAGACTTGCATTTCATTTTTTATAGATTATAATAAATAAATTGGATTATAGAGAGCGTAATACTCTCGATGGTGTGTATTTCTTAATTTAATTTAATTTAATTTAATTTAATTTAATTTAAATAAAAGTTTCAAATTGGAATTTTCCTCCAATATTTCACTTCCTTGGAAATTCTGTCTTCTAATAGGCATGGTAGGAGTGATGCTCCAAGAGACCTAATTGTCTGGCATCTTTCATCAAACGTTACTAAATACCTCAAGTTCTTTCCTTCTTGATTTCTGCCAAGATTCTTACTCAGTTCGTAGTAACTAAATACTTCCTGGTACTTGAGTTTAAGTTAATCTCAGTTGGAGAATTGTTCCTTCCTATTTAAAATATTTAGCATTTATATAAAATTTTTGTTAGTAACCACCAAATTCTTTTATTCTCTTTTCTTTTATATTTTTATAGATAAAATAGCTATTTAATATATACTTGAAAGAATTAAAATATCAACATGTTTTTATCTTTTTTTTCTATTTTTTGAAAATAATAATATTTGATTTATTCAATTTTTGATTTATTTAAGTATTTTAAAATAATTAAAAGATGGCGGGAGCTGAGATTTATTTTCTGATCAAACTCCAAGTTTTATGGATAACTCAAGTTTCTATTCTGTCGCTGAGAAGGTCCTTAGTTAGAATCAATTTCAGTAAGTGAACAAAATCTTTCTGGTTATCCACTCTTGCTAGTGGCTTGAAGCCTGTCAGACATAGTTAAGTAAATCCCTGGCTGAAGCTTATTGAATTAATCAAAAAATATTTGCGCTATGTGCGTTAAGAGAGTGCTATTGGTTGTTTAGCAGGGAAGGAGTTTCCATTCTCTCGAAAGAGAAATTTGTTTAAGTTTATAATTAATTAAATTAAATTTAAACTAAAAGAGTTTTTTATTCTTTTTACATTCATCATTTTTATTTAATTATTTCTTCTTTCTATTCATCTTTAGCTTTTTCCTTTTTTGCTTTCTCTATTTCTAGAAACTCAAGTCTCCTTGTCATTAGCTTCTTATGAAATATTTTGATCTATAAGTCTAAATACTCCAATTTAGACCTTGAAAATGAGTTTAGATATTCTTGATCGTATAGTATAAGGCGCCTTAAGTCATCATTTCCGATTTTTTCCGATAATAAATTCATTATATTAGAATGGTACACACATTTAAAGATATGCTCGAAAGTTTCCTACTCTCCACACATACAATAGGGATTATCAATGGGGTAATGACGATCTTAAAGATCCTTACGGAAATTATAAGTTTAGGTTCTAAGTCTATATATACTGATAATTTCTCGTCTATACTATTTGTTTAATTTAGTATAAGTAATTTGTGGAAATTTTTTAAGATTACCAAATTATTCAGTATATACTTTAGCTGTTTTTATTCTCATAAATTTTTTAGTAGCTACTTTCTAGAAATATTGCTTTATTTTTTCTCTTATATGCTTAGTAAAAGTTTTAAAATTGGTATTATTCTATTAATTCTGCAGATCGATATTATAAAGGTCTGATAATTGCTATACTTAATCGTAGTATTGAAATCCTTTTTTCTATATATTAATGAAAAGAGAGCCTATTGTTGATCTTGGAAAATCAATACTTTTTATTTAATTTTATGGTAGAATCTGAAGAATTTTATAGCCATAATTTGCTTAAAGGGTAATCAATTCAGGTCTATATAACATGATTCATTAAATGTTGAAGTTGCTACTTAAAAAGCTTTTCTTGAAATTAATCTCATGTTTGATTCTATTCTGTTCAAAACTCCAGTTACTCCTTTTTGAATACTTCATGGTACTAAATCTCCTCCATATTCTGCTTTAGGTAATGTAAAGTTTATAATTAATTAATAAAGTATTTTAATTTCTATTTAATCTTTTACTTAAGTAGCAATAAAATCAATTTAGCTTTATCAGTAATCATCGAAACTTCCTCGTTTAAGTTAATCTAAGATTAACGATGAAATGTTTTCAGTTCCTACTTTATTTAGAAATAGTTGTTTACGTAAGTATAGAGTTTATTAATTTAGCTATTGAATACTTTATGAGCCCCTTTTCTCTCTGAAATGATTCAGATTATATAATCCTGCTAAATGAGAAGTTATTTCATTTAAGCTTGTTACTTATATAATAAAGAACTATTTTCCTTGTAGTCATTTACCTTGATATGATACGAAATTTCTTGCGATTTTGTAATTTTTCTGCTTACTCCTTTGCTCTTTTTGCAATTTTTTCGATGATTAGTTATTCCCAATTTAAAGTATTTTTTTAATAGTTAAATAAATAAATAATGAGTATATAGTAAATTTAGACAAAAGCTTAGCATAATAACTAAAATATATAAATAAGCATTTAATAAGTTTATGCTGTTTGTATTAGTTTTAATATATATCAGTTTTATATCTTTTTCAGTATAAAATTATCTTAAACTTTCTATTTTTATAATGAATTTCTAAGAAACCTGTTTGATTCATTAAACCCTCATCTAAAATTTCTGTCTCACTTGCTTCTTATAAGATAAAACCAACTTCTTGTTATGCTTGGATTGTTCCTCCTAACATATAAAACACCGAGTAAAGTAAGCTGAAGAATGTTTCAATTGGCTGCACTAGAACATTATAAGCTTAAGAAATGAATTGCAAAAGTTGTAAATAAACATAGAAAGAATTTAATAAATGAACTACTCTAACAAAAGAGTACTAGCACTAACAGAAAAATACCATCAGCATTAATAAAAAGAGTAATGGTTAGAAAGCAAATAGGAACAGTTAATAGATTAGTGCATTTCAAACTTAGAACAACTTAAAAACTAAAACCTAGCTTTATAAAATCAATCTATTCCTTAAGTCTATTAAAACTGAGCTGATCTTTTATAAATTGCAGATCTTTATAAAAATATTAATTAGCACTGTAACTGCCTTTCTTCTCTTCCTAAAAACTAAAGCATCTTTATTTTATTTACTCCCATTACTGCAGATTTTAATGCTCAATATGTTGGTGAAACTTTATAATATAAGCCTTTTAACAATGAAGCAAAGAGTATTGAGTTAAATATAGGAAAATAATATGACCAATAAAAATAAATGTTGATATAAAGTTTTGAGTATTAAAAAGTCTAATTTTAGAACTAAATAAGTTAGTTAAAAGAAGAAGAAGAGTAGTACCAATAAAAACTACTAAAGGAAAATCAGTTGCTTAAAGAGAAACTTGCCTTTTTGTAATAACAAGTCTAAAATTTCAACTAACAACAAGTAGAATAAAACTTATAGCAAACTACTGATTTTCAAAAGCTTTAATCAGAAGAAGAACAAAAATGAACTCTAAAAGAACCAAATAAGTAGCAAAAAGATTAGTTTGAAAACTAATAAAATAAAGTAAATAACTAAAAGCAACTTTCAAATATGGAATGCTCTTTGTGCTTCTTTAGAAAGAAAACAATTAAATTACCCTGTAATCATCAAATATGTTTGCAGTGCTAGTAATAACTACAATCTTCTTAAAAGATGGAATCAAGCCAAATTTAAGAGCAATAATAAAAAAGCAAAAAAATTCAAATTTCTTGCCCAACATGTGAAAAAGCATTTAGTATTGAGTAAGTGTAAGAATTAAATGAAAATTTTAATTTTCAATATACAAGCCAAGAAGAATAAAGTATATAGATAAGTAACAAACAAGAATCTGATTAATCACTTGAGGATATTATATCTGAATTAATAAATTTATATCCATAATTCTATGAAAGCTTACCAAGAATTTTAGATATGCCTTAATAATATTAGAAGAGATTTATCAAGTCAATAGGAACTTGTGAATTTTGTTTAAATAAGTTTGTTTGCATATAAGCAGAATGTAACCACAAAATATGCTGAATATGCATAGGAAATATATGCTAAACTTTTTTAAATTAGCTAAAAAATCCTTCAGATTTTACTTAAGCTTAGCATATATAAAACTAATAACAAGTATGTGAAACCGCAAGCAAATGTCCTATTTGTGAAGCTCCTTTTGATTATAATGCTCTCTAAAGTTTCGTTTCATTAACAAATCGTTTTAAGAAATAGTATGAATGAAAGAAGTTTTAAGAAAAGAGTTAAAATATTTATTTTAAGCCTTAAAAACTGAATTTTAATTTATAACATAAAAAAGAATAATTTTATAATAAAAAATTAAAATAAAACTGAATAATAATTTAGCTAAATACTTGCATATACTTTTTATATTTCAACATAACTTTGTATATTTTAAAATCTATAAGCAAGAATTTATAATTCTTAGTGTCTTAAATTTTGCAAGCTCTTTAAACTTTTCTAATAATAACATTAAAGTTAGCTAAAAAGTTTTTCATTTAATTTTGAATGAATTTTAGTACTAATTTCAATATAATTAATTATAAAAAAATAATATCATTTTATTTTTAATGCAGGATTTTTTAATTTTATTAGTTCTAATAAAATATTTTTGCATTGAATATCTTAAAATTTCATTAAAAATATTATTTAGAGTTCTAATCATTTAAGAATGAAAAATTTATTGAAATTCTTTAGTAAAAGTTAATAATTCTTTAAATAATGCTGTTTATAAAGAATTAAAGAAGAGAATTTATAAAAGCTATCTTAAAAGTGTTTTATTAAAATTCTAATCTTTTCAAATACTATGCAAATATATCATTTATCTTTCTTTTTTAATATATTTTAATACTTTAAATATGATATGAAATATGATTTAAATATTATGAACACCAAATATAATACTAAAATAAATATTAACTATAGTTATATTATAATTACTATCAATAAAATTTATATAAGATTAGTTGTCTTTTTTATGGTTTTCATATAAGTTATTTTATTTATTATTATTTTTCCTTTTTTAATTGTATAAGAAATAAATATAATTATAGAGCGTGTAGCACCTTGTTGGCGAGTAGATTTTTCAATATTAGTATTTAATATTAAAAAAAGTGTTTTCATACTTCTTGTTGTTTATTCTATTCGTCCAATAAGTCACGTTATCTTTTTCAAATGAGGAATCTACTTATTAAAAATTATTCTTGAGGCTTGAGCCAAATGCTCCAATCTTCTTGAATAAGATCCAAATAAGAATTAGTAATTAAAACATCTTCAGGTCCGTCTATCAAACTTTCATGCTGCTAAAGAGAACCTTCGGCCAAGTTAGACATGTCTCTTCCAATCTTGTCCACCCTTCCATTGATGGCATCTAGAGTAAAACTACTCACAATGCAGTATAAACTGCACCAGATTATCTACTATTTCTCCTGACTGCACCGACTTCCATACTTTATATATACAAATAAATAAAAATGATTGTAGAGCACGTAGCACCTCATTGGCGAAAAGTTCTTTCAATATTAATATTAAGAAAAATGTTCTCATGTTTCTTGTTAAAATTCAAGAAGTCCAATGAGTCATGTCAGCTTCTCCAAATATGGGAATCTGCTTATTTAAAATTAGTTTTAAATCTCAAGTAAAATGCTCCAGTCTTCTTGAATAAAATCCAAATAAGAATTATTAATTAAGTCGGTAATTAGAAAACCCGTCAGTCAAACATTCATACTGCTAGAGAGAACTCTTGGGTAAGTTAGGAATTCCTTAACTGAGCTTATCCACCCTTTCTCGTGGTGGCATTTAGTGCAAGATTACTCGCAATGCAGTATACACTGCACCAGATTACCTACTTTTTCTCCTGACGCAGTCGACATCTTTTTTATAATATACATAAAAAGACCCTTTGAAATAGCATACCTCTCTGAATGAAAGCCAAAAAATTAATCCAATTAAGATGATTAAGAACCTTACTGAAATAAAGGAAAAATTATCTCAGGAATCTTTTGTATAACCAGTGCATAAAAAATATTTAACCTACAATAAGAATTTAAGCAGCAATGATTAAAATTAGAAAATTTAGAATAACTAGAGAAAATAGACGAAGAACTAAACCTTTAATTTCCATCTATAAAACAAGCTATAATTAACATATAATCACAAATGGGATATACACTGGATGAGACTAATAAATAATTTAGATAATTCTCTCAAATGTTTTATTTTTAGTTTACTTGTACCACTATCAAATAAAATAATTTTAAGAAGAATAAACAGCAAAGAAAGAAATTAATTCAAGGATTAATGGCCAACAGAGTAGTGTGACTATAAATATTTAGGCAAAGATTAATAATAGATTAAAAGAAGAAAAATGTATGGCTATATGCACAAAGCAGCATCGTTGTAGAAGATAATAAATAAGAACCTTAATTTATATGAAAAGAATAAAAAATCTATTTTAAATAAGACAAATTTAAATAGGTTTAAATATAGGAAAAAATTGATAATAGTAAGTTTAGCAATTTTTAAATTTATTTTTTGATGTAATGGACTTAACTGTAAAGAGAAAAGCAAAATAAGGATGGTGGATTAATGAAATCATAAACTGGCCTTTAGTTCAAGAGAAGACGTTTTATAGATTACTGGATGTAAAGGTAATTTTTGTAACTATAAATTCCTTACATTTTTTTAAGCTTATACATCCAAGAATTAAACTCTAAAAGATAGAATTTATCTATGGAAAATTTTTATCTAAATATTTTTAATTACTTTCTAGGAAATTAATTGATGCAACCCTGTTTATAAAGTATTAATCTCTTAATATCATAATTCCTAGCCTATTAAAAAATTCTTTTATGTGCTTATAATAATAAAAATTTATAATATGTTCATATGTGTCATTTTATCCGCATTTACATTTAGTCTTGTCAATAGAATATTGCGGTCTTATAATTCTTAACTAAAATTGCTAGCCTAAGTTTTCATTTTATTTAAGATACTAATTTCTCTTACATAATGACTATTAAGTTTTGAATATGTTATTTCAGGAAACTAAGACAAATTTTTAAATTATTTAGCAAAAATTCAAGCTGTAGTGATTTTGTTAATTCTTTGAATTGAATCTCTATAAAATCTAGCTTTCTCAACATTTTTTAATTCTATGTCTAATCAAATAAATATATGTTCTAAAAATCCTCTAAAAAATACTAAACACCATTTTAGAATCAATTGAATATTAGTATCAAAAATTGATTTATCAAGATATCTAAAACAAAAATGAAAATACTATTTTTATAGTTCTTATTTTGACTTTATTTCATAAAAATTAATAAGTAAAAAAAGTGCTTCTTAATTTTGAGAGAACAAACAAAATGTTTTATCAAGAAATTTTTTTTATCTGCTTTGCTTAATAAAATTTTAGGTCTGTTTATAAAAATTGAAGTAAATTTTTCCATAATTTTCTACTTTTCTAATAAATAAAAAATATCTAGATTTTAAATTTAATAAATTAGCACTAAAGCTAAAATAATAGACTTTTAAAATTCTTAGCTTACTAATTCAACTTACTTTTCAATTACATTTTATTCATTTTTTCTATCTAATTCTGAGTTCAATCTGATTTATCTGAAATTAAAAAATTGGTATTTATTTTTATTATTTTTAAAGAGTATATAAAAATTACTGAGAAGCTTAGTAATTTAATTCTTGTTAATTATAATTTTTTCCTTTTATTAAATATCATATTATTGTCATCTTTTTTAAATATAATTTTCTAAAATTATCTGGATTAAAACATCATTACTAGCATTTTTTAATCATTTAGTACTATTATCTTAGAAATATATACTAAGCTACTTTTTTTAATTTTATTTACATTTCTTTTTTCCTCTTTTGATTACTTACAAATGCTAAAGCTGCTTAAAATTTGAAATATTAGATAGTAAAGTTTTAATTTAAATGTAAAAATCAACTTAAATTTTTACTTGTCAACTTGAGTATTTCTAAAAACTACTACAGTATATTTTGTAAACTTGTATAATTGCAGCAAATAGGACATTAAATATTTTTGGATTCATTTTACTAACTCTAACTACTTTTTGAATATTAAAATAAACCTACCTGTGTTAAAGCTATTCAGAGCTTCTATAACATTTAATACAAAGACGGTGTTTACATTCGTAATCAATTAAATATTACTAGCTTAAGCAAAAGTTGCAATTTCCTAAGTATTAAAGAAATTTTTATAATTGATTTAATTATTTTTAGCCTTGATTTGGCTGATTTTATTAAGGTATGGTTTAATCTTATAGTAGTAATTACAGCAACTAGTTTGAAGCGAGATTTTTATAATTATCTTCTTCTTGAAGTCAATCTTATTGCTGAAAGCTTTATTGAAACTGATTTAGATTCATCTAGCTGAATTATTTTTTCAGATAATCAGAGCTTGTTTACTAATTACAACTTTGACATTAAATTTCTATTTAGTTAGATGTCATTAAAGATTAGTTTTCGCTGCTAGTTGATGTATTATTTAAGGAATTGAAGCATGAATAGCAAATATAATGATCACATGATAAATTAACTGTTTTTACTTATGATGAGCAATATACACATTTTTCGTTGCTTATCCTTTATAATTAATCACTTTTTTATTCTTCTTTCTTGCTTTCTATCTATTAATCATTTAAAATTGGAAATTGAGACTCCATCAAGTTAGTTTAGCTTTCCTACATCTATTCTAGTTCTAAATTATTTTAAATTTAATCTTTATTAGATTGTGAAATAATTTCAAATAGGACTTAAATCTAATTAGCATTTTGGCTATCTTTGAAGTAATTTAGCATAGTTTGCTTTGTTATTTAAAAATCTAAATTTTAGTTGCATAATGGACAAAAAAATCCCTTTTAATTACTTTGTTGTTATTACAGTTGCTAGTCTTCTTAGTCTAAATATAATTAATTTTATACCATATTCTATAGCTAACTTTCTGAAAAAGTGTAGAAGCATTCTTCGCAAAAAAAATGTTAGCATGTTAAATGCAAAGATTCACTTTTATTGCAAATATCGCATTACTTTTTAGATTTATTATAAATCTTATTATTACTTTCTAGTTAGCTTGTTTAAATCGATTTTTGGAAAACATCCTTAATCAAGCCAAGTAGAAGATTATTTCCTTAGTCATTCTTATTCTATTAAGAAAGTTGATTTTAATTAGATAATATTTGCTGCTATTAAGAAGGGCCAATTTAAACGTTTTAATTTTATTTAATTTAAATCTATTGAGCATTCTTCAAAGCTTAGTTATTTTGCTTAGTTGGAAGTTCTTAATCTTCTTTCTTATTTTCCAAAAATTGTTTTTCTATTTTTTATAATCAATTTAATTTCTCTTCCTCAAATGATTATTTCTGTAAGTCTATTTTATAATCTTGCTTCAATTCTTATTTTTCTTATATTTTATTACTTTCAATATTTGTTGGCTACCATCTAAATAATTCTGGTACGTATTTCTAAGAAAAAGTTGCTGAGCTTGGAGCGAAATAATAGATAATATTAATTTCTTATGGCAAATAGGCTAAACAGTTGCAATGTAGATTTATTTCCCTATAAATATTTGCTAATTATAGAAAGTCAAGCCAACTTTAGAAAGCTTCAGGAATTTGTTTTTCCTATAAAAATTGATTTTGTAGCTTAAGCATCTCCAGGTTTTTGATACATTCATTAGTCTAATCTTCATATAAATTATGTAAGATTGCTTCTTTTTAAAGATGCTAATAGAATTTGAGAGATTTAGCAACAGCAGCCTTATTTGATGAATACATTTTCTAAAGCTATTCTATGTTCTTTTAAAAGTTCTTAAGTTCATTTCTTAGTTAATTTATATTAGTTTTTAATCAATTGAAGCAGTCTTTAGGTTATTTCACTTTATGCTTCTAATGAGAAAAGTTACACTCGGAGCATATTAAAAAGTCTTAGCTTAAGTTTTCATCTTCCTTTAATAAGCAAGTAGTACAAATATTCGAAATCTTTTATTGATGTAACTTGCATACAGCTTCTAAATTCATTTCTTTAGATTATTACAATATAATTTTCTCAAAATAGGTAAGACTTTATTTATTTACACTTAGCTTTATTTAAATTAATTAGCTTAGATTTAAGCCAACTTTATTGAAAACTATATAGCATTTTAAAATTATCTTATAGCAATTTATATTTATAATAAATATCTTCCATATCTTATCTAATTTTAAGCAAAAGATAGAAAATGAATAAAGCTTTTAAAAATAAATAGCCTTTTAGTAGGAAGGTTTGATAAATAAATGTAAAATTGAAAGATTTGAAGGTATAAATTTATAATGCTAGCATTTAATAATCTAGATAGAGTTTCTTATTTTAGAACTCTATTTCTTGATATAATTTAAGCTTTTTTTAGATTTATATATTGCATTCATTTTAATTATAACCAATAATAATAGATGTGAATAAATTAATTTCAATACATTGGAAAAAGAAATTAATTATAAGTAAAGATATTAAACAGATGAGGTCATAATTGATAATATTTCTTAATATCTTTAAAAGTTTTAAACTTAAACTTTATTAATTTCCTAAGTAATATTGTAATATGTTGTAGGAACACCAAACTACCTCAGATATAATAAAAATAGAAAAGAAGAAATATGTTACCTATTTAGAATAAGAACGAGATGTAATGGGGGGCTAGGATTGATTGAAAGAAAGATAAATAGTTGTGACAAGTCAATGCCCTTTCTGTAACAATGCAAGAGAGGGCGAAGGCATATCATTGAAAACTGTTCAGAATACAAAGAAGGAAGATAATAATGTATCTGAAATCTTAGAGCAATAGGAGTAGAGAGATAAGGAATGGAACTATTTGATATAATATGAGGAACGGCCAAATTTGAGAAATTCATTAGAACCAAGAAGAGTAAAAAAGAGCTAAAGCTGACTTTATAATAAATAATTATATCAAAGATATATTAGAAAAAATGAAAAGAAGATATATAGAAAAGAAAATTGAATGAAAAATAGAAATAGGAAAATACTATAGAGCAGGAAAAGGATAATTTTTAGGAGTGTATAAAAGCTTGATCAAGAAGTAAAGAATTAGAAATGAAAATTAGTAAGATATATAAGAAAAAATAAATTATGCCTTCCAATAAAGATCTAATAAAGCGTAGTTAGATAGATGACAGAAGAACAAGAGTTAACATTGAGGAAAGTGAGGAAGATATGTAACTAATAAGAGAAGAATTTCTATTACCTGAAGACTTACTTGAAGAAACGGACATATATTGAGATATGTAAAGAGCTGCGCACCAACGAGGTGCTACGCGATCTATAATAAAATTTATTTATTTATTATTAACATTAAATTAAAGTTTCTATTTTTGATTCTTGCATTTCTATATTATACAATAGGATTATTTAAAAAGTAAATTTAAACTAGTTTGATTATTAGACAAGTAAATTAGTTTAAATTATTTGTTTACACTACATTATCTATTAAAATTCAGCTTTTACAATAATACCTTTAGATGTTGCTTTTACTCTGTAAATGTTCCCGATTTTTTAGTTAAAATTTTGTTTTCTTTTCTAAAAAATTTGATTTCAGAAAACATAAAAAAATTGAATAATTTTGTGAAAAAATGAGAATAAAAAAGAATAAAGTTGTCCTAAAATTTAAGTGCTGGTGATTTAAATATCTTTAGAATATGAAATTTATATCTAAATTAATGAGTTGCTTTAAAAAGCTATTTTAAACATTTTTTAATTCTATTTTCAGCTTTTAAAATTATAAAAATTAAGTTAATTTTTTTATAGCAAAATATTTTAATATATATTCTATGATAATTAGTAAAAAAATGTCAGGGCTTAATCAGAATTTTTCGAAGCTTCCAACCAAAAGACAGGAGTTAAAAACGCGTTAGAGAACCTAGAGCAAGGAAAAGGGAGACTAAAAGGGCATCTATCAAATTGAATCTCCCACTTCTGAAAAGCCTAGAAAATAGGCTAAAAGTATTATACACTCTGAAGTCTCGAATCTCACCATAGAGAAGTAAGTAAGCTATTATTAGCTTATAAAGGTTGTGCTGGACCTTCAGGAAGAGGTCAAAAAGCTGAAGAAAGATAATAAGAGTTTGATGAAAAAATTGAAATTGCAGAGGAAATAGAATCGAGACTATAACCTAAGAAAGAGATCTTAACGTATTTTGAATATTTCACAAGATCAAAACAATTAATCATAGCACTTACAATAGAAGTAGAAAGAACTTGTAACCAAAATAGAAAAAAAAAAAATCAGCAATAATTACAGCTTTAAATGGACCTACAAGAATAAGGAAATGACCCAATAGTATCGAAGGAGAAAAGAACTCAAGATTTAGACCTAAACGAGAAGAAAAAAGATGCTATTATTTTAACTTTCGAATGCATCTATGAAAAGATGGAAGAAATTTTAAAATTTTAAATGGAATACCTAAACTACTAGAAAAAGTATGAGAATAAAAAGAAAATACAATAAAAACTAAAACTAATAAGAGAAAGATTATATCGCAAAAAATTTGGAAAAATATACAAGATCAAAGATGCATATCATTATTTAGGCGAAAAGATACCTTAGTGACAGTTACATAGCAAGGAGAAAAGTTTATGAGAAATTTAAGCTTTTATATTTAGCCTATAGAGTAATCTAGTGGACGGCGGGCAAGAAATTGAAATACCTCCAAGAACGCCAAACATTTAAATTTTTATTTGTATTTATTTATATTCTATGTTAATTATATTATTATTAAAATAAAAAACGAATATCGACTGCAAGAAGACTGGAGCATTTGGTTCAAACCTCAAGAATAATTTTTAATAAGTAAATTCCTCATTTGAAAAAGTTGACTTGTCTCATTGGACGACTAGGATGTAAAAAGAAATATGAGAAGATTCCCATTAATATAATAATATTTATTAAATCACCATAGTTGTTCGAAGGTGAACAACAAGGTCATCTTCATCAGAGGTTGGGGAAATTAAGTACCCATAATCGACTTTATGTCTTCCTCTGCTTTGGTTTGGCCTCGAGAAATAAGATTCTTAGACCTTCCGCATTGGCTTAGTTTAGTTTTAATTCTGGAACTAAAAAGAAATAATATTGCGAACTTCATCAGAGGTGGGGAATTTAAGTACCCATAATTGACACATGTCGTCCTCTGCTTTGATGATGCAATGAGACACAATCCTGTCATGTCCTTGGACCTCCAACAAGTAGAAAAGATTACGAGCATTCTTAAATTATATCAGTATTGACCATTTTTATCAGTACTGAATAATTATACCAATATTGAACAAGATCTATCAGTATCTGATAATTTTATCAGTAACAAACATTCTTGTTAGTATGAAAATTTTTTTTTTTAAGAACTGCGCACCGATGAGAGAGTGCTACTCGCTCTATAATCAAATTAATTAATTAATTTAATATTAAATATTAATATTGAAAGATTTGCACCAACGAGATGCTATGCACTCTATAAACATATTTATTAAGATTGAAAATAAAAATTTTATAAATTTTAATTTTTAGTTATTTTTAATATTTCTACAATTAAATAAAAAATTTCTTTGTAAATCTAGATAATTAAAAAAAATAAAAAAAATAAATTTTTTAATTTTAATATTTTCCATATAAAAAAAGTAATACCTATAAATTTTATAAAGAATTTTTTGTAAATATTTGAAGACAAAAAATTTGAAAAATAAAATTACTTTTATAAATAAATATAAAATTTAATTTTAGTAAGTTGTAAATTAAATTGAGTCATTTTTTTATTTTTTTATTTATTTGACCAAGAAAAAGACATTTTTATATTCACTTAATTGCTTTATCTTATGTTTTTCACTGGATTTATTTGGAAACGTTTTTTAATTTCTATTGCTTAGAGAAAAAATTAAAAATTTTAGCAATAAAAAATAATTCAGTTTAAAAAGTATTATTTTTCTTAATGAGATAAAAATGGTTTAAATAAATTGGATTATAGAGCGCGTAGCACTCTCGATGGTGCGCAGCTCTTGAAAATAATTTAATTTAATGTCGAAAAATAAAATTTTATGTGTCTCTCTATCCTTGTTTTCTCTTCCTACATTATGTTCTTGTAATTTTTCATTCCAAAGCGAAGGATGTAATATTCGATTACGGGTGTGTCTTTCCCCAACCTATGATGAAGAAGGTTTTCTCCTGGCATTCAGAGTTCTCCAGCTTGTAGAATCTTCCTTCTCTTGTTATTGGTTTCTCTTTCTCCGATTTGTCCTCCATCCGCGCTCATTTTTTAATTGCCTTGCTGGGCCTCCAAGCAGCATCCGAAGGAAAGGGCTTTCCTCCCTATTTAAAATATATAATGTTTAATAAGATATAACATATTATTAAAAAAATTATTTTGAAGAAATAACAAAAATAAAAAATGTAAACTTAAATGATATCTTTAAGTCGACATATAATTAATAATAAATAAGTATATTAATTCAATTATTATTAAGATTAATTATCAAGATTATAAATTAGATTAAATTAACTTAATTAAGGTTTCTAATCGAGAATCTTAAACCCACCATTAAAATGAAATTCTTATTCATGCTGATTAAAATAATGCTTGAAACATCTTATTTTTGTGAAATTGGAAACTCAGTTTTCTCCAGATTTTCTTTCATTTCTACCTTGTTTTTGTCATATCTTTCTTGATTTTATATATTGCCCATCTCATACTGCTATACTCGATTCAATCTGGCTTCTTCTCGCTTCTTCCTATAATACTTTTGAATCCAGCAGTTTCTTTGATTCTTGTTAGTATTTCCAATAATTCTGATACAAGTAGCATGCACTTCAGCAGCTTACTAATTTCTAATTAATCTTTTTCATTTTTTCTCTTTAAAAATATTCTTTAGGCTCCAAATAAATTGATTCTGCTCCAATGCTACCTTGCTTTGGCCTTCGCCCTAATTACTATAGTTCTTCTACTTATATTATATCGCTCTCATTTAGCTAGGTTGAGAAAAAATTTAAGTTGTTTTATTATTAAAAAGTGCATCTATCTGGTATTCATATTTTTCGATTCTTGAAGCTTCCTGTTGATTTTTTTTCAATCAGTTTTTTATCTCTGGATAAGATACTTGAATTTATGTATCTCTTCCTGTAGGTAGAAACCTTTATCACAAATTGAGCAACATTAAATTTTTCAGTTTCAGAATTGAAGGCCTGCTGTTTTTGGTTAAATAGAATTTCTCGTCGTTTGCGTAACTTTTGCTCAGATGTTGATCTTTAAGAAATATACTATTTGATAAGTTCTTATTCTATCTTTTATATTTATCTCCTTAATTTTGCTAGACTGGGTAATATTTATTTTTTAAATCTCTCGACGGAATTGATAGAAGAAGGTAATATCTTTTGAATTTTTGTCATTGCTTTAAGAATCGAATCTTCTTATTTTTCTCCTATTTCTAAGAGGTGGTAAAAAAACCTTTCTTAAAACTGTCTTCTTATTTTATATGTAATAATAATAATCTATTTGCATGGCATATTCCATCGTTAGGATAAACGCGACTAGTTTACAATTTTTTCTTAAAATATTAAAAATTTTATTTTTCTTCTTTAACGTGTGACTTGTGCATATTTAGCCTTTCTTGGTTACAGATATCTTACTCCAGTCCCAATTTTTCCCAAGCTTTATTCTTTTTCTTCCCTTTTACGCATTTGCAATTCTTAGAATAACCAATTTCCACCACAAAAATTTTTCTGAAGATTTTTCCATCTTAGATTTTGAAATTTTACTTAGAATTTTTCATTTTTTTCTGCTTTCCTAATTTTATTTCTTTTCAAGGAAACCAAAATTTACTTGATATATGTCCAAATTTTTAACAATATAAACACCTTGCTCTGCATTTCTTTAAATGTGACCTGTCTTTTTACAAGATTATCATTTAATTTTACTATATTGTATGCTTTAAGAATTTTCCGCCTTCTCATCTTCAATGTCCATCGTGTTATTTTAAGGATTAAGATGGGATTAATTAATACTTTTACCATTTTCAAAATTTTTATTTTCTTGCTCCGTCTTTTCAATTTCTTATTTAAACTGGACTATTGATGACTTCAATTAAATTTCAGTTTTAAGCCACGAGTTTTCATTTTTGTGCTAATAAATAGAATTAACTAGCGAACTTTTTCTTAAACTAAGTTCTTCAACAGATTCTTTCAGAATTTTGCTTTCTTCTGTCAAGAAGCTAATTTATAGAATATATCTTTTTGTTAGGTTAACTAATGATTTGAAGAAACTTTTTTTTTGGAGCCATTTTTTTAATTCTTTCAAATAGCAAGATAATTTTTCTTTATTTTGCTTTTTTTTCAATAAAAAAAAACGAAAAAGTTTAAATAATTCAATCTAATAAATCCCCAAAGATCCACTTTTTTTAGTTAAGATTATTAAATTTCAAATCTTTTATTCTCTTTATTTGTTTGCTATAAGAGCGCTAATAAAATACTATAAAAAATATCCTATTTATCATTAAAGAAATATATGTGAATAAAGTTGGATAAAAGAATAGAAAGCAAAATTTAAAAAATATCACTCCATTAATGTAAATAATTAAAGGTAGAAATTAAAGAAAATTAGAGAATTTTAATTTTTCTAGAAATCAAAATAAGGGCATAAGAATTTATTTTAAAAACCATAAAATTATTTTTTTATTTTTTAAGAAATTAAAAATAAATTTCTAATAATATTAATGATAAATATTATAGTTTAAGCAAAAATAATTAAAATTAAATAGTGAAAGAAAAATTTAATTAGTATTTTTAGGTCAATCAAAAATTGAATGCTTATTTATATTTTTAAACTTGATGATTAAAAAATTTGAGAACTTTTATTTTATTCGGTATAATTATAAAAAAATATTTTTGTAGTAGATAAAAATTCTAAATTATAAAATATGTAATATGTAATTTAAAAAATTTGTAAAGATCAGACTTGCAATGATTTTGCATATCCTTTTTATGTTAAAGTTTATAAAAAATAATATAAAGATAGTCGTTCGGAAGGAAGGTTACAGGGAAGAAAACTGTTGAAAAATTTTATGTAGCAACTTCTATTAAAGATATGCTAGGACTTGCTATATTTTCTGGAAAATTAAAAAAATTAGAGTTGATTTAAATTTATAATCATAAAAAAATAAAAAGCATAAGGTTTAAAATTTTATTTAAATAATTTCTTATTACTAGAATATTGTATATGTTCTTTCATCATTTTGAATTAGAGGAAGCAACAATAAACATAGGCTACTTAAAATAATAAAATTTATAGGAGTTTCGCAAATAGGGCACTTTTCTATAATTTAAGGTAATAGCTAAAAATCAAAATTTTATAAAATTTGACTTAGATCTTGATTATTATCCTAAAAAAAATGTTTCAAATTAGTATTATTATCTATGCAAATATCACAAATAGTATGATTGCATGTATTTTTTAAGCAAAGAGATTATTTAAGACAAGAATCACATTTTCCTATTTAATTTATAAATTTCCTTTTAAAATCTTAAGACTAACTGAAAATTGATTTTAAGATATAAATATATTTAGGATTTTATTTTACAAAGTCAAAAATAATTTGCTCAAATGATTAGCCACATTCTTCTTAATAAGGCTGAATATTTTGTTCTTCTTAATTGATTTAATTAAAATCTAAATTTCTATTTATTTCTTAAATTTACTCTTAACTAATTGTCCCATTACATACCGGACAAAAAATTTAAACTTTTATGGTAGGTTATATTAAATCTTAAGATATGTTTTCTTCATTTATTTAAGAAGTTAATAATTATTAATAGCAAAGGAAGCAGATATAATGATTGCAAGGTAGTTTTATAGATTTTTTTTCAAACTAACATAAAGAGCATTACTATAGTGAGAAATTTTCTAATTGATTAACTTCTTTTATATTATTTTAAAATTCTACAATTTATTATTTTCCTTACATTTAAGAACATTCTTCACTTTATTTTTAATCATTTAACTAAAATTAATTTTGAATCTACTAAAGATTAAATGATTAATCACAACAAGGACAAAATGACTCTGCTTGGGAAATCTCTTCTTAACTGAGTTTTGATTCTTCAGAAGATATAGATTTTTATAATTTTAAGCAACAATCTAAGCATATATAATGCTTGCAAAACAGTTTAGTTGCTTGCTTTCTTTGCTAGCACTTTATGCAGTTCTAAATCTAGCTTATTTTATTATCACTTCCTTCTTATTTTTAAAGATTCCTACTTTCTTATCTCTTTAATGAAGCAGTTTAAATTTAATTTTATCATTCTTCTGTTTCAGAAACTTATTCATTAATAACTTATTTTTATTGATCTAATTCCTAAATTTATTAATTTTTTTAGTTTAATTTCTATTTTAAAATATTCAATTACTCTTTTAACTATTCATTTTCTTTTTAAAGCTAGTCATATTCTATATCATTTTATTTCTATATCTAACTATTTTAAGTTAAATTTATATTTTCTAAATTTGAATTTTATTTTAACTTCTCTACTATATTTTCGATTTATGATGGCTTTATTTTCAAATTTTCAGTGACATATTAAGCAGGAAAATCTGCAGTAATAGGAGCGAATATAATAAAGATATTTTAGTTTTTAGTAAGAGAAGAAAGGTAGTTGCAATGCTCGCTAATTTCTTTATAAAGTGCCATAATTGATAAAAGATCATTTCAGTTTTAATAGACTAAAGGAATGGATTTATTCTATAAAGCTAGGTTTTAAATTTTTAATTCTTCTAAATTTTAAATGCACTAATCTATATACTATTCGTATTTGCTTTCTATTTTTAAGTGTTTTTAACAATGCAGGTAGTATTTATAAGTTTATTCTAATACTTTTTTGTTAGAATAGTTCATTTACTAAATTGTTTCTATGTTTGCTTACAGTTTTTGTAGTTCGTTTTTTAAGCTTAAAACGTTTTACTACAATTAGTTAAAGCATTCTTAGGGCTGTCTTATTTTGTGATCTATGTGATAATAATTACATTAAGAACACAGAAAAAATTCTTCTTCATTCTTTAAGAAACAAGTGATACAAAAAAACTGGACTAACTTTTAGTGAGACATGCAGATTTCTAAAAAGTTCATTATGAAATAATAAATTAAATTGAAACAAGTATTATTCTAATAAAAGAAATCGTTTAATTTTTAAACGTGAAATAAAAATAAACTTCATTTTGCTTAATTAATTTACAATATTTTTTTTATTCTTAGTTTAAAATAAAATTTTGCAAATTTGAAACTTAAATCTTTCTGAAAAGTAAAAAAGATTAAAAGCATAGCACTTTTTTATTAAGTTATTTATATAGGTATTAATATTCAAATAAATTTTTTTCTAAATTGTTTGAAGTTTTTCTTAATTTACTTTTTTCGTTGAATGAAAATATTCTATTATCAATCTTCATTAAAAATACCTTTTAATTTATTTATTACTATTAAAAATAAATTATTTTAATTAAACAGATTTGCTAAGATTTAATTAGTTTACAGAAATGTTTATATAATTCAACTTTTATTAGATAGACAATATTTTCAAATCAAATATAATATAAATTCAAAAATTTTAATTTTTTTTTGAAACATAAGAAATTTATAATTTTTCTCTTCATTAAGAGATATTTTATCTTTTATTTTACTTAAAAAAAATTTAAAAAGATGTCAGGTCTGAGAAAAGGATTCTATCCATCTCCAACAGGTAATAAAAAAGGGGAAGAGGGCAAAGAAGAAAAGGCCCAATTTCAACAACAGACTATTCCCCAGACCCAGAAGAAACATCTACAGACTTCTCCAGGGACGCCACTGCAGGAAGAGAAACCTAAAAAGAAAACTTAACTCCAACAATCCTCAGTGAGCAATTTCTCTCTGTCCGGCTCTGGCTATGATAACGAGCTAGCCATCGAGTAAGCCGAGTTCAGACAGGAGGTACAGGACCTCAAGCAAACTCTAACAAAAATCATGCAAACTGGCACCAAGTTGAGTACTTGGGATTAAGCCAGACTTGTTAAGCTTGAGTAGGAGGTTTCCGATATGTGAGCGGAGCTCAAAAAAGCTCACGACGCTATTTTACTTCAGAGTCGCGCTATCGAGTAATTGAGTGGTCAGAAGACCCATTACGTGTAAGCGTAGGCTTATCAGCCGGATTCTGCTCTCCAGTAAAATTAATTCATGGATCTGAAGTAAGAACACGCCTCCTAGACCTCTACCTCACCTCCCAAAATCCAATATAGTCAGCCCAAATCTTGTTACTGCTGTGGCAGTAGCTGACATCTCTTTAGAAATTGCAGGAAATTTTAAGACTAACAAAGAGAATATTGGAGGACATTAGAGATGAACCGGATTAAAGCAGAATAAGCCTAAAAACAAAAAGAAAGATAATTGTTTTTTAATAAGTACAGGCTATACTGCGATCCGAACGGGAGGATTTATAGGAAATTGACGCCAGAAGAAATGAACTAGAAAGACCCAAGGGTGCACATTTATATTCAAGATTTTCTTAATGACTGATCTCAGAGTGACAAACATCCTAGAAGAGTGTCACGGCGGAAGGAAAACCGTCAAAAAAAAACCAGTCCAGAAGTAACACCGACGTTAACTTTCTTTTTAGCATAACTGTTAACTCTCATTTAATCTTAATCATAATTTTTATTTCACTTTTTTCGAAAATTTTACGATAAATACTTTTTTGCTAATTTATATGATAATTTATTTTATAAATACATTTTCTTTTGAAGCATAATTCTTTGTAGAAAATTGACTAAAATATTTCTGATTTATAATATTACAATTACAGCTAAATAAATCCATAAAAAGCTTATTTTTACAAAATTTTGTTTTTTAGTTTTTAATATAGATCTCTTAGATAAAATATTCGAATACCATTTTTTCGAAATCTATTTATGAGTTAGTTGGAAAGTGAAATATTAGCAATTTTATAATGTCAAATGATTAAATACTAACAAAGCAGTTAATTTTTTATTAAAAGTAGCGAAAAAATTTAATTTATAATCACTTTTTTTTCATTATTGCTTGGTTCTTTTTTAATCAAGTGAAAGTATAATATTTTTTTCTAATAATTTAAGCAAAAAATTTCAGAACAGAATTTATAAAATTAAACTTGAAAGCAATATTTTCTTTTATACGATATAAATAGTTTTATAAAATAAGCATTGTGAATTTTATTTCTTTCAAATATTATTTAAAAAAGATTTATAAATATATGGCTAAAATAAATTCGATACTTATAAATTTGAAAATTCATATTTAACTAGTTTTATGCAAAAAAATTAAAGTAAATTAGAGAATTTCTAAATTCTATCAGGCCTTAAAGTTACACTAAATGTATTGTTGATTTTTATGAATTATAGCCTCTTTTAGTCATTTGTTTCATTAATATAATATTTTTTTAATTATTGCTTGGAGAACGAAAATATTATCTTATGATTGTTCGTGCCAATAATTCTATTGAAGCTATAGACAATTGAAAAATGGCGTGAAAAGGTCATTTTTAAGATTTCAACGACTGAATACAACCACATGCGATAATCGAAAAGTTTTTTATAAATAAATAAATTTGATTATAGAGCGCGTAGCACTCTCGTTGGTGCGCAGCTCTTTAAAATAATGTTTCATACTGACAAGAATGTTTGTTACTGATAAAATTATAAGATACTGATAAACCTTGTTCAATACTGGTATAATTATTCAGTACTGATGGAAATGTTCAATACTGATATAATTTTAGACGACATGTGTCAATTATGGGTACTTAAATTCCCCACTTCTGATGAAGCTCGCAATATTATTTCTTTTTCGTTCCAGAATTAAAAATAAACGAAACCAGTGCCGAAGGTCTAAGAATCTTATTTCTCGAAGCCAAACCAAAGCAGAGGAAGACATAAAGTCGATTATGGGTACTTAACTTCCCCAACCTCTGATGAAGACGACCTTGTTGTTCACCTTCGAACAACTATGGCGGTTTTAAAATATAATAATTGGATATTAATAATTAAAAGAAACTATAGTAGTAGTAAATCGCACTTAAGAACTATCTAGTATGACAAGCTGAATCTTCAGAAAGATTGCTAAATAATAAATTATACAAGCTGGTCACTACAAGAAGAGTAATTAGTATTAGAATGAAATTTCATATTCAATATAAAGAAAATCAAAACTAAGACACTAGGAAAAAGAATTTAGGATCAAAAGAAAAGCTAAAATAATGATTAATTTATACAATATATAAAATGGTATCTCAGAAATAGTTGATCTTTCCAACAAAACCTAAGAATTAACCAGATTTTTCTAACAATCTCTATTTGTTACAATTGGATAATTAGAAGCTAACAAAAGAAGAATTTTAACCTTAAATAAATAACTTAATTTCTCATGCTATCTACTAAAAAATTGATAAATTAATAGAATCCTAAGCAAGAAATTAAATAATAGACTATTTTCTAAGAGATGGAAAAATAGATTGATCAAATCGAATGGAATTTAAGATTAAATTTGACCAGATGATTAGATAACTGAAACAAATCAAATCTAAACAAAGAGTGAATCCAGAATAAAGAGGAGAAAAAAATAAGCCCTTTGGCTTCTTCAATTAGAAAATAGAAAAAAAGATGTAGATATTGCAAAAATTATGAACATAAGCGTTACCTAATGCTACATATTTAAGAAGATGCAATCTTATGCAACAGAAAGAGGAATCTAAAATATATTCAGTATCTATTGAACGCCAAGCAGAACGTTTTACTAGAAAAAAAAATTTAACCATGCTTAGAAGCTCCGAATATCACAGATGCAATGAGATGATACGAGTCATGACATGTAAAATTTGGCTTCCAAGCAATAATAAGAGTAGAAAACAAGCAAGTTATAAGGATTTATGATCCAGAAGAATACGAATTCGAGACCTATTGATCAATAAAACCTCTACAAACTCTAATACGTGGTAAACCAAATAAAAGTGATGCCACGTTAATATATTATAATTATTATAAAAAATTATAGTTTAACTGTTAAAAATGGATTTCCTATTATATTATATTTTAATATTATTGTAATTTAATAAAATATGGATTTCGACTGCGATCAGGAGAAATAATATGTAATCTGGTGTAGTGTATACTGCATTGAATAATCTTGCACTAGATCCCACCACAAAGATTATAGACAAGCTTGGTAGATACATGCCTAACTTGTCAGAGGGTTCTCGTTCATAGTATAAACGTTTGACTGACAGGTCTGAAGATCTTATTTAAAAAGCCTGAACAATTTGATTCTAGATACGAGGATAATCTTTAATAAGCAGATTCCCAATGTAAAGAAGATAACGTAACTCATTGGATACTAGATTTTTAGCAAGAAATATGAGAATACTTTTTCTAATATTAAATATTAATATTGAAAGAGTAGCACACCAACGAGGTGCTACACGCCCTATAATCATATTTATTATAATTTATTTATATGTTTTCATATTTAAAAATAAAATTTTAATCTATAAAATTATGAAAGAAATTTATAAAATAAATTTGCTAAGTAAAACTATTTTAACATTACCATGGTCCTTCAGTAAGAAGGCCAACGATAAGGATGTTTTTTCTGGTAAAGATCTCATAATATGTGGAAATTATAATTAAGATTACCAAGAAGCAGAATATAGTTAAAAGATGTTCCAGAGTTAATGAATAGATAAAGAGAAAATTCAGTAATTTTATGAGAAAACGGGAAAAGGAGCTATAGATAAGGCAACTAAAATAAAAAATAATAGAAAAGTTTAGAAATATACTGTAATTGGAACTTCAAACTTTGATAAAAATAAAATTTAAATTAGCGTGTTACCATCATTATTTGGTTCACCACGAAAAAATAAGAGACCAACTTTAATTATTAATAATAGGCTATAAATTTTTCTAGCTTATCTGGTCTCTTTGATTCTTATCTTCTCTCCGTTTTTATAATCACAATTGATTGTTCACTCTTTAAATTCTTGTAATTCTTCCAAAGGTAAAAGTTAGAAGTAGTTAGAGAACATTCCAATATAATGTCAAATTACCCAATTAGGTTAAATTATTCTAAATAATAGTTATTTTTATCTCAGTCATGTCTTTGTTGTTTTCTAAATTCCTGATCAAGCGACATGTAAAATCAGGATAACTCTAAAACCAGGATTTCGGTTCCCTCTAGTCGAATTCTCGTACCGATAGAGAGAACCTTCAAGCAAGCCTCATCACACAATGGGCCGTCATTACTTGTTTGTAATGACATCTATTGGAAGAGTAATTTCAGTGCAGACATGGCTGGATCGGATTACCTACTCGGTCGACTAGAAACCAAAATCCATTTAAAAAGTGATTATTAATAAAAACAAAAAAGAAATAAAATAATTATGAAATATTTAGTAATAAAGGGAAAAATCAAGAAAGAATTAGAGCGATATTTAAAAAACTGCAAATTGTATCCTTAAAAGACCTTTCATGAAGAAAGACGAAATAGTGTAGTCTCAACAGAGAAATTGATACTTTTATTAAATAATTAAAAAGATGATGAGAATTGAGGTTGATTATACGATCAAATCTTCTAGCTTTATAGATAGATAAATCTAATATCCTATTACTAAGAAGTTACTTTTTTAGAGTTAATTTCTTCAAGAAACGGATAATCTTAGGTTATCTAAACTTGTTAGCACCTTGAAGCCTGCCAACCCATATTTATGGAGCTCTCTGAACGAAGTTTATTGTAAAAAGCAACTGAATATCCTGATTCATATACATTAAGAGAATTTCTTGTTTTTATTAGCTAGATAGGAACTTCTAGTCTCTCGAAAGTGATACAAGTTAAGTTAAATTTATTTAATTTTGATTCTAATATAAATGGTCTTAGGAATAAAAATAATAATAGCATTAACTCAGATAAAAGAGAAGCGAAAATCAGCTTAAATAAACCTAAAACTAATAACTTTTTAATTCAATCACGTAAGTGGTTGAATAACCTATTATTAGTGAGTAAGCTTAATTTTAGCGGGTTCGATTTTCCAATTGGTAACATTTAAAATATGGCTTTCAAGTATCAAAAGAGAAAATGATACTAACATCAATGGTTAGAAATAATAAAAGTAAATAAACATGAAAAATGGATCTAAAAAGAAGTTAATAGCTTAAAGAATGAATATTATGAAACCGTAGGTATCACTGGTAAATTAATTTCATTTTGTGAGCAGAACAAAAAGTTATAAAACGTAAGCTAACTAAAAAAATCTTGATAATTTGATATACTAAAACCATTAATATTTTGATTTTATGAATAAAAAAGAGATATAAAACATATTAGAGGAATCATTGGATAAAGAAATTATGAAGATATAAAACTCATAAAACCTATAAAATTAGATTGAAAGAAAAAACAAACGTGTAGTGAAAGAGAAAGCATAAGAAATATTTATTTATACAAATGGATTTATAATAAGATATATTAATATTTTAATTAAATATATATATATAATTAATTTTTCTATATTTTTCATCTCTTTTAATAATATTTTAAATTTTTTATAAAAGACACATTTAAAGAAATAAATTAATATACTTCAAAGAATAAATATTTTTGACTGCAAGTTTTATTAATGTAATTTTTTCATTTCTATGAATGATTCGGATTTATTGCAAGGGAATTTTTCAACTATAAAATTTTAATAATAGTATGATAATAAAATTTATAGCCCTTTCAAACTCTTAATTATAAGCAAGAAATTTATAAAAAGAGTTAACTTGAAAATTAAAAAGTTTCATTTATTAAAATTTACTTTAGAGTTCTATCTCTTTCTTAAAGCAAATAAAATTTAATAATTTCTATTTTCAAAATTAAATTATTTATAGTCTGAATATTTAAAAAAAATGGCTAAATATTTTTATATATTTTAAAATTACTCCAATAAAATAAAGCCCCCCTTTATTTTATAATATATTGATGATCTACTTGATTTTAAATATTCAGAAGTTCTAATTTTTATAGTTGTCAATTACTTATACTCAAGTGCCTTAGTAAACATTCTTCATAATAAGCTGAATCAATAAATTTTCCTTAAATTAACTAACAAAATTTAATTTGTGATAGTATAATTTCAGTTCGATATATTGCTGCGAATTTATCTTTAAACTTAATTTTTTTTGTTTATTTTTATATTTTTCTACTTTGTTCAAAAGCCTAAAAATTATATTTATTTTCCTTTAGAAAAAAAATTACAATAGTTTTATTAGTCTATTTTTAACTTTATAAAAAGCATTATTTATTTTTTCAATTTAAAGTTTATTCTTATTTCAGTAATAAAAATTAACCTTTAATTAATTCACTAAGCAATGTTTTATTTGATAAGTATTTATTTGAATGATTTAATTTAAGCCTTATCGTTATTACTTATTTTTAGATTGAAATAGAGAGATTTAAAAAAAACCGAATGATCATTTTTTTTCCAATTTATTTATTATTCAAAACGTAATAAATTTTATAAATATTTCATTTATCTCAGTAGAATTTAGAGCGAATTCTATTAAAAATTTTATTTTAAAAAAGTTAATCAGAAAGAATTTACAATATCAGCATTCTAGTATCAATTATTTCCTACCTTAGTTATTTAAAAAATGTTTCGTTGATTACTTAATAAATCACCAGAATTATTTTGTTTAAATCAAATTTTTTTATTTCTTTTTTTTTAATTTCATTGAAAAATTTAAATTATGCAGATAAATGAAAATGCTATTGAAAAAAGCTAAAATTTTAATAGAATTAAAAGAAAATATTTTTATCATCAACTTAAATAAAATGGTAGTAGGTATCTGGTTGAAAGACAAGGGAAATCAAGAACTTATCATTTAAGCCAAATATTATAATTATTATCATTTTTCAGCTTTTTTTAATAAATTTATCTAAATTTTATTCTTTTTTACTGATATTTTCTCTATAATTCTAATAGAAACTTTGTTATCTAAAATTAAGGATAAACAGAAGATAAGTAAAAATTTTAAATGTAAATAAAATAATGAAAAAGGAATATCATTATTTCTTATATATTTATAATGAGTTAAAATTTATTTTTATCAAACTTTCTATTTTTTCTTTTTAAATAAATAATATTATTATAGAGCGCTTAATACCTCGTCGATGTGTAGTTCTTTCAACATTAATATATAAAAAAGTGTTCTCATGTTTCTTTCAACATTCTAGCCGTACAATAAGTCACGTCATCTTCTCCAAATGGGAAATCTACTTATTAAAAATTATTCTTGAGGTTTGAGCCAAATGCTCCAATCTTCTTGAATAAGATCCAAATAAGAATTAGTAATTAATTCATCTCCAGGCCCGCCAGTCTAACGTTAATACTGATAGAGAGAACCCTCAGACAAGTTCGGCTCATCTCTTCCAATCTTATTCACCCATCCCCATAGTATTATCTAGTGCGAGATTACTCGCAGTGCAGTATACACTACACCAGATTACCTACTATTTCTCCCGATTGCGGCCAACATCCACATTTTACTTAAATAATTTTAATCACTCTTTTTTCATTAATATTTAGGATTAAAATAAAAGCTTAATCTTTCTTTTTAAATTAATTTTTAGTTTAATCTACTTCAATACACAAAGCAAGTATAGACTACAAATCTTTGATGCCACAATATATTTTAATGATTATAGATTTAGATGAACATGAAGAGTATTTGATTAAACAGTTAATTAATTTTATTTATTCCTCTTATACCATTTAGCTGATTTCTTTATGCTTTTATTACTTTATTTTTTAAGATTTCTTTTTAGGTTTAAATTTATCCTAAGTGCTAATAAAAAAATATCACGGAAAGTGTGTGCAAAGGTTTTCTCATAGCTCTAAAAAATCTGTAGCAAGTAGCTTCTTGAATAATTATAACTAGAAAATTTAGCAAAAAAGTAATAAATCAGATTTTGACTCTGATATTCAAATGTCTATGAATTAGGATAAGAATATCTTGTAGCAAGAAATATTAGAATACACTATTGAGGAATGTTTAAGAATCAATTAATTAGTTATAATGGTGATAATTTTTCATGAAGAGGTCAAAAGACTTAAAAAAACTGAAAATTTTAATGAGAAAATGAAAAGAATCAATCTTTTGTCGCAAGAATGTGACCTAAAAACTTTCTTAAAATGCAATCAAATCTGTGTATCTAATCATACTTATGACCGGAACTAAAGTAATTTGCAAACTAAAGAGAGTAAATACTGAAAAGTATAAAGCAGGTTTAATGTCCAGCAGGATTTAAAAATCAAAGTGTAAATACTTTTTTAATACAAGATTTTTACAACGAATCCATTCTTTTTTAATAATTTAATATATAAGATATCTTTTTAATTGGTTGTTTGTTTTAGCAGGTGTAACCTCCGAATGTATTCTACTCATAATCGAAGGGTGAAGAAAAGGATAGATTCATCAGAGGTTAAGGGAAGTTAAGAATCCATAATCGATTATGTTTTCCTCTGCTTTGGCTGATCCTCGGACCTGGAACGTAATAATCTTTGGTTTTATCCTTGGTAGTCCTAAGAGAGGCAACCTACCAATACTCCATTTTTTCAGATGTATTTATTTATCAGTATTGAACATTTAAACTAGTAGTTAACCTAATAATGATGAATCCACTTTAATCAATTATTTATTTACTTATGTTATTAAAAATGGACTTCAATATTTTAACCTTATAATTTTTATCAAAATCTAAAAATTGATAGTTATTACAAATAATCTGAATAACAGCCTATAAATGTATAATCATATTTTCATGTTTACAAAGAAAGTTATTATTAGCAAATTTATGTCTTCATAGGTTTTAAAAGATGATTAAAAATTTATTTAGCAATAAAAAAAATAATATTTAACTAATTATTTTTAACTTTCTCAAAAGAATTTTTAAAATATCTTTTACAAAAAATTAAAATATTAATCTATTTATTATTTTTTATTTGATTGCAAACCACATTTATAAAATAACTTTAAATAATTAAAAGTTTTAAAATTTAGTTTGAAGGAAAAAATAAAAAAAATTTTTCTTAATTTTTTAAATTTTCAAACATGAAGGTTTTCAAAATTTCTATCTTTTTAATTATTTTTATTAAAATAATTAAAAATTAAAATTAAAGTAAAGTAAATATTTAATTTAAAACTAAAATGCTAAACGATAAAAAAAAAATTTTTTTCTATGAAAATAATAATTTTATTAATTGATTATAGTGACTTCACCAATTTTAGGGTAATTACTAGTTTAAATGTTCAATATTGGTAAATAGATACATCTTGAAAAGAAAAAAAATGGAGATTTTACCAGTTTGCCTCTCTTAGGACTACCAAGGATAAAACCAAAGATTATTACGTTCCTGGTCCGAGGATCAGCCAAAGCAGAGGAAAACATAATCGATTATGGATTCTTAACTTCCCTTAACCTCTGATGAATCTATCCTTTTCTTCACCCTTCGATTATGGCTTGAGAACCTTCTAAGGTTCCACCTACTAAAGTAAGCAGCCAATATCCTAAAAATAAGATCTAAGAAAATAATAATTTTATTTCTTTAAAATAAAATTTTTCCCTTATTTATTTTTAAAATTTATATAATAAAATATTAGAATACTTAATAAAATTAAAGTATTATTATTTAAATTAAAATAACATTTACTTAATTAACAAAAAAATTTGTAATAAAATTCTAAAATTTATTAAGTTTATATTTGCTTAATATTTTTTATAAAAATTTTACATAAAAATGGATTTAAATTTAAATTAGTTAATAATTAAAACTTTCTATATGATAAATATAAAAAATAAAATTCTAAAATTCTAAAATATTTAATATATGTTTAATATTCAAATTTTTTTAAGTTTTACTTTCAATTTCAATCTGTAGACACATAAAAATTTATGAAAGAAATTAGAATAATTTAGAAAGAAAAATACAAACAAAATTCTATTAAATTAAAAAATTCGAAGTAGATATTTCATTTTTCTGAATTTGAGAAATAAATATTTTCTTATTAAAATTAAAGCTTAACTTGAAATTTTTTTTCTATGATAATAGATTTTCACTAATCTTTTTTTTTATAATCAAAATTTAATTAGATTTTCTTTTTTAAATTCCTCGTTTTGGTTAACATTTTTTTTTCGTTAATGAAATAAAGCACTAATGATAAGAAATCATATCAACATAAATAGGAAGGTTATATTTACTCTTTTTTTATTCTTTAAATATTCTATGGATTTATTATAATTTTGCCATATTATTTATATTTTTTTAATTATATAAAGAAATTTTAAATCTTTCACATTTTCTTATTTATTAATTGAGCAAAATCTTTTAAATTATTGTAAATGTTAAGTAAAATTACAAAAATTTCATTTATTTAACTTTTGTAGTTTTATGCTTTATATTTAACTAATCGAATCTTAATTTAAGATTGTTATACTTTTAGTATTCTAACTTTTTTGTATTATAGTAAAATTTTTGATTTATTTTTATTATATTTAATACTATTATTATATAAATTCATTTTTTAAATGGATTTTGGTTTCTAGTCGACCGAGTAGGTAATCCGATCCAGCTATGTCTGCATTGAAATTACTCTTCCAATAGATGCCATTACAAACAAGTAATGACGGCCCATTGTGTGATGAGGCTTGCTTGAAGGTTCTCTCTATCGGTACGAGAATTCGACTAGAGGAAACCGAAATCCTGGTTTTAGAGTTATCCTGATTTTACATGTCGCTTGATCAAGAATTTAGAAAACAATAAAGACATGACTGAGATAAAAATAACTATTATTTAGAATAATTTAACCTAAATGGGTAATTTGACATTATATTGGAATGTTCTCTAACTCCTTCTAACTTTTACCTTTGGAAGAATTACAAGAATTTAAAGAGTGAACAATCAATTGTGATTATAAAAATGGAGAGAAGAAGATAGGAATCAAAGAGACCAGATAAGCTAGAAAAATTTATATCCTATTATTAATAATTAAATTTGGTCTCTTATTTTTTCGTGGTGAACCAAATAATGATGGTACCACGCTAATTTAATTAATTAATTAATTATTTGCAGAATAAAATATTTTAACGCTATTTGCTTTCCCTATATTTTCAAATTATTTCAGTTTTTCATCTTTTATTGTGGTTTGATTTCTTAAAGTTTTTTATATAGATTCCATTTTCTCCCATCTTACTAAAGTCTTTTATGCTTTAAATCCTTTTATTTAGATATTATAAGATAAAATTTTATAAATTATGGTTCTCCATTACGGGGAATCTCAATCCCGTCCAGAAAAAGAAGTTCATGCGCCCTGCTGCTTAATAAATGTTTTGATCCTCCAATTTTAGCGAAATTGGGAAATTAGATTCTCCAGATATTCTTTCCTATTCTCTGTGGTCTTGAACTTGCCACATCTTTCTTGATTTTATATATTGCACCAAAATATTCAGTTAACTCAAACTTTTTCTTGCTCTTTTATTTATTATTCTTGAATACAATAGTTTCATTGCTTCTATTTATTGTTTTTTTTATTTATATCTATCGGCACTGCTCCAATGTAAATTTGCTATAGTCTTTGCTTTAATTGCTATATTTATTCTTCCTTTTTGCTTCTGCATCTATTCAGATGTGTGGAGATACGAATTTAGACATTCATAATATTGAAGAGAGCATCCATAAGGCATATTTAACTTTTGATTCTGTATACATCATATTGACTTTTCTTCTTTATGGATTTTTATAATTTGTTTGAGTTTATAATCTATTTCTTGTTAGTTAATAAACATCTATGCTAGCTGATCAATTTTCACTTATTCCTACATAGAGTCAAATCACACAATTCCTAGTGGATAATAATTTATGGTCCTTTTTTTTATTTTTTCTTAGTTGGAAAACTTGGTTTAATTATTTTAGTTTTCTGTATTTTCGGATCGCTGTAGTTGAGCTTATTAAAAAATAAATTTTTTAGAAAAAATAGACATGCAATTAATTTTTGACTCTTCTAACTATCTCTCCTAATTTTTGGGATGTAGTAAAAAGCAATTCTTTAAATTGTTTGCCATTTTTTGAAGCTTCAGTGATATTAATGTAAAGTAAATAAATTCTCTATAAGTACTTTGACTCTAATATCTTTTAAATTTCTTAAAGCTAAAGCATCATTTATTAAATAGTATAAGAAGTTTTATATAAATATCTGTTTATCTTTTATTTCTGCTTTTTTTGGAAGAAAAAAGATCTCAAGTTTTCCCAATTTTCTTTTAATTTCATTTTTTTGATTTTCTTCATAATTTTTTACATGAGTGAGCATAATATCAGTCTTAATATTTTCTGTAATTAAGTTAGATTAGGATTAACAATACTGTTGTTCTTTTGTTATGAAATTATTTAAAAAATTTTCTTTCTTCGATATATCATTTCTAAAATAAAGTATTCAAGCCATATAATGAGCCTTCTTAATTTCTTTTAAGGATTTTATATTAGTTCATCACGTTTGCTAAGATTTAAAAAAAAAATTTCGCATTATTCATATGCGCATTCATTTTCCTTTTCTATTTAGAAGAACTATCTTAGTTTGCTTGGAGTTTTTTTGACTGACACAATGACAATTTCTTCATAATTTTTACTTTTTTCTATTATTCTAGTTAATCCCCAAGCTTTCCTTTGCTAAACTTACGATTCTTTTCTTTTTCCAATTTTCAACGTTTTTTGTATTTAATCTTTAAAACTAGATATTTAACTAATTTTTAGCTTCGACTATAAAATTTTTTTATATTATAGCATAAATTTAGATTAATGATTTCTAGATGCATATTTATCAATAAATTCATATTATATTGTCAAATCTTATCTTCTAAAAATTATTAATTGATATCAAGCTATTTTCTTACATTTTTATCGCATTTATTTAACTTTTAATTCAAAAATTTCAAAAACTTTTTTTTAAATGTTGACTTCTTTTAAAGAAATAAATTTACCTTTACACAAATATTATTAATCCAAATTCTTCTTTTTCTTACTTTTTCTTACTTTTTATAATATTTTAGTTAGTTAAAAAAATAATTTTTTTGTTGCATCCTTTAAGTTTAAATCAATAATCATCACATTTAAATAATAAAAATTTGAATAATTTTTATGAAATGTACATAATATCATAAAAAGTATATCTTCATTCTTAAAATTACAACATATGAACGAAAATAAAATGATCTATATTTAGAATTAATAAAGACTTAAATAATATTGTATTTATTGAATAAGATAAATTCTTATTAGATTGAAATGATAATTTAAAATAGCTTTATTATAATACTGTAGAAGTTGATAAACTGATGTAAAGAAGAGCTTAAATTTTAAAAATTTTGATTTTAGTTAAAATAATAAACTTTAATCTTAAAAATAAAAGTAAAATAAATTTAAATTATCTTAATCAGAGAATCTCAAGTGCAACTTTGGATCAACTATATTATAAGTGCTATCATTTTATCGTAAACTTTAATATCAATTAAAATACTACAAACTAGACATTTATTCAAATTTTTGCAAAAATTTTTTAACGTTTATTCGATTTAATAATTGGATTCTTTGACTACTTAATAAAATTGATCTTCTAACATAACTTTAGTATCTAAACATTTAACGCAAACATTGTGATTACAGTTATTTTTTATTACAACAAATTTTTTATAGCAAAAATCGCATTTATCTATGAATTCTATTATTTATTTTTAATAAGTTTTAGGCATATTCAAAACATAGGTACATATCCTATTATATTGGGGATCTTATTAGAATAATTAAATAAGTGTTTATTTTATTTATTAATCTTATAATTATTCATTTTCAATATTTTATTCTATTTGCCTTTCTTAAATTTATTTTTTATCAGTTAGTTAAAATTAATTTTGAATCTACTAAAGATTAAATGATTAATCACAACAAGGACAAAATGACTCTGCTTGAGAAATCTCTTCTTAACTGAGTTTTGATTCTTCAGAAGATATAAATTTTTATAATTTTAAGCAACAATCTAAGCATATATAATGCTTGCAAAACAGTTTAGTTGCTTGCTTTCTTTGCTAGCACTTTATGCAGTTCTAAATCTAGCTTATTTTATTATCACTTCCTTCTTATTTTTAAAGATTCCTACTTTCTTATCTCTTTAATGAAGCAGTTTAAATTTAATTTTATCATTCTTCTGTTTCAGAAACTTATTCGTTAATAACTTATTTTTATTGATCTAATTCCTAAATTTATTAATTTTTTTAGTTTAATTTCTATTTTAAAATATTCAATTACTCTTTTAACTACTCATTTTCTTTTTAAAGCTAGTCATATTCTATATCATTTTATTTCTATATCTAACTATTTTAAATTAAATTTATATTTTCTAAATTCTAATTTTATTTTAACTTCTCTACTATATTTTCGATTTATTATGGCTTTATTTTCAAATTTTCAGTGACATATTAAGCAGGAAAATCTGCAATAATAGGAGCGAATATAATAAAGATATTTTAGTTTTAAGGAAGAGAAGAAAGGCAGTTGCAATGCTCGCTAATTTCTTTATAAAGTGCCATAATTGATAAAAGATCATTTCAGTTTTAATAAACTAAAGGAATGGATTTATTCTATAAAGCTAAGTTTTAATTTTTTAATTCTTCTAAATTTTAAATGCACTGATCTATATACTATTCGTATTTGCTTTCTATTTTTAAGTGTTTTTAGCAATACAGGTAGTATTTATAAGTTTATTCTAATACTTTTTTGTTAGAATAGTTCATTTACTAAATTGTTTCTATGTTTGCTTACAGTTTTTGCAGTTCGTTTTTTAAGCTTAAAACGTTTTACTACAATTAGTTAAAACATTCTTAGGGCTGTCTTACTTTGTGATCTATGTGATTATAATTACATTAAGAACACAGAAAAAATTCTTCTTCATTCTTTAAGAAACAAGTGATACAAAAAAACTGGACTAACTTTTAGTGAGACATGCAGATTTCTTAAAAATTCATTATTAAATTTTATTAATTGATTTAAATATGAATAAAACATTCTTGGATATTAAAGTTAAAAATAAAAATTTTTATTTTATAATTTTAAAACTTTAATAAGTTACAAAATTATAAATAATGATTTTTTTTATTTTTCATAACTTTAATTTTAAATCTGAACTCTAAATTTTTTTCTAAATATTTTGCAAATTCTTACCATTAAAAAAAGTCGAAGAATGATTTGATTTATCTATAAAATTTATTTGAATAAAATTTTAAATTAAATGAAGCTTTTATTTTATAATCTTTTTTTAATTTTTTTAATTAAATTAAAAAACGAAATTTTTAAGTTCCATTAAATTGAAATTTATCATATAAAGAAGGATTCTGTTTTTAAATAAAATAAAATTTTACAAAGTTATATTTTTTAAAATGTCTAAAGATCTTAAAATAAATACTTATAAAATGCTTCAATTAGTAATTTTTTAAATTATTTACAATTTTACAAAAAATATTATTTTTAATGTAATTAAAAAAAATGGCAGGATTTCCCAAGAGATTACTTAAGGAAGTATAGGTATGAAAATATTTGGTGGAAATCTTTATATCATTCCACCAGGAAAACATAATACCTTTCTGGAGGTTCTGGGAGCAAGAAAAAAAATTAAACAAATTAAAATTTTCTCTAAGAAAATCAATTAAAAAAATTTGATTTTTTAACCGCAACTCTAGGAACAGGAGTTGAAAGGACATAGAAGAGAAGATCTGATCGGAATCATCAAGGCATTCAAGAAGAAATCACTCTAATAAAAATGCTTATGAAAATGAATTTACTGGTATGAATCAATTATCTTCATTTATGTTCGTTAAGTTCAAGCATCGTCCTTTCCATTTTCCAACTCTTCGCCGTTACTTCTTGTACTTTCTTGCTGTTCTACTTTAGGCTCCAATTATTTATTTTTACTATTACCTACAATTTATATTCTTTTTTAGTGAATTGTTGTGGAAATTTTTTATTAAATGTCTGTATTCGTTTATTTTTGAGAAGTGAAATGTTAGTTTATGTTGATTTGATCATAAGTTATAAGTTTTTAAAATTTTTTTCCAGGAAATTTATCAGAAAATTTCTAAGAGAGTCTAAATAGTAGATACAGTCATAGATATGTTCAAATGAATCTTTTCTTCCGCATGGACATAGCAAGTTTTCTACAAGATAATGACGTTTATATAATAATATTGAAAATTATAAGATTAAATGCAAAATTTAAAGATTGAAATTATTTCTTTCTTGTGTTCCTTGTAAAGTTTATTATAATTTATTGCAGGAAATTTATGAAGTTCTTCAAGCTGTTCTCTGAAAATCTTTGCAGTGAGCATGTTTCTATAGTGTTGAGTTGATTCTTAATAAAAATTTTTTATATCTTTGATAAATTTCTCGATAGAAAGTTAGATAGAAAACATAATTTGATCGTCATTATTAATTCCATAAAAACTAAAGAATCTCTTTTACTAATAAAATTATTAAGACTTTTATTTTCAATTACATCCAAAAAGTCTTCCTATATTGGATTCTGGATAAATCCTAGATTCTTTCTGTTTTTAAAGTAGAATCGGAAAAAGCGCTTATTCATTATATGCTCAAATGGTAATAAGTTAAGGTCTATATAACAAGCCTCATTTAAGACAACGATAGATGATTGTAAAGCCTCTCTCACTACTATACTCATACTTTTGTTTATCTTCCCTTTCATATTCTATTAGCCTCTTATTTACAGTTCAAGGAACCAGCTCTTTACCATATTCAACCTTTTGCAATGTAAATTTTTACTGAGTATTTTGAAGTGTCGAAAGAAACAGCTAAATTGCATGAGGTATTATTTATCCTAAACTAAAAGTTAAAAAAAATTGGAAGCAAAAAGTAAACTTCGTGATAATGATGGAAATTGAGTATTGAGAATTTCAGAAATGTGAAGGAAAAATCATGACGAGTCTATGGATAACACCTCAAGATGTCTTAAAGAGGAGAATACTGGGCTTAATGAGTTACATGCCTTTTTACAAAGAAAATCAAACTTTTATATTAAGAAGGGAGGAGATTATTTAATCTAATGATTAATAAATCTTTTTAAAAAGTATTTGATTAAATTAAAAAAGCAACTAATATATTTAAGCCTTCACTAATAAAAAAATAAAAAATGTAAATTTTTCTTATTTTTCTTTTATAAATTAAATATTTTTACCTTTAAAAAAATGAAATAAAACCATAAATTAAGAATATATTATAAAATCTTTCTAGGATTAAAGTTCTAGAATGAGAATAAATAATTTATTTTATCTATTTTAAAACTTAAATTTTTAATTAGAAATTCTTTTTAATTCACAAAAATTTAAATAACTTTTTAATTTTCGATAAATTACGAAATAGTATTTTTCGCAATATTTTACATAAGTTCATTTATTTAAAAATTTATTGAAATTCAAGTACAAATTTTAATTTATATACCAATAAATTTTATTTTTTATTCAAACAGTTAAAAATAATCTCGTGAAAAATACTTAAGATTCTTAAAAAAAAATTGAAAATCTTTTGATTAAACATTTTAAAATTTTCCAAAATCGTAAAAATAAATTATTTTATAAAAAAATAATTTAAAAATAAGATTAAAAAAGAATCTGCTTCTTTATAAAATAAAAAATATTCAATTTATTTTACAAATGTTTAAGTATTATATTACAAAAAATTAAATAAAATATTTTCAGCGTTAAAATCTTTAATTAGCAAGATCATAATTATTTTAAGTTTAAGGATTTTAGAAAAATTCAGATAAGGTTTTTCTATAAAAATTGAAGATGCTTTTTATTCATTATATTATAAATAAAAGATAATTATTAAGATGTTTATGAGTATTTATATTTTATAGTGTTTAATGGATTTTAAATATAAAACGCGCTATTAAAATAATTCGTGACTACAAATTACAAAAAATTTAATCAAATTTTAAAAAAATTTATTTTTATATGAAATTAAAAAATCGAATTTGCTTCAACCTTGGATGAAAGGCATTATCATCTTCCCAAATTCTTTTAATAACTACTTATCAAAGGCAGTATCGCAAATAGAGCAAACATTTACTTTATCAGAAACTTTACTATGCTACTACCACTATTTATTTTAAGATATTCCTAGAAATGTTTTTTATTCATTTATCATCATATTAGACTTTTCTTGCATGCAACTAAAGCATAATACATGCCCACATATGTTTTTTATTGAAATGAAGTTGTTCTAGCAAAAGTCACATTTTTGTATTAATTTTATGAACTTGTTTTTATATTCTCTGTTCATTTTTTATATCTTTGCTAATTGAAAATGTCATTATGGATGTAAAATTTGTAATTAAGTTATTACTTCATCTGGATCAAATGAAAGATCTTATTCTTACTATTGATTCGTTTTTTCTATTTTACTTTGCTTTTTTTAATTGGCATTTGGTTACTATTATTACTATTAAGTTTCGAAATTACTTAATTAACTACAATAAGGACAGTTCTTTTGCTAATTAGATTCTTTCTAATTATTTTTCCCAGATTATCTTTTTTATTCATTCTAAGATGACTACCAGACAAAAGCGCATTCTTTACAAATGCAATGCTTGCATGAAAGCTATACTGTTTCTTTTTGAATGAAACATGATGCACATATTTATTACTGAGATAGATTCTAATTTTTTTAAATCTACTTTCATTCAGATGTTTGGAGGCTTTAAGACTTTTTCAATTCTATTTACTTTAAATCTTACTAAAGCAAATCTTGATCGATTTCCGTAGTTTATCTTTTTTGTAATAGTTGCTAATTTGTTTAAATTATATTATGTCTTTATACTTAATTCTAAGTTTCCTTTCTTTTTTCATTTTAGCTTTCTTTATTGTTTTGCTATTTTTAAACATTTGGATCTTATAGTTGAGTGTTCTTTTATAGGGGCTAATTAAGCTTCTACTAATTTTAAACTTATTCTATTTTTTAATTTTGCTTTGCCTTACTGCTAAATTATTGCTAGCTTAATACTCTTATTCGAGATTCTTAATCATTTTAATTTCATTTGAAGAAATCAGGTACGTATTTGGATGAAAAATCTTCATTATTAGGAGCAAATAAGTAAAGAACATGCTAACTTTAAGGAATCACTGAAAGAAAGTTACTAAACTAATAAATTTCTTTATAGAGATTAGCTATTTGCAATAGACTGGACCAGTTCTAGTAAGTGTCTGGAAGTATTTTAGTTTAAATTGCAATGCTTTACTTCTTAAGCTAGTCTAAATTTTAGATGCTTTCATCTATTTATTTCTCTAATGAGCTTTCTATGCTTTCTTACTGTTGCTTCAAATTATAAAACCCTGAAGTAACTGCGAGTACATTTTTGTTGGATTAGTACATCTTTTGAATCTATTCAATATTCACCTAAAACTTAGAAATCTCATTTCTTAAATTAAAAATGCTTATTTTCATCCACTTAAAACAATCCTCAGGTTATTTTATGCGATGCTTATTATGCAAAGGATTGCAATCTGAGCAAATTAAAATTTCGAGGTTTTATTCTTCTTACAAGAAACAGGTTAGACAGAAATACTAAATTTCTTTTTAGTGCAATTTGCAAACACTTTGGAAATCCATTATAAAAAATCGATAAAAAAGGGTTATAAAACAATTAATAATAAATATTCAAATTTAAGTAAATCTATCTTCATTTCTTATTTTTATATATATATAGAGACTTTAGTCTAATGATACTAGTACTCAGTTATTTGCATTCTATTGAGTAAAATAATTACTTATATCAGATATAAAAAATTTCGAAAATGAGTAACTGAAATTTTTAAGAATGATAACTTTCTTTTTTTTATTTCGCTAAATCTAACAATTTTTTTAAAAGATACATTCTTATTTTCAGTCTAACTTAAACATTTAAATACAGGTAAAAAGATGAATTATTTAATTTTTACTAAAAAACCAGAATAAATATCAATGAAGTTAGAAAGAAGATTCATAACCTCACTTTTAAATATAAATATTTAAATAGATTTTTAAATAGAAAATAAAGTTAAATTTACTTTAGTACAATCATTTTTAGTGGATTTCTTCTCTAATTAGATTCAATTTTATTTCATTAGAATTATGCAATTTTTCAATTTTTAATCATTTTGTTACTTTACAATGTAATTTTTTTATCAATTAAAATAAAATTACCAATAGATAAAATTTTAGAAATTTATAATAATATGATATTATAACATCTTTTAAAGCATCATTTAAGTAAGTCAATTATAACTAATTTTAACGTTTTGTAAAGTAGAGAAAATAAAATAGATGTGCTGTTTCAAAATTTTTATATAGTTAAAATGGAAGAAGCACATAAAGGTGAATTTCTCTTGAGGAAGGAGGAACACTAGAAGATTAAGGCCAAAAGTAGAGGGCCAGACTAGAAAAACCTTCATAAAGCGTGATACTCTTCTAATCTACCACCTGAAGAGAGAAAATAATGATAGGCGGGAGACACTGAAATTCCTTCAAAGAAGATTAAAAATAAACCTGTCCGGCTAATAATAATAAATAATAAAGTTGATTATAGAGAGTAGCATCTCGTTTGAGCATAGATTTTTCAAAATTAATATTTAATATTAAGAGAAAATTTTCTCATAATCTTGTAAAAATTTTAGTAGTCAAATGAATCACGTCAGTTTTTCCAAATGTGGAATCTGCTTATAAAATATTATTCTCGAGTCTTGAATCAAATTCTCCAGTATTCTTGAATAAGATCCAAATAAGAATTAATTGTAAAGTCGTTAGAAGGCCTGTCAGTCAAACTTTCATACTGCTAGCGAAAACCCTTGGGCAAGTTAGATTTGTCTCTTCCAAGCTTGAACACCCTTTCTTTCTGGTGGCATCTAGTGCGATATTACTCACATTGCAGTATACACTGCACTAGATTACCTACTAGTTCTCCTGACTGCAGCCGACATCCATTTATATTATATTATTAACTAAGAATAGCAGCTTTGATGCCTGAAAAAATAGGAACGACTTGGGCTAGAAAGCAATAATAAGAATAAAATAAATTTAGATGCTAGATCTAATATAAAGGATGATATTAAGGTCTAAACATCGGAAGAAGAACGAATAAAGCAAAAATATGAAGTTGATAGCAACATTAAAATGATGAAGCTTTCTTTGGAAAAATTTAGAAATACTAGAAAACAAAAATAGTCAGAGAAAGAATCCAGAAAATGTAAAATAATATTTGAATTTTGAGAGAAACAGACGAAAAGAAATGAGTGAAGCAAGATTGAATTAATACATATATTGAGAGTGAACTGAAATAAATGGGAAAAAATTCTAATAGATTGATTTTAATCTAATGGAAATAGAAAAAATCAAATAACAAACAGAACTAAAACCGAAAGAAATTATAAAACTATGAAACATTTGAAAAAGTCGATGACACCTATGACGGAAAAGTCCATAGCAAGAAAAATAAGAAGAATAATCTGGAGATCAATCTGACTGAAAGTAGCAACTTTTTCCATCGAATGATGGGAGGGTCTGACATAGAAATCTAGAAGCACCAAATAGAAGCTTATATACTATTAGAGAAAGAAGAACATTACAGAAGTTGAAAAAAGTTTCAAACTTCTAGCCGAAAGAAAAATATTTTAAATTCAATTTAATAATTTAAATTTAAATTTTTTTCTTTATTTTTTATTAATCATTAAGTAATAATAAAATGTTAAATAATTAACTTTCTTAAAATAAATTTTTAAATGTCAAACTCTAATTTTAAATCATCTATCTATATATATTTTCTCATAATATAATAAAAAAATAAAAAGCTAAAAATTAGCTAAATGAAAATTTTATTTTGTGATATTAGAAATTAAAGGTATTTGGATAAATAAAATTTTAGTTAAAACGAAATGATTTTTTATATTTTGCAAAAAAAGTAATAATTTAATATAATTTTCGTTTAAAAACAAAACATTAAAATCAAATACTCAGAAATTTTGGACTGCAAAAAATTCAATTATAAAGTAAAAAAATTTGTAAATTTTTTGATATAAAATTAACAATTTCTTTATTAGACATTTTTAATTATATTTTACTTTTTCTGGAAATAAAAAAAAATTTACTAAATTTAATTATTCAATTAATAAAAAATAATAATTTGAAAAGAAAATTGAAATTAAATTTTTTTTAAACTAAAATATAAAAAAATTAAAGTTATAGAATAATGCTAAATTTTAAATTTTTTTTATTTTGACATTTTTAATAAAAAGAAAAATTTAAAATAATAATATTTATAATTACTTGGAGCTTTAGTTGCTTTTCAAGCATTTTTCCTTCTCATCCAAAATAATTTGTAGATTTAAGATTTAGAATTAAAGTTTTTTGAGGTCCAAATTATATTCTTGTTTTTTTATCTTGACAATTCCTTCTTTTATACGTTTTCTGATTTTTCTTCCTATAGTTTTTTTACTTAGTGTTTATTACCTCTCTTGCATTCTTCTTATTCTCGCAAAGCAAAATTTTTTATGTTTATTAAATTTTCTTTTCATTTTAGCAATATTTTAAGTTAAAATATAGAAATTTATGGCAATGCTTGGAAAGATTTTTGTGTTGCATTATAGCATCTCTTTTCTCTTGGTATAGTATCTTAAATTTTATTCTCTCAGTTTAAATTTTATATTCTCTCTGGTCCTGCTGTCTAACTTAATTATGCTAAGGTTACTTTTTTATTATTATTATTATTTTAACTAAATGTAAAATTAAAGTTTGTATATCCTGGGCTTTCAACCAGGTTTCTGCTGACAAGTTTTTTTCCGTGGTTGTTCTCCACGACCTTTTTTAAAGTGGATAGCTACCAAGAAGAATTCTCTTAGTTTCTTGTTCATATTTTCTATTTATATATGCCTTACTCAGTTATCCAAAGTTTGTTTAAGTTTCTTCAGGTCCTTTATTCTTCATTGTACTTGAATTATCTTCATTTCTTACAATGTCTTAGTAATTGATACCAAGATTAGCACTACCTACAATTTTTATATCGTTTTTCTAATTTCTATTTTTAATAAAATTTTTTCTCCAGTATCTCAATTCTTTTGCTTATGTTTGTATCATTTTTTTCTTAATTTTACTTTTCTTAAAGTTGTATTTTGTGCTAATCTTCTTCTATGATCATTCTTTGTGATTAAGTGAGTTAGTTTACGACATTTCATAAAGTTAATTTTCTGTTACTGAGTTTTTAATCAGTTAACTTTTGAGAATTAGCAGTTCGTTATTTTAGTCTTCTATGTAATTCATTAGCTCCCGGATTTTTTTTCCTTGATTAAAAAATATCTCTTTATATTTTGCAATTTTTGCTTTCATTTTTCGATTTCACTTTGAGTAAATTGTTATTTTTGGTTTCAGGGTTTTATTGCTCATTCGGGCCAACCATTACTTTTACCTCTGAAGACGAGCTAGATTGTCTATCTTGTCTTTGCTTTTTTAGATCCTCGTTCATCACTTTTTTTCTTGTTTTTCTTTGTTATTTCAAGGAAAGACGAATGTTCTTCTCCATTTTTTCCTTTTTTAAGGTTACTTTTTTAATGTCCGATTCTATTTAATTATAAATTTGTCTTATTTACTTGTCGCAGTTGAGACTTTGCCTTTTTAACTTGTCTGCAAATTTTAGAAGATATTAAGGTAGCTTTCTTGCAAAATAATTCTAATTATTTTCTTCCTATTAATTGAAGCATGTAACATCACAATAAAAAGAGGAATAAATATAAAATATTACAAGGGAATTCTCTTAGCGAATCTTTTTTATCCAGAGATAAAGAGACTGTAATCAAAATAGACTAAGCAAAGATCTAGTGGTAGATAACTATGAAGCATAGATTTGGACTTTTAAAACTTAAGCCAGTTAAAACGATAATAAATTTATTAAGGAGTTTATTAAAAAATAGTGACTGATAGTCAATTAATCAGATTCTTCCAATTTCTTTAAAATAACTACGCAATTATGCAAAATTTGGACACTAACTTAAGAACTGTATATAAATTTAGAAATATAATTACAGATAAAGGACCTCAAAGGCTCTTCAAATGTATCCAATATGTCTTTAAAAAGGTTAGATAATAGCATACTTAAGGTATTTAAGATACTTTTTTAATTAAAAATAAAAGAAAAATTTAATTAGAATAAAAAATTAAACTTAACGATCATTTCAAAAAAAATGGTAGAAAGATTTTAAAAAAATGGTAGAAAAATTAAAAAAAAATGGCAGAAAGATTTCAAAAAAGCTCCTATTCTTCTTTTGAAGAGACTAAGAAATAAGGCGAGGTCGACAATTGAAACAGTAACAGACCTAAGAAACTCCTCTAATAGCAAAAAAGATGGACATAAAAAAGCAAAAAGGAAATTATGTCACACCAAATGTAGAAGAAGAACCAAGAAGAGTGATGGAGACTTAAGAAGCAGCCGCTGTAAGAGGATTCACTATACCGCTGTATCTTGCTTTTTCAGAGCTCAAAGAGGAAATCAAGAAACTCAGGATCGAAAATAGAAACCTCAGGACTTAGATTGCAGACATATAAGAATGGAAAGAGAGTTTCATGGAGATCTACGGCCGGGAACAAAATGGTGTATTCAACGAAATAGGTTCAGTAGGAAAAACTGTTCGCTCAATAGAAATAGCTCTAGGAAATCCAGATGAAGCAGATGTTGAAGCTTACTCCTAATGATAAGCAGAGCTGAATAAGAAAGAAAACCTCGGCAATGGATATTGAATCGAGGAATTAGCCATTACAGCATCATATCTAGAATAAAAAATTCAAGATTCCTAAACAAATGCCAAGTTTGTGGAAACAGGAATCACAAATATTGATAATGCTAAAAACTATAAAAAATTAAACAATAATATTGGAAAAAATAAAATCAAGAGAAATAACTTTACAAATAGTAATTATAGCAACGAGACTATTTTTGCAGTTAGTTCTATCCAACGACCCAAGGATAGATTTACAAACCAAAATGATATAACGAACAAGGGGGATGCAAGGGGATGGTGGAAGAGTAGCAGAGGGGATTGGTTCCTGCCAATTCAAAAGCCGGTCCTGAGATCACGAGGTTGAAATTACTTAAAGATCTCTAAACATTTAAATTAGTATTATTATTATTATTAACAGTCATTTTACATTGATTTAAAAGGAAATTTAAACAACTATTAGTAATTAAGATAATTATAAGCAATTCATTCTCAAAAATAAAAAGTTTTAGAAAATTAATATTAAGAAGATCTTGATATGAAAAATTAGTAATTATAAGACAAAATTGTAAACTTAGAGATTCAAGAATAAAATAAGGAATAAGAGACTTTATAATTCAAAAGCCATACATTTAATTAATTGAAAAACTTAGCTCCAAAATAAAAAATCTCAAAACTCTCTAGAGGCTAAATATAAAAGTTAAATGTCTCTACATCTCTTCTCCTTGCTATACATACTGTCACTGAGATATCCTTTTTGCCTAGATAGTGATTGGCATCTTTGATTTAGTTTATTTTTCAAAATTGGTTGTACAATAATCTTTCTCTTTAATTTTAGTTCTTGTTTTTTCTTGTTTCTATCTCCAACATCTTCTAGTAGTTTCAATTTTCTTTTTTAAATTTTTAGCACCTTTCCCATAGATACTTTCGAGAGTTACAATAATGCATCTTTTTACTTCTCGTTTAGGTCTAAATTTTGAGTTATCTTCTCCTTTGATTATAATTGGGTCATTTCTTTATTCTTGTAGGTCCATTTAACGCTGCAATTTTTGCTGATTTTCTTCTATTTTTCTAACCTGTCGATCAGCTTTTTCTGTTTCTTTTGCTAATTTTGAGATTAGTTGCTCTAGTCTTGTGAAATATTTCAAAATATGTTAAGGTCTCTTTCTTAGGTCATGAGTCTCTATTCTATTTCCTCTGCAAGTTCAAGTTTTATCATCAACTTATTATTGCCTTTCTGCAACTATTTTACATTTTCCTGGAGGTCTAGGTCCACTTTTGTAAGCTAATCATAACTTATTTACTTCTCTGTGGTTTGGTTGGAAACTTCCAACTGCAATATATTTTAGCTATTATCTGGGTTTTTCTTCAGAAGTGGGCAACTCATCCTGATGGGTGACCTTTTAGGTATCCATTTCCTGGTCTTTATTTTATAGGATGTATTTAACTAGTGCCTTTTTAGAACGCGAAGAATCCTTTTTCGAATTCCTACATCTTTTTTTTAGGTAATTAAAAGACCATGATTATTCAAGTATTTTAAGTTGAAATAAAGGTAGATCACAGAAATAGTAAAATTTTATGAATAATAGATCAAGGAGCATTAAGTAACTATTTAAGATATATCTACTTAAACTTTTCATGAAATCTTTCTAATAGATCATAAGCTAACTTAAACTGTTTTTTACATTAAGACCAAGGAATTTAAACTTAAACTTAATCTAAATTTATAGAACTTTCATTTAGCGTAAATTTATGAAAATTTTCTTTTGGGGAATCTCAACCAATTCTAGAAGGATTAATGCTTGCTTCTGCTTAATAAAAATGCTTAGTTCCAATTTTAGTGAAACTATAAATTTAAATTTCTCAAGATTTTCCTTTTCAGTCTTGGACTTGTCGCAACTTTTTTGATTATATTAATGCATTGCTCAGGAAACAATACATTTGGTTCAATCTTGACTTTTCTTGCTTCTTTCTCTATTATTTTTAAATCAAAAAATATTTTTTATTCTTCTTAATTTCCGATACAGGTCTCATGCGCTTTCGAAACAAAAAAAGTTGTTTATTAATCTTTATTAGTCTATCTTTCTAAGGTTATTCTTTAGGTTCCACATTCTTTAATTCTACTGCAATATTAATTTGTTATTTTTTAATTTTTGTAATTTTTCTTCCTATTTGCTCTACTTACACTAAGCGGGGCTGAGACTTGAATTTAAAAATTCTCAATATTGAAGAGTGCATCCATTAGATATTTATAATTCTTGATTTTTGATTCATCCTATTAATTTTCTTCTTCTACTTCTCTGTAAGTTTTTGGTTAAGATACCTGAACTTATGTATCTATTTCTGAAGGTTAAAAAAATAAGAGCAAATCGAGAATATTCACTTACTCGTTTCCAAAGTCCAAATCCTGGAATTTCTGGTGCATGATAATTTGCTGTCATTTACATGACTCTTTATTAGAAGTTTTAGTCATAAAATATGTTATTTGCTAACTTTTTTTATTTCATTTCCATTAATACCCTTATTGTTATGTTGGAATATATTTACCCTGCTTAACTTCCACAATGAAGTGTTCAAATGCTTTAGAAGAATGAGTTTATTGAAAAGAAGACATGGACTAGAGAGTTACTCTTCTAGTTTTCGCTCCCATTTTTAAGAAGTAATATAAAAGCCTTTATGAAGTTGTCTGCCATTTTTTTCTAGATTTTCTGATTAAATAAAAATAATAAACCATCCCTCTTTTTTACTTTCGCCATTTTTCACTTAAAAAAATACAAAAATTATAAATTCTTAAACTTACCAGAAACCATAAAATGAATGTTTACTATCTGCGTTTTTAATTCTTAATTACAAACTTTTGGTACCATTATTTACTAAAAAATCACATCATAATCAGATTTAAGTAGCTTTTATAAATGGATTAAACTAAAAGTTATCGCCTTTCTTAGATAAAGCCTCTAAAATAGCATTATCAAAATTATTAAATAAATTTGTTAAAAGCAAAATAATATTTTACACCTTATATTTTAATTTTTTCAGTCTTTTGAGAAATACTTGATAAGAACTGCTAGCCAAATAGATTTCTTTAATGACTAAAAAGCTTAGAATGGTTTATCTAAAAAAAGTCATAATTTTTCAAGCATGAAGGAAATAAAAATAAGCATGATAGAATATTTTTAGTATGGATGAAATTTAAACGTTAGAGAGAATTATAATATTAATATTTTTTAGCTTCTAAAATTTAATTCCAAAGATAATTACACTGTAATTAGTTATTTATCTCTACTTTTTTTTTCCTTTTTTATAAAATGAATTAAAGTGGTTGTTGCTTATGTGAGCAACCTTATGATTCATAAAATAAAGTTCCAAGATAACTTCAATGTGGATGCATTTTCTGTTAATTATGTCTATAAGTATTAACTAAGTAAGGGCCTTTTACTTGTCAAACTCATAATCTTACCAATGAATAAAAAGTTAAGCTTTTACCTATTCCTGAGTAATATTAGAAGTAATACTAAGATAAAAATATAAAATAATTTTGTACTGAGCATCAAGAAGCAATTGAATTCAAGTGTATAGATGATGAAACTAGAGTATGCTTCAAGTGTTTGACTGAAACACACACAGGACATAAACTGAAGAATTTAGAAATTTATAAATCTGACCACTAAAATAGAATAAAGGTATAAATCATTTCGATTAAAGAATAACTTTTTATTAAAAGCGCTTAAAATAAAAATTTATAGTAGAAAATTAAAGTCACTGAACAACTTTATAGATAAGTAGTTGAAAACATTTAAGAAGAGCTTTAAAATAAAATAAAATAGCAATGCTAGAGTCATTTAAATGAAAAAATAGAAGAAATAAAATAAATCTAACAGAAAATATCCAAAAAATACTCAGAAATAAACTAAATTGAAAGCTAGTATGAAAACATATAAAAGGAAGATATAAAAACTTAGGATTAAAATACATTTAATATATTAAAGTAAACGAAATTATAAGAAATCCTTTAATAATTATAAATATTGGAAATAACAAAAAAGAAATTATAAGAGAATACTTAAATTAAGCAAGAAATTAAATAATAAATAGAAAATTAAATAGCTATAGTTTAAATATAATAGTTATAGGAAAAAGTGAAAGAATTGCAAATCAATATTTAAAGTATGTGAAATTGGAACAAGGAATTTAATAAATCTCAAAATTATACAATTGAAAAGTAAAAGTAAGAAATTAATGACTTAAGAAAATAATAAAAACAAGATAATACGTAAATCTAAAACTTGAAAACCAATATAGAATAACTGAAATAAGAAAAAAATGATTTAATATAGTAATAAAACAAATTAGCTTAAGAAAAATAAAATATGGAAAAAATGAATGAAAAGTAAAAGTAAGAAATTAATGACTTAAGGATATAGTAAGAATAAGATAAAGCGTAAATCTAAAACTTGAAAACCAATATAGAATAACTGAAATAAGAAAAAGATGATTTAATATAGTAATAAAACAAATTAGCTTAAGAAAAATAAAATATGGAAAAAATGAATAAGAAAAAATAATAAAAACAAGATAATACGTAAATAATGACTTAAGAAAAAAATGATTTAATATAGTAATAAAACAAATTAGATAAAATAGTAAGAATAAGAAATAAAACTGAAATAAGAAAAAAATGATTTAATATAGTAATAAAACAAATTAGCTTAAGAAAAATAAAATATGGAAAAAATGAATGAAAAGTAAAAGTAAGAAATTAATGACTTAAGGATATAGTAAGAATAAGATAAAGCGTAAATCTAAAACTTGAAAACCAATATAGAATAACTGAAATAAGCGTAAATCTAAAACTTGAAAACCAATATAGAATAACTGAAATAAGAAAAAGATGATTTAATATAGTAATAAAACAAATTAGCTTAAGAAAAATAAAATATGGAAAAAATGAATAAAAAGTAAAACTAAGAAATTAATGACTTAAGAAAATAATAAAAACAAGATAATACGTAAATCTAAAACTTAAAAACCAATATAGAATAACTGAAATAAGAAAAAAATGATTTAATATAGTAATAAAACAAATTAGCTTAAGAAAAATAAAATATGGAAAAAATGAATGAAAAGTAAAAGTAAGAAATTAATGACTTAAGGATATAGTAAGAATAAGATAAAGCGTAAATCTAAAACTTGAAAACCAATATAGAATAACTGAAATAAGAAAAAGATGATTTAATATAGTAATAAAACAAATTAGCTTAAGAAAAATAAAATATGGAAAAAATGAATAAAAAGTAAAACTAAGAAATTAATGACTTAAGAAAATAATAAAAACAAGATAATACGTAAATCTAAAACTTGAAAACTAATATAGAATAACTGAAATAAGAAAAAAATGATTTAATATAGTAATAAAACAAATTAGCTTAAGAAAAATAAAATATGGAAAAAATGAATGAAAAGTAAAAGTAAGAAATTAATGACTTAAGGATATAGTAAGAATAAGATAATACGTAAATCTAAAACTTGAAAACCAATATAGAATAACTGAAATAAGAAAAAGATGATTTAATATAGTAATAAAACAAATTAGCTTAAGAAAAATAAAATATGGAAAAAATGAATAAAAAGTAAAAGTAAGAAATTAATGACTTAAGGATATAGTAAGAATAAGATAATACGTAAATCTAAAACTTGAAAACCAATATAGAATAACTGAAATAAGAAAAAGATGATTTAATATAGTAATAAAACAAATTAGCTTAAGAAAAATAAAATATGGAAAAAATGAATGAAAAGTAAAACTAAGAAATTAATGACTTAAGAAAATAATAAAAACAAGATAATACGTAAATCTAAAACTTGAAAACCAATATAGAATAACTGAAATAAGAAAAAAATGATTTAATATAGTAATAAAACAAATTAGCTTAAGAAAAATAAAATATGGAAAAAATGAATGAAAAGTAAAAGTAAGAAATTAATGACTTAAGGATATAGTAAGAATAAGATAATACGTAAATCTAAAACTTGAAAACTAATATAGAATAACTGAAATAAGAAAAAGATGATTTAATATAGTAATAAAATAAATAAACTGAATAATTAATATTATAACTATGAGAAAAAATATAAAAATAACTAGAAGATTACAAAAATTTGAAAACTTAATTCATAAATTAAAATAAAAATTCTGATTATGCAATTGAGTTGAAAAATTAACTAATTGATATTTTAATAGAATAGTAAAATACATAGAAATTATTTATTTAAATTTTTCAAAAAATTTAAGATAAATTGGAAAAGTATAATTGAAATTAATTTGAATTTACAAATTAAAGAAATTAGCATTAAATTTTAAAGAAAAACTAATAAAATTTAAATGAAAATATCTAAAATATCAATAGAAAAAATGAGTAGTCTTAAATGTTATAGTGAAACTAATAAAATATAATTATAGATATCATAGATATCATAGATATTCGAAAATAAATTTAAAGCAGCATAATAAATCTTAAAAAGAATGTTGAGTAGCTTGAGGAAAATATTGATTTTTTTTAATTATAGTAAAAACAAGCTAATTTCTTTTAACCTTTAAAAATGTATAATAATGAAATGAAATAAGATAAAGATTTTTTGCATTATAAGTTAATATCATAAAGAAAAACTAATAATAAAATTGAGTTTAGTAATTATTAAATTATCCAAAAAGCTAGTAATAAAAAATTAATATACGATTTTGCAAGTTAGCAAAAAATATTTTAGCAGCTTTATATTAAAAAAATCACTGATAATCAGACTTATTCGATTTAAACTAATGATAATTAAATGATTCTAGTAGGAGAAAATTATGCTTAAAGTAATTAAAATAATATAAAAAAAATTGACGATCTCCTTGTTTCATAATTTGACTTGAAATTTTAAAGAAATTTTCCTGTTCTAGAATATAATAATTAAGAACTTGTTTTTATAATTGCTGGAATATAAAATTAAAATTAAAATTTAAACGAAAAAACAAATAAATGTGAAATTTTTAATTTATAGAACAATTAATAAAAAGAAATTTCTTAACATATTTGCTCTTTTAGTAGTTTTGGTATAAGTTATGCGCATGAATTTATTTTTACTTTTGGAGGTAATGGAGGTAATAGTGAATAAAATGTTTTTTCATATGATATTATAAATAACAAATGAATGCAATTCGAAAATTAAATTCCGAAAGCAGCTACTTCTTGTTCAGCAGCTTATGCAAACGAATGAGATTTAATTTTTTTATTTGATATTTAGAACTATTTGAGAAAAACGTACATTTTTGATTTTAAAATTTTTAATTAGCATGGAAATTAATTTCCTAATACAAAAAGCAACGAAACAGCTTGGTTTAATCCGTTTTACAGTAATTATAAGATTTATATGTTTGATTCTTCTGAGAATTTGCATATATATTATGTTGAATCAAGTAAATGGAATAGACAAAATTGATAAATAGTTATACATTAATAACTTAATTCTTTTTATAATACATAAATCACTAATTTATATAAGATTAAAAAAATACAATTTAAACACTATATTGATCTCTTTACTTATCATAATTTTTTTTTCTTCAATTAATAATTTTTATTGTTAAAAAAATAGTCAAGCTCTCTTTTTTCTGCCTGTTTCTTAATATATACACTCTTTGTAATTTCTCAGATCGAATAGTTAGTTCTGAAAGAAAGTAGCAATATTTCATATCTTTATCTTTACTTCTACTTGATTAAGTTCTTTTTAGAGAATTAATTAAAGCATACTTGATAGTAAAGTAAAGACCCCTTTATATCAAATTTCCAACTTTCTCATAAGAACTCCTCATATTATATTCAGTAAATTCCATTACTTTACTGAATGTATCATAGCCTCCATAATACAATTTTGAGTTGTTAACTCGTTAATGTCTGTATTCTAGCTATTTTGAAAAATGCAAGATTTCATTCTCATTTCATTACTAATAATTTCTTATCTATTTCGCATATTTAGCTTTCCTTTTGCTATTACTAGCAGAAATATAAAATTCAAAGATATTAAGTATTATAAATGGAAAATTAAGGTAAGCTGTATTTCTTAATTTTAAGAGAAACCTGATCAAAATTCTTAATCGAGATTTATGAACTACAATCTGATAGCTAAAAGACACAAATCAAAAATTAAAATCCCAGGATTTAAATTGAAGGTTTTGACAATAAATCTCAGATTTAATCACTTGTATGGTATAACCACAATGGATTATAAAGGAATAACCTTAACTTTATATTGCTCCTAGTTATCTTAAGGACATTGAGTTTTTAATTCTAACTTGTATAAAGAAGTAGAATTGAGAGATGTTAATATTGTAAGAAGAGGAAACATAGTAAAAAATAGCAGGTTTTTGAGAAAAATAAAGAATAGAAAAGGCAAAATAGATAAATCTACTATGAAGATTTGTTGTGTGATTGATGCTAAATTATAAAAGAAACCAATATTAAAAGCAAGGGAATTTTAAAATAATGCTTGAAGCAAACGAAAAAAATGAAAATTTCATATTTGGAGATTATCCGAGATGGAGAACAGTAATTTACAAAGATGAAAAAAAGATGAAGAAGAAGAACGAAAAGCTTTTAAAAATCTATTACAAAATTGAAAAGTAAAAGTAAAAGGAAGAAAACGATAAATTTATAACAAGCTTTAAAGTGATTAATCTATTGATGTAAGAAACCACTATAATCATCTATTAATAATACATTACATATAAATTGATATGGCTTACGGTATTGTAAGTTAGAATTTTAAGCTAGTTACCGTGAACGAGGGTTTATAGATCCTAAGAGGATATTTCTAACTTATTTTGAGTTCCGCTAGCGTAAATTTAAACTGATGATGTGCTCTTAGTCTAAGATTCCTAATTACAGATTCAAGTCTCCTAATTTCACAAGCCATACAATAAGGGAGAAGATAAAGAGATAATATAATTAAATCGAGAAGGCTTTGAATTTTCTATTAACGGCATCAAAATATAAAAAAAATTTTCATTTGAGAAAATTCAAAAATTAAGATTACATAAAAATTTCCCATTTAGAGAAACTGGAGTGTCTGGATAAATAATAAAAATTGACTCGAGAATGATTCAAGAAAGAGATTAGGAAAAAATAAAAGATAAAAAGAACAATAAAAGATATTTTGAACTTAATTCTTACAAACCAATTAATAGTGACGTCACGCTAATTTATTAAATATATATAAATTAATAGGGAGGAGCAATCCTCCAACTGAAACTAACTTAAACTCTAATACCAGGAAGTACCCCATAGGTGAAGAACCAGCCAAGAGAAGAGAAGACAAGATCGAAGAGGCATCAAGTAGTATTAATGACGAAAGATGCCAGATACTAAGGTCTCTTAGGGTAGCATTCCGATCGCGGCCCTATAGAAGACAAAAATCACAAGGGAATTCTAGTACTGTGGAAGACTTCAACAAGGAATTTTTTAACTTTAAAAAACTTTATTAAAGAGCTGCGTACCATTGAGGTAGTACATGCTTTATAATCTCATTGATTTATTTAATTGAATTATTATTTTTTTAGTAAAAATTTAAAATAAAATCAGTGGTCACCCGTTGAATCTTTCAGTTCCGTCTAATAAAATAATAATAATAAACTATAAGAGCTTCAAATTTTACTAATAACGTGGCATAATTTCATATCTACTTGGAAAAAATTTCGTAAATTATGCTAAAAATGTAAGCTTATACTCATCGAATCTCTTAGTCTCAATATCTTGCTATATATCCTAATTACAGGTTTCTTCATTGAATTATTTTCATCTAGAGAAAGAAGAAATTTTTATTTTTGGAATTTGAAAATTCCTAAATATTTTTCAATTAATATCTTGTGAAATATTCTTATGAATTTATCATTTTTGAAAATTTAATTTTTAGCGTAGATTTGGTTTATGTAATTTATCATTATAGAATTAATTTTTATTAGTTTTGTCCTGTAATCATTTTACAACTAAAGAATTCCTGAAAAATATCCTTATAGTAAAAGCAATTGAGTACATGATTATACTCATCAAATTTTAACCACATAAGCAGAATATACTGAATTAGGTTGAATATGGTATAATCTTAGTTCACTTTATAATTATTTGAGTTTTTTCTCAGCTTATAAATTTAGATTGCCTCTTAAATAAGGCATTTTTAACTTCATATAAGATACCTAACGGAATGTACTTTAACAATTTTCTACCTAATCGATACACTTTTTCTCCTTAGGAATGATCTTGCTTCTTTACTCTAATTTATAGTAAAAGCACATAAATTTCAATACCTCCATATGTGCAAAAGGAAGTAATTAAATCGATAAAGCAAACCTCATTAAAATTTGGTCATTGAGACATAATAACCATTCTCGATATAAGACATTACGCTTATACAATTTTATTTGTTGTCATTTTATTTCCAAAATATAACCCAAGGAGTAATAACGCTTCCATACTCTGTTTTAGATAGAATAAATATACTACATTGTATTTTAAATTTTTTGGAGATAATAATCCGTTTTTAGATATTACTGAAGCGGCTTTATGAATAACTAATTTTAAAATTAGAGATTTTTGTTGTATAATGGAGTTTATAGTTTTATTTTTATCTAATTTATATCCTAGACTAGTAATTACATTTTATTAGACGACAGGCTTTTCATTAATCTTTCAATTTATTCGAAAGAGCGACAAGAACAGGATTATAACTGTTTCCTTTTTAGACTCCATAGTTGTATTTATCGTAAGTTATTTAACAAAACTTAAAATCGATTTCATTGTTAAAGATCCTGAAATTAGAATCAGTCCTAAAGGTAATCTAAGCCTTCAAAGATGTTAAAAAATACCCTTGTCATGCTTACAAACATCTTCTCTATATTTATTAGTGTAACATATAATTAGCTTTATAGTGATTATGGGAGATGTAAATCAATAATTTATTGAATAGTCAAATTTATTAAGTGGTTGAACGTTTAGGTATAAATCTTAACTAGGCTGGATGTAAAAATGTTTCTCTCAAAGTTGCGATTATAAAGTCGTTATGCCATTTTTTTATCATAATCTTTTAGTAAATTTTGAGAATAGCAAAAGGACACTGGTTACTTTATATTTCTAAATTGAAAATATGAAGAATGCAAAATTTTTCATTCCATTTGTGTGCTAAAATATTTAACATATTGCTAGTAAAAGTTAATACTGTTTAATGAAATTATTAGCCTCTATAATCGATAAGTTCATCTTCAAGACCATCACTATCTGAAGCTTTTAATATCTTCTAATCGTGAGGTTTACATTTTTTATATCTGTCACAGAAAAAAAAAAGTTTTCTAAAGATTATTTTATAACTGAATAAATATAAAAAGTTGATTTCTTTATATTCCTACTATTTTTCTTTTAAGAAGTTCAATATCTTCCTAATTTTACTTATTTTGCTAATAAAAATATTAATTTCTTAGCTATTAATAAATTATTACCACTAACTAGATTCAATATCATTTCGTTTAAAAAATTTTGGATTAATTAAATTTTACGTTGCTTGAATACTATTTAAAAATTTTTCGTTGTCTATCTATGTTTTTCTTTTCCCTTCTATTTTTCCACTTCCAAAATTTGTGTAATTAACGTTTTAAAAATTTATTTTTAGAAAGATAAAGCTTCTCAACTTTCTAATTTGACGACTATGCAAGGCAAAAGCACTTTAATGTTTTTTAAGCCTGAATCTTGATCCACTTTAAAGTCAACAAATTATCAGAATTAATATGCAAAGTTGCACTGAAATAGTATTAAAATACTATTTATATATTAATAATTTAAATAGGGTGGTTCTTACCTTTTAAGGTCGCTAGAAGAATTCCCCAGAGATGAACTGACTGTGAAGTAACCTTTTCTAAATGTTGGACCTGATTAATCTCTTCATCATGGGATGGAAATCTACCTGTAATCGCCTGTTGGGTTTCCTGTTCTTTGGATATTTTGAACAGCAACCTTGCTCACAAATAGAAGAGAGAATGCTATGGGAATATTGGAGATTAATGAGACTTATAAATTGACTTTTTTAAAGAGATGCGCCCTATTCTAGGGCTAGTCACTCTATAATCAAGTTTTTTTTTATAATTTGCTCTCGATAAAAATGCTGAATTCCAAATATCTTAAAACTATTAGAAGTTAGATATTATAAAATCTAGTAGTATTTGAGTACTTTTATTGATTAATAAGTATACATCAGGACAGTTAATCATAAAACTAGCAATAGAAGCAGAAAGAACTTTGTAGCAAGACAGGAAAAATAGAAGATGGCCATAAAAAATTGAGTGCTTGATTTAACAAAGAGATTAGAAATTTCCCAATGATAATTGAAGAAGAAAACCTCAAGATTTAATAATAATAATAATAATATACTAAATTAAAGTGTTCGTATCTCCAGGGTTTTTAAACCCCTTCAATACATACCTCCGGAGTTCGTTCCTTGAGGTTTAAAATAAAAGTTGGAACTCCCAGTTTTTTTGGAGTTCTGGCACTCCCTTGAAAAAGCCTCCTTCTAAATATTCTTCCATCCTTGTCTAAACAAATTCTTTACAATTCTCTCCAAATCTCTTCACTGTTTCTTTTCTGTTTATCCAAATATATCTTGCATCTCTTGCATATGTGGAATCTTGATTTTCACAGGTAGCACAACTTGATGATCCTTCTGGGAAGAGTTATCTCTATGGGTTTTGTGTATTCTAGTTCCATTTTATTTTCAGCTAAGGTTTAAGGTTAAATTCTTTTTTCTCCCAAAAGTTTCACTTCGATTTCCTGTTTCGTTAATCTTTCTTCATTGTTTTACCTTTACTATAATAATTTTTGGTTTCCTTTCTTTAATATTTAAACTTCTTCTTATAGGTTACGGATAGATACCACTTTTCATGTAGTTGCTTGATTGTGGCTATGGGAGTAAAAAATCTCGCTTGCTTTAGTCAGTTTATGTTGGTTTAATTTCTTATTCAATTTAAGATTATCTTTATTTTTCTAAATTTGGGGGTTAAAGAGCCTAAGAAAACTATTATATTATTAAAGAAGACCTGGTAGAAGAAAAATTAGAAGTATCTTGTTTTTTTTCTTTTTTCTATGGAGCTGGAAAAAAAACCTTCTTGAGACCTTCCTCAAGATTTAAACCTTAGCGAGAAAAAAAAGCAATAAAGGCAACTCTTAAAAGCCTCTGTGAAAAAGATGTAAGTTGATTTGCAAATTCAATTAAAAAAAAACTACTAGAAGAGTCAGGAGAATGAAAAGATGAAAATAAATGAACTAAAAATTAAAAAGAGTAAGAGCAAGAGCAAGAATATAATCCAAAATTTCGAAAAAATATACAAGAATAAAGATATCAAGCATTATCAAGGAGAAAAAATAAATCAAGGACTACACGCATAGCAACAAGAAGAAACTTAAGAAATTTAAAAAATTTTATTAAGCCTCTAGAGCAATTCAGAGTTTGAAATAACTCCAAAAACTCTATTCATAATTTTTCTTGTCTTATCCATCTTTTCAATTTAACTCTGTTAGAAAAATCTTTCAATAAAAAACATTTAAATAAAGCTTAAATAAAACACTCTAAAAAATCTATTAGCATTTCCTAAAAACTCACAAATACTTAATTAATTAAATATATTTCTACTGAGTTATAATGTAAGTAGCTGAATTAAATTACTAGTTTAATATCAAATCATAACAAAAAATTTTTATTTTATAAAATAGATTTAGAATTAAACTTAACTATAACAAATGCTTAAGCTATTTAATTTTGAAATAAGGAAACTAAATTAATTTTATATTTTGTGTGCTTTGACTAAATTCAATAGTTTCTGAATTTTTATTTTTTATAGCTTTTTTAATTTTCATAATGACTGAGAAAATATTTTCGATTTTAATTTATTTTGGTTCCATTTTTTTTCTTTATATTATTGTTTTACTTTATCTTCATTTATCAGCTCCGTTCTCTAAACTTCAACTTATAGTAGTAAAGAATGATGAATATGGTAGCATTGGTCTAAAATTTTAGCAGTTAAAAAATGAAACTTTGAATAGATATTTCAAAACAGCAGAGATAGCTTATAAAGTGAGCAATAGGTTTAAAGAAAGTCTAAAGAGATAAAACTTATTAAATAAAATAAGGAAGTTTAGCCTCCATATGATTAAGATAAATATAAAGAAGATATTTTTTCTATTTGAGATAAAAAAAACCAACTAATTAGATTGAAAAATTATCATAAAAGCATAAAATTAGAGTAAGATAGTTCCTTTATAATGAATTGAGTAATATTTTGAGTTCGCTAAGTTTTTCCTTGAACATGATGAAGGACCTTTAGTATCTATTGAGCATCCCTAGTGATAATTAGATTGCAAATAAAAGGAGTATAAAAAATAGTTGACTGGAAAACTAAGTTCTAAATCAGTTAAGATATATGATCTAATTTTATTTGCTTATGAATTAGATATACTTGAAATTCGGTTTTTTGAACTAGAAGCTTCTGCTGATAAATTTGCCATTCTTGAGAGTATGTTACTCATGCTGGAATTGAAAAACCATTATTTTTTGCTTTGAACAAGCAAAGGTTTAAACGATGGAAGAATAAAACGAATCATTTTATCTGAGATTATAAAATGATTATACATTCTGATCGCTATTAAAAGATTTTCAATAAGTCAGAAGTTGATCGAACTTTAGAAAATAAACCAAGATTCTTTATTATTAATGCTTTCCTTGGAGTGGACGGAGGCAAATTTCAAGATAATGAGTTATTTATTTTTGGAGACATTGACGAAATTCCATCTAGAAAGCTTCGTACCATATAAAGCATTGCGAAATAAAGCTAGATGTATTTCCTGCTTCGTTTTAGACTACATTTTGAAGATTTTCATTCCACTGAAAAGTAAATTATCCAAATTTATCAAACCATTTATTGCTGAAAAGATATTAAAGGCTAAGCAAAACTTAGAAATACTTACAAACCAGAGCTTAGAACTGGCTATCAACTAAATAGATTTGGCTTACAAATTATTTCAGCATTAAAAGAGTTTTCTATATCCGAAGGAAATTAAAAGTGTAGGATATAAGAATGCTTAAAGACTTAAGATGAGTATAAGAATAGTAAGGTAAAGGAATAGCTGCATGCTGTCCTAAAGATAAACATGAACATATAAAAGATACAATAGCATCAAGATTTTATATTCCTTGGATTGTGAGTTAAAGCATAAATAGCACAAGATGGAAGTTTTTAGTAAGACGGTCACTTTAACACGATTCATTTACTAATAAATACATTAAACTAAACTAAAAAAATCATAATATAGCAGAACCTAAAATGAACTATATTCTCTATTTATAAACAAAAATCTAATTAAGCTTTTTCTAAATGAAGTTACTAGTACACTTTTGAGTATTTGAAAAAGCTTTACAAAAGCAAAATAAAAATAAGGCTGAACACTTTAAAATTTTTAAATCCTTATATTGCTAACTTCATCTTTTTAAAATTAGATGTCGAATCTAATCAATAATTCAAATAAAAATAACCTTAAGATATAATGCTTTTTCTTTAGCAAACTGTGTTATCTATTGAAGATATTAAAGTTTTAAACTTAAAGAAAATATGAAATTTGATTTGATATAAAAGGTAGTTCTATAAAGTAAGTTTAATTTCAATTTGATTGTAGAACTATTCCTATATCATTATATCTTAAAACCACTTTTAAATTTAAACAAAATGATCTAAGAAATCTATAAAAATAGAAAGATAAAAGAATTCAATTCTTTATATCTATGATATGTTAAAATATATCAAAATCACTAAATGTTTAACTAAAACAGTTCTTGAAATATCAAAGCTAATTATTTTTATATCAATGAATGTAATTTTACTTTTTTGATGAATGCTCTATAATCTTTTAAATCTAAATCTATTTTTTTATTTGAAAGTATGAATGCAAATATAACATTTTTTTAATTTAACTTGAAAATAAGATTTAGATATTAATTTAACTAAAGCATACTTTCACTAAAGCTTCATTCAAATTTTTATTTTAATATTTATCAAGAGCTTTACAATGTAGTAGTGCTATCTAGAGAAATCAAAATAATGTATTTAATCTTTAAGATAGAAAATCAAACTGATTTTCAAATGAGAAATATCTTTTAACTATGCTAGTTTTAAGCTATAAGCTTTGATAATTTTCTAAAGCTTTTAATATACTAATTTTTTATTTCACAATGAGACTATTAATTAGCTAATAAATAGGATTTTCTTACTATTATTAAAATGAAAATAAATACCTTATTTTCATTATTTTCTTGCTAAATCATTTTTCATAAGTTTGATCATTATACTTCGAGAAAATATTGCTAAAGCGATACTTAACTATCTTTTCCAAACTATGAAATGAATATTTTAGAAATATTTTTCACTTTCGCTATTGAACAGTAAAAGAACAACTGTGCGCTCTGCTTTTTTACTCTATAAGCAAGATTAAGCTTAAAGATTATAAGCCATATTATAAATTTATTAATTAGAAAGGAAATAATAATTTAAAACTTTTCTGATATACCTTATGTATCAAAGTATAAAGCAAAAATAGATTAGTTTCCTTTTTCTTTTCTACAAGTTTAAAAAACTAAATTTTGGTTAGTTATTAAGTTTATGAATAAGCTTAATTTTTACTATATCTTAAAAACAACCAAATCCATAAATATTATAGATTAAAGCATGTATACAATCCTTTTCAGTTATGAGAGTGTATTTGTGTATATTAAATATACAAAGTTCAGTTATTTCCTTTATCAATATAACTAGAATAAAAATATGGTATAAAGCTTGATTCTTTTATATGTTTAAAAATTAATATATACTTAGTATTTTTATTAAGAGAAGCAGTCTAAATTAGTTTTGCTCAGTTAACTGTATAAGTGAGTAATAGTTGATATAAATCAGTTATATATATGAAATGCTTTCTTAATACACTTTACAAACATAATATGTATTTATATCGAAATAAAAGTATTCTATTTATAACTGAAAAAGTATAATCGCATCTTAAGAAATATATTTGGTTATTTCTGATTTAATTATTTTCAGCTTCTCCAAAATTTCTTAATTTTCAGTTAACTTTCTTTATTACCTTTTTTTCTTATAGTGTGTTTTACAGGTTAAATCATGAAAAATATAATAATTTTAAGAAGCATTTTTGCTATAAAAAATAAAAAAAATTTCGTTTTAAGTAAATTGGAATGATTTAGCTAGAATGAGTGTAAATACAGTGCTTTATAAATTATAATCATTTTTTAAGAGACAATTAAAAATAATAAAATGGTATACATTTATAAAATTAATTTACTTATAAACTACTCAGTGACTTTTTCAAATAAATCTGATAATTATAGATAACTTGAAGTTACATTTAGTTGTTTTACATCAAGAAAGAGAAAAAATAAATTTTTTTATCAAATCGCAAGAACAAAAGCAACTCAAAGTCTAGAATTTAATTGAAAACTTCAAATCTCGTTTTTTAAAGTTTTAGCAGCTATCTATTTAATCTTTGGGCTGGCATTCTTTATAGCAAAAGTTGTACAATCTTAAGATAATAAAATGCTAATTAAGTAATAAATAAACTTCTATAAGCCAAATCTTATTTGATATATCTTGATAAATAAATGTTTAACTTTAGAGATATAATTCATAGTTAAAATGAACTAAGAAGATAATCTTATAAGCATCCCATAGACTATTTCTATATTGTTCTTAAGATAGATTAACTAAGTGAGGAATATTTATCATTACCAGTTTCATATCTTTTGCACGTATTTTTATCATTGCTTCAACGCTAAAATTTTTTTATTATATTTAGTAAAAATTTTGAAGAAATCTAACTGAAAGGTATATAGATCATTTACTAAGCAAGCTTAAAAGCTTTTTAATACTTATCTCTTATAAATAAGAATTTCTTTTTTAATTCTCGATATTTGGCATAAACTCCTAATTATACTTAACTAGTCACCTTTAAATTAACTTCACTAGCATCAAAATGATAACTCATCATTTAAATTCCCCAATCCAAATCCTTCTTAGTCCTTTTGCTTGCTATTTTTCTTTTAATTAAAGCAAAATTTAGAGTACAATTTGAAGCTATGCTCTTATATATATTTTTCTTTTAACATTATTATTTCATACTATAACCAAAAATATAGCAAAGATACATAAATATGACTTTATCTTTGAAATGCTAAGATTTCTATAAAAAGAGCACTCTAAATAAAACCTAGATGAGCATTTAATTTTAGTTAGATGATAAATAATTATTTTACCAAAACTGAGAAATAACTTTAATTGATGCCAAAACAGAAATTTTAAATTCCTTTACTTTAGCTAAAATGAAATAAAATCCCAACAACATTTTGTTATTCTTACAGAATTAGCCTTACCACTTAAACTTAATCCAGATTGGTATATTTAGTTAGAATAACTACATCAAGCTTTCATTTTTTGATTTCCTTATATTTGTTTCTAAGTATAAATCAAACTTCTAGAAATAATGGAAAATATTTATAGAGTAACTAATAAAAATTTAAGATGCTTAGTAGAAATTTATCTTAGATATCTGTATAACTAAGAAGATCTCCTAGTTCAAAACGTTACAAACTTGTATGTGTATGAAAGCATTATTATTATGATATTTCAACTAAATAAACTTACGCTGAAGAGCAAAGGTATAAGAAACACAAACGATTAATAAAACAAAATAAGAGATTTAAGCATATAAGCCAATCAAAAATGCAGTATATGAGATTTAAATTTAATAAGTTAATATAGTAAAGCAGACTGGAGTAATCCAGAATCATAACACTGAAGATTTAATTTATAAGAGATTGATTAAGATAAAAGGAAAAAATGAAAATTAAGCTAGAAGCATTTCATAACTTTTATATCTTAAGCGTATTATATTTTGCTGACTAATGTGAAGTTATAAATAATCCTTTTCAGAATGTTTATAAATTTAAAAATAGGAGCAGAACTTATACAATGAAAAAAGAAACAAATCTATCAAAATAGCTTCTAAAATTAGCTTTATAAAAGGAGAAATTAAGAAAGCTAGTACTTTATCTTAAAAAAACAGATTCTTTGCTGAAATCTTTTTGTTTATAATCCCTTTTAACTTATATAAGTACTCTCAAATATAGTGCCATGATAGATAAATAATGATATTATATACCTTTAGTATTTATTTAGTTTTATATACAGAAAATAAATACTTTATTATGATGTAAAGAGTAAGAAAAGAACTATACACTTTAAATATTTTCTTTCAGATACCCATATCTCTCTAATTAAATGATTTTAGAAGCTAAAAATTAATAGAATTCTAAATAAATCAATAAAGTTTCAAATATCTCGCTATTGTTTTGATTCAATAGTTTAGAGGATATTGAATAGTGTTGTATAAAGTATTAAATCTCATATCAACTTATTAGTTATTAAAATAAAGGAAATTCACTACTAAAGCTGCTAAAATTCTACATTTTTATACTATAAATTTTCTAGCTTAACTAACAAAATTGAGCTTAAAACATGCTAGCTAAAAATATAGAAAATATAGATCTCGATCTTTAAGATACAAATTGGTTGTAGAAATATGACCAGCAATAACATGGAAAAATAAAATTAACGATTTGACGATTTTAGAGAGATAAACTAACAAATTTTAAACCAAAAAAATAAAAAAAAGACTTATTTAAACATTTATAGCACAAAGAAGTTGATAACTTCGAACTAAAGCAATGCTATGAATCAAGATAAATCGTATAGAGGAATCATATAACTCTTTGATAAATTTTGAAACTTATTAAAGATACTTAGAAGTTAAGTCTAACTTGGACTAAAAATACCTATATAAGTGGGAAATGATTTCGAAATGAATAAATAAAAGTTACTATGAACATTGGCTGATAAATTATTATATAGAGAATAACAAAAAAAAATTTCTGGAGCAAACATGATGAAAATACATTTTTGATCGCTTGTGAGTTTGATAGGAAAGTTAAAAAAACTTCTGGTATCTTATTTTATTAATTAAAGCATTAGCTTAGCAAATATTTAGTAATCTTTATTTTAGAGATATAATTATAAATAAATCCTAGACTTTCATATTATACTTTCATTTCAAATAATTGAATAAAAATTGAAAGCTTTGGTTCTTTTCATATATAAATGGAACTATATTTAGGAAGATATTAGATTGAAAAAGGAAAAAAGAGTGAAATTAGTTTTTTCACTATTTTATTAAATGACTATTCTCTACATTACATCTAGACAGCTTTTAAGGTTTGTAATAATTATCTAAGCAATTTATTTACGTTAAGTGATGAATTAAATCAAAAGATAGCTCTAACAAAAAAAAGCTTTAGAAACTCTAAAAAATTGTATTTCAAAAACATAAAATTTATCTAAGAGTATGAGGCCTTCTTTATATAAATAAGCCTTACTTTTTCAAAAGATAAAACCTTTAAATTAAAAGATCTTTAAAATCAGATCTACTTGAACGAAAAAAAAGTTGTCCAGATAAGCATTAAGCTGGACAAAAAAAGGATTGTGGAAACAAAAAACTAAAAGTTTAGAGTTAGGACTAAATAAGAAAAAACAAGCAAAAATATCAAAAGGATATAGCATAATTGATTATTAATGCTGTTAAATAAAATAAAATAAAAAGTCCTAGAAGATAATTTGAAGAATTTAATGAAGATAGTGATTTTGATTAAAAATTTGAAGGAAATTAAGTATAACTTCAAATAATTTAATAATTCAACTCTTTATAGAAAGGGCATAGAAGACTTTAGTTTGATTTAAATATATCAGATATAAGTAATAAAATGACAGAATGATAAAAGATAAATTTTATTTAGAAAATTAGAATTTCCTAGAGAAAGATTGATAAATAAAAATTAAATTATAATTTAAAAAGAAGGGAGAAAAACATTTAACTGAAAGGTAATTCTACTATGAAAAAAGTATAAAAAGCCACAGGAGTTAGAGTCAGTTTTACATGATAATTTAATTTCATGGTATATTAATAAAACATACAAATAGCAAGAAGAAATGAAATATATAAAATAAGGAAATACCAAAAAGAAATAATTTGCTGCCTTATAAAAAGATAAAGTTTATTATAGAACGTTAAGAAAAAATTGATAGAGGTAGATTAATAAATATTTAAAAACAGGATAAAATCAAAATTGATTCTCTCTAAAATGTATCTTTTCAATTAAGAAGAACTATTTTAAAAAAAGTTATATTATATAATAAACATATTTAGATAGTTTTCAAAGCTTAAAGGAAGAAATTTATATTATTAAATTTAAAAAGGAGATATCTTATAATACTCTATTAAAAAATTGCGATTAAAAGGCAACTGTAGATTATTCGGTAAGAACTAATGAATTTATTCTAAGCTTTTGTTCGATGTAAATCGTAATATCATTATAGAACTTAGAAGTTAAGTATCTATAAGATAAACTAGCTATAGATAGTTCTTTAATAAATAATAAAGGAAGATCAAATATCTTAAAAGTTTAAAGTGCTCATTTATAAAATAAATAAAGGAAAGGAGCTAACTCATTGATGGAAAATAAAGCTTAAATTTAAGCAAGGTAAAATAATAATTCAAGCAAACGGAAGTTAAAGAGTAATTTGCTTTTTATATTCTTTAACTGCCTATAGTTAAAAAATTATGTAATAATTATAAGATAACTAAATGTAAGAAGTTCTATGAAAAACTTTAAAATTACAAGGAAATTTTTAAAATCATCTTTAGAAAATAAAAAAATGTGATTTAACCCCTGAATTTATTTATAAGAAAAGAATTGTTGAAGTGAAATATAAAGATTAATTTATCCAAGAAATTAAACAAATTGAATGTTTTAGTCACTAGTTGCTTAGAGCTGAGCATAGGAAATTTAAGTCGTTTAGTTTCCTTTGTTTTCTTGTCTCTACTTCATTTTCTTATTCCTCTCTCTTCTACTTTTAGTTTAAGTCATTTAACTAATTCATCTCAGAACTTTATATGTCATTCCTATTATTAATACCTCTTAAAAGATTCCTAAGCTTCACCAAAATCTACCCTTGGTTAAATCTAGGGAATTGGATACCGCAGTCTAGAAATAGTTTATCAGAATAATACTTATGCTTCTACCAAATTTTCTACAGTTGGACATCATTTACAAGATTCCAAGGAAGCGTCTTAAGCGGCTGCAAAATTTTTATTCATCTCTTCTAACATTATCGTCCAACGCGAACCTCATTTTTATGATAAGTAGAATTTAGTTATCTAGCAACTTCACATCAATTTGTCTTTTTGGAGAATTTTTCAACTATAATTTTTTCCATCAGATCATCCTCCTCTTTAGACCATTCAATTTTTATATACTTTCTTCCCTAAGTCTTCTTTTCACCCTCAGTTTAATTTTGGTCTTCCATTTTTAAATATAATAAAAAGCAAATGTCACAATTAAATAGTTGTCAAACAATACACTAGCTCCAATTACTGAAATTTAAACTTTAATTTAATTTTAATTTAACTGCAAACTTATAAATGGGTTATCCTAATGTTAGTTTACTATATTACATCGCTTTATCCATTTATTACAAATCAATTTATCCTTTTTAAATCTTTTTTTCTTAAGTAGCTCCAGAAAATTTGACTGCTTAGATTCGTAAAATATTTATTTTTGTCTGATTCTGTCGTTATAACGTATATTCGAGAATCATAGATTCCTGTATTTTTATCTAGTAGTATTAAGTTTAAAATTATGATCTTTATTTCTTATATTTCTGGGAAATATGGATCGAGGTCTTTAAACTAAGAAATAAAAATGAATTAACTAGCCTACTTATAAAATTTAATCAGTTAGCTAGAGATATAAAAGCAAGCAGATAAAAGAAATGAAGGTATTTTTTTGAATAATTTTAGAAAATTACAACTATATTTAGTTTCATTTTATATAAGAGCGAAGAAACACAAAGATATTATGACCTAACTGAGGAATAATATTAAGAAGAGAAAAAATTGCATAGATTACTATCTCAGTGAAGCATATTAAATGTAGTTAATAGGAATTAATTTATCTTTAAATTATAGGTAATATATAATCTTCAGTATGAATAGATTTCGGTTAGAGAATAGATTTCTGCATATTCGTTAACCATTTTGAACTTATATTCCAGAATAATATATTGGTGTATAAAAGAGAGTTAAAGAAAACTTAGAAAGTTATTATTTCAAGAATAAGTTTATGCTCAGCTATTTAAGTAGTGGCTAAAGAGATATGCAAGTGAGGAGGAAAGAAAGAATGGACGGTAAAAATAGAAATCATAAAATAGTATAAGACTAAAACTAATATCCTAAGGAAAAATTCTCAGATATTATTATAATTTAAGCATTTATATCTCTTATAGCTAAATTTAAATCTCTTTTGAGATAGATATACCACCTGTACAATCTATAAATAGTTCTATCTTTAAAGCTTTCAGTAAATAATTGAACTATTATATTTTAAATTGAAGTATAAATAAAAAATCTAGTTAATATAATAATTTAAATATTTAAGTTACAGGAAAGGCTGAATTTTCTTATATTTCATACTGGATTTAATTTTAAGTAAGTCTTTATTCCTCTATATTTGTATTCGCCTTGCTAAATTTCTATATGGTATAATATCGAACGAAGTTGATTAAATTTATTTTTCAACTCTGACAAACTTGAGATTCTCTATAGAGTGGATTTTATTTAATTTTTGCACGTCCAATAGAATTAAAGCTAAAAAAGTTCAGTATTTTCCCACCCAAATTTCGATTGATGCCAATGAGAACTTTTTCCATGAATATAGTAGAGGTATGAAAGTTGAACCAAGTGGTTTTATTCAATGATTATTCTCATTAATTTTGAAGATTTTATTTGAATAAAGCTTCAATGCTATCATATACTAATACTAGCACTTTTAGTTTTCAATATTTTCATTATGCAAACTAATATATCCTTGACATATCATCTACATAGCTATTCTTTAGCTTTATTTATTCTAAAATGTTAATTTTATGAAATCTAACTTATTTAGCTTCATCTTATACCAGTTTGATCTTTACAACCTACAATACTTTTAAGTGAAATAAGTAAAGAAATTATATCTCTAACCTGCTTCTATGGAACTACACGATTTATATAAATTGCTTTTTTGAATATCCGAAAAGCGAAAAACCAAACTGGGATTCTTTATTCCTAAAATAATTTTAATCTAAAACTTCGATCTAGAATATGAATAAAATCCCTTACATTTAGTTTATTTAATCTAGTAACTTATAAAAGTTATAATCAGAAGCAGAAGGAACTAAATATTAGTTATCTTTAAAAGCAACGATTTTTAGGTCTAGGAGCTAAATTTGATTTGAATAATAAGATAAGAGTTGTATTCAAAATTTCTCTTATAACTTATACTATACAAATAACACTTATTTAGCTATCAGAGAATAACTTATAAAATGCAAGCTAAAAGTATAAAACTTATAAATTTAGAGATTTTTGCTTATTGAGATAAGAAATTTATGTAAAGGCTAAATTAACTTTGCAAGAAAGTTAATTTTTATCCTAGTTGTAAGCTTTAGTACTTATACTCTATGTCTAATTAAAAATATGAAGTCTTGGATATTTTAAAGAAGGAAATTGAAAATAGTTATCTTATGATTTTAATTAAATAAGGGTATACTCTTGATATTATGAATCTAGATAAATTTTCTTACAGACAAGGATAGTTGAAAAGTGTAGCATAATCATAAAGTTCCTAGAGTTAAACATCTAGTTTTAAAAATATTATGAGTGTAAAAGGAGGTGACAGATATGAAAGTTGTCATGAAGTTATGAAGACACCTGGTTAAGCTAATTATTATACATAGCAATATTAAAAAAGTAAAAATACTAAGAACTAAACTTTATTTAAAAAAATCAAATATAAAAGCTTAAAGAAAAAAAAAATTTGACATATGAGAAAAAATAATAGGGATATAATACAATATGAGAAATTGGCAAAAATCAAGCATTAAGTTAAATTATTAATAATAAGTTCATAAATCATCTTTATTTTCTATGCCTTTCTTTTATCTTTAATTAAATCGTAAAAAAAACAAAAAGCTACTAGTAAGATAATAAAGAAAATTTCAAACTGTAGTTGTCACTGTAAAATAAAGCTTTTGGCTTGAAAAATAATTAGTGCTATAAAGTATTTTAGTGCTTACCTATCTTAGATCCTTTAAACTTTTTTGTATTTTCTATTATGCTTTAACCTTTTTATAAGATCTGGCATAGATTACATTTTGAAATTGTTATTGTTGAATTTAAAAAAAGCAGATATTACAAACTAAAAGTTAATAAGCCAAACAATAATTAATTTTATCAAATAACTGAACGAGAAGGTTTTACTCAGGGATATGCAAGAGTTTTTAATTAAAGCCAAAGTAAAGTTTCTCTTACTTAATTCTCTATTTATTTTTGTTCTTTATCCAATTCTTTTTTCACAGTTTGGAGAATCTTATAAATTTAAAGGGATAAATTAGTTTAGTTAAGTAGCTATAATTTATAAGTCCTATAGCTTATTTTCTTTAAGAGTCAAATTAACATCTAATATCTTTTGTGTATAGCAAAGCTTTTATATTTATCATTAAAAAGAAATAAATGAAAAAGTTTAAATTTTCTGTTAATTAAATTTAAAATATCCTTAGCAAGAACAATCAGACATAAATAAAGCTGGAGTTTTGAATTCTACATTTTCTATCCTATTAGAGAGACATTGGCTTCTATATTCCTTTTATAGAATAAAAAAGGTCTTTTTGAAAAAATTAAAAGGAACTATTAAAAATTAGGAAGGATTAATTATTTGAAGCATAATATACTTTTTTAAGGTTATAATATTGGTTTTCAATTTATATAATTCTAAGCATCAGAAAGATTGGAGAAGCAATTCTGTTATATACTTATGGGATTAATTATGAACATAAAATAAAATGGTTAAGCTATTAAAATTAAATCAACTATTACTATTTGAAAACAAAAGTTAAACATAGCAAAATTCTGAAATAAATTTAAGGATATGAGAAAAACAAATTTGCGAGGTGCTTTTAATTGAAAGAGTCTAAAAGTCTAAATTAAATTCCTTTTAGCAAAAGAATTTTATCTAATATAAAGGCTATCTGATTAATAGTCAATATCTGGAGACTGATTTTCTCTTAATTTTTATAAACTAAATAATTATTTATTTAAGATCTATGGATATTTATTTCTATCTAAAGTTAAAATTAATATTCAATGATATTAAATACAATAAAAAGGCAAAAGAAATTATGTCTTAAATAAATTAAAAATTTCGAGTTGCTTTCTGATTTTTTTTCTTCGAAAAGAAAATAAACTTATCATAATACATTAAATGAGGTCTACATTTATAGAGTAATATCATGAAATCATTATCTTAGTTTAAATAAAAAATTATATAAAAAGAATAAAAGTATTCACAGTCCAATTTATCTCATTTGCTTCTATTAATTTTTAAAGTTCTTTTTGAATTAAAAAATAAAGCTTAGTATAAATAATACTCAAGGAAATAAAAAAAGTTTAAGAATATCTTATTTATCAGATTAAATTCTTTTACTAAACATTTAAAAAATGCTTGTGTAATTAGAGAAATTATTATTTCTATATAACTACACCTCTTAAAATATTTGATCCATCTATTATTAGATTTAAGCCATTATATTTTAATACTCCTTCAAATCATTTAAAATGGTAATTCATTGTAAATAAGTTTAAGAAGTTTTTATTTTTTTCCTTACTAGTTTTATTAAATTATTAAATCTAATATTTAGTGAGCAAATCTGAATTTAAAAAGTGTTCAGTTATATTGATAATATGCTTATATTAGTTTCTTTGATTGAATAATTATTAGCTGAGTTTAGATATATATTATTAATATTATATCTTAAGCTATGTATGCTAGGAAGACTTTTAAACTTGATTAAAAACTGTGGAATATTCAAAATAGAGATTTCGGACTAAAAACTATGATAGTAATCATTTTAAAACCTTAAGAAATTTTACTTTTCCTTTTAAACCAAAATTTATATTTGAACGTCTAATTCTCCTTTATTAAATTGCCTGTGAATGATTGCTTTAATAATTCATTTTCTTCCCTAAAATTAGAACTTTTCTCTAGCTTAGCTTTTTTAATAATTAGATAGTGGAATTTTTTTGATTTTTACAGATTTAAAATTGATTATAAAGTTTTTAAGTTGACTCCTAAAAAAGTTTATTCCAATTTATCTCAATTTATTTTTAGAAGAAACCAGAAATTGACAATAAGCTACAGATAAAATTTGAAGTTAATTTACTTTTTTAAGTTAGTGAATCACTCAAAACAAATAGCTTTATAAATCATTTAAGATGCAATATTTCTTTCTAGTCTATCAAAATGAGTTTAGTCCCTTTATATTTTAATTATTTTAAATATAATAAAAAAGATTTATTGTAAATTAGGTATAATGCTTATAGTTTTTTAATTTTCTATATATTTTGCTTCTTTTCGAAACTTAAAATTATATATATAGAAGAGATTGAAAAAAGTTAAAATTTGAGCTTGGAAATCTTTCGATAATTAAAAAAAAATCTTTTAATGAACGGGATTTTCCTTAAAAATTGAATTTTGTGACAAGTTTTAAAATAGAAGATAATAAAATTTTTCTTAAGCACCATTAATAGATTATTTTTATTTAAATTGGCAAATCTTTTGCGATTCCTAATTTTTTAATTTCATATTTTATTACTTTAAACATAATAAAGCTTAATTTATTCTAAACTCTTGCACTATAAATCATTTTAGCAAAAAAAATTTAAGCTAGCCAGCTTTTTATTTAATATTGATGTAGTATAGTTAGAATGAATTTTAACATGCAAAAGTAGACATAATTTCTATAGTAGATAGATAAAAAAGTTTAAGGAGATATTTGAAAAGAGATTTAAAGAAATTATATAAGAAATGCTTTATAATTTAAGGCAATTATAATATGAAAAATGATGTGCTAACGTTAAAATAAAATTTTGAAATTAAACTTGCTCTTGTCTAGCGGCATTTTGGAAACAAAATTTTCAAGAAATGTTTCAGTATTATAAAAATAAAAAATCAGTTTAATACTAGAATTTATTATTTTCAGCAAGCCAAGTTAAAATAAATTAATATTTGTCTTAAGTTTAGTTAACATTTTTTTTAATTTATTTAACTTTTTTCATTTTAATATTTAAAAAAATAGCATGAGACTGATTTAAATAATTGGCAATAAAAATTTTTTTTTGTTTTCTATTTTTTTAATTTTTGAAGATAAGGTTATTCTTTCCCTAACAAACATAAGCAAAACTCTTAATTTTTTAATTATATATTTTCATTTTACTTATATACTAAAGCATGATACATTTAAATCTTTGAACTAACTAATTCTTTAAATTAAAAAATTTCCTAAAGCTTAAATTTTATTAATTAATTATCACTTTTTTAATTTTGGGCATTTCTACGAAATCAATAGGCTAATATTTAGTTTTCTAATTTTGAAAGATTAAGTCTAATATATCTTATTAATGAATAACGATAAATATCAATTCAGTTTTTTTATCTTTTTTCATCTAAAGTATTTAAGTTTTATGAGATTAAGCAGAAATGCTTTTTCATTGTCTTATACATATAATTAGTAAATGTTTGCTAAGTTTTCAGTGAGAAAAGTAATATCATTATTAATATTTCCAAGCTTTTAAAATAAAATTCTATTTTTGATTAATAATATCCTTTGACGAAATTTATAAGAAAATAAACAATTAAGTACTCAAATTTTATCATGACTATTAAAATAAAGTTTATAGCTCTTAAGAGTCAAAGTCTGTTTTTATTAAGAGTTATAAATCTAATTAATAAGATATAATTGAGATTGCTTTAAGATTTTACCTTTGTTTTAAAAATTGTAAATAGAGATCCTTTAAGATATATTTAGGATATATAAGTTCTTAAACTATCCTAATATTGAAAAGATTGCTAAATTGCTAAATTTTTCAGATTGATTAGCTTTTATAGATCTTGCTGGTTTAACTTCGGTTTGAGTATTTTTATACTTTTGTTTTATTTTAAGTATATAGTAGATCTAAGAGATTTAGAAGAATTTCTATTAGATTACTCTAATAAAAATAATCAGTAATATACACTACATGAGTATAAATCAAGAGATTTTATTATATAGTTTGTAGGATAAATCAATAGCATTCAAATTAATATTTGTTGATGCTATAATCAAGTTTTGAATCCATAATTCTGTCTTAGATTTTTTCTTTTTCCTCAACAATAAGAAAAATAAATAGTTATTATGATTTAAAAATAAATTTAGAATTTGTATTGGCAGTTTGTTTAAATTCTTCTTTATATCACTCTTAATAAAAGTATAACTTTAAAATATTTGGGATACTTTCTGCTGCTTTCATTGTAAGCAAAGATAAAATCTTTTGTTGATATAATGTTTTATGATTTTATTTTCATCTTTTATCATTTTTTAGCTACTAGCAAAATCTATTTTTCATATACTGCAGCAACTTAAATAAAGAAGAAATTAATTTTAATTTTAAAGTGTAAATAGACTTTTTAAGGATGTTACAAAAACCCATATCTTGTGCTGTTTTTATTTTGGATGACTATCCAAGGAATTTCAAATTTTCTTTAGATTGGATTCGCAACATGGACTAGCATATCACGAAAACAACAAGGAGCTATACCTCTATCTTACTATGATTTCATCCATCTTAAATCTTTCCATACTCTCACATCACTAATAGGAGTGTGCATACTTCCTTCTGCTATAGAAATATGTTTTATTGTTGTAAGAACCGCAGGACCGAATCTATTTAAATGAGTTCCTTTTCCCAGTTAAGGATTAAATTAGTGGCGAAGTTCCAAACCATCCTATATATTTTTTCATAAGTAAATAGTAGGATAATAATTCAATCAACTTTGTCTATAATGGAAAGAAAATCTCCAAAATGTACTTTAAAATGAAGCAGGAAAAACATCACTCTTTAATTCGCAATGCTTAAGATGATATAGAGTTCTTCCCGATGGAATCTCATCCACATCTCCTAAAATAAATAAATCATCGTCTTGTACTTTATCTTTGTTTATCTCGAGAAAAGCATCAATTATGTATCTTCTAGTTTTCTTTTCTAAACTTCAATCTACCTTAAGATCACTTATATTCTTTTAATGTCTATCTGAATGCATTTTCATTCTATCATCCCATACGAAGTGATGAATTTTATTTTTCCACCGCGAAAATCTTTCCTTATTAGATGCGAAAAATAATGGCTTTTGTACTCCAATATGAGATAACGTTCCTTCAAGAAGAGCAATAGAATCTACAGATTTTTCTAACTCGAATAAGCGAATTTCAAGAATGTCTAGCTCATAAGCAAATATAATAATATCGTAAACTTTTACTGGTTTAGAACGTTTATCTCCTGTTAGAAATTAACTAAATTCTCGAGCTTTACAATTTAACTCTCACTAAGGATGATTTGTTGAAACCAAAGGCCCTCGTACTCATTCAAGAAATGGCCTTGTAAACTGGAAATATGCCTCAAGTCACCATAAAGGGATTTATGAGTTTTCATTAACTGCTTGCTCTACGACACTTCAATCAAAATATTTGGCTTATTTATCTCAAGCTGTATAAATGTCATCATTCTCATTTATCTCATCTTCTTTATTATAAGCTTAGCAATAAAAAGTCTGGGAACTATTTGAATAACTTCTCTATAAATTTAAATTTTCTTATTCAAGTTTTAAAACAAAGTCTTCTTTTTTATCATCTTAACTTTTTTTTTTCATATTTTTTTTCTCTTTTTATTTTGGTTAATTTTGCTTTTTCTATGATTTTTATTAAGGCTTGCTTTTAGTAATTTTATCTTATTTTTCATTTTACTTTGTCGACTACTATTTTTAAGTTTGCTGGTCCTTTGCTTGCTTAGAATCTTTTTTTTCTTTTTCCTTATTGAATCCCTTAAATAAATTTTATATTTTCTAGAATTTAGTGGTTTAATCCTAACTATTTTACTATTCTTTACCTTCTAAACTCATGAGTTATCCATTTTTCTCTTAATTCTTTGGTTAGTTAACTTTTTTTTAGCCTTAAATTATTTTTCTTTTTGCAAAATCTTAATTTTGAGTTTCTTTATTTTAACCTTAAATTCCAACTTTAGGTCCGTTTTTTTGAAGATCACTTTAAGATTTTTTGTCAAATGCTTATTCTTAATCAACTTCCTGTTATGATACTTTTAACTCAGTTTTTTAATCATTTGCTTCTTCACTCTATAATGTTATAACGCTAAGTTGAAATTAAGGAAGATTCGACAATTAGAACTCAGTAAAAATAAAAAAGAAAATAACAAAGATAAAGAGAAAAGAGAATATAAGAATTATGCTCCTTTTACGCATTAAACAAATATAAAGTAAGTTTAAAAACTAAATTTTAAAATCTAAACAATAAAGAATAATCTAATCATGTCAGTTTTAATATTTCTTTTATTCAAGCGAAAGAAGATTTGGATGTAATTACTAAAATTTATCAATAAGTATTGTAACTATGTTGCTAATGAACTCAAATTTAGTCTTTTGGAAGGTTTTTATGTAAGAAGCTAGAAATTCTTGTTTTACTTTGTAAAGTTTTAATGAGACAAAAGATGTGATTTTTTATTAAAGCTTAACTTGTTATTAGATAAAATTATATAAAATACTTATGTCAAAAAGAAACCAAATAAGCTAGATATATATAATATGCAGAAAAGAGATTAAAGTATATACTGGGGAAATCAGTCCAATTTTAAAGAGGTAGAAATATGAAACTTCAACCTGTAATTTCAAATAAATTGGAAAAAAAGAATCTTAACCATTTATATTTCAAAGGATTAAAAAAAGCAAAAATTATTTTTTAAGATCCAATTAATATGACTTCCTTCATTCTTATATGATATTGTTAAGAAATATAAAAGAAATTTTAATATTTTAAATTACTAAAATTTAAAAACATTTAGTTTAGTTTAAAATATATTATGAAAAATCAATTTCTTAAATAAAAATTACTAATAAATCTTCTTATTCAAGCACTTCAAGCCTATAAAATATATTTAAACTCTGAAATAGGTTCATTTCTATGATACTTGCTTATATCATTTAAAAAGCATTTGTTTCATATTTTAAAATTAGCTTTCTTTATTATATTTATTTTTGTATATTTTTGCCTACAAATGAGAATGTTTATATTAGATATTTCCATGTATTTGAGCTTACTAAAATTTTATTTGATATAGATATAAAAATAAAAACAATGAAATTTCAAGTTAAAAGTAAATAAAAGATAGATAGATAGTAGTGTTTCCACTGTAAATTGAACTTTCAGTTTATAAATAAAAAATTTTAATTTTAGTTAGTAAATAAAACTTAAGATTATATATAAAACATTTTGCTAAATCTAATTTATTTATTATTTAGATCTATTTAATAAAAATTATCATTGTGATAGATATTTTTATTATAAAATAAAGAATTAAAAAATGGATCTTGGCTGAGGTTGAGAGAACTAGTAGGTAATCTTGTACAGTGTATACTATATTGCGAGTAATTTCGCACTAGATGTCACCAAGGAGAAGGGTGGTGGACAAGCTAGGAAGAGAGATGTTTAAGTTACTCGATGGTTCTCGCTCGCAGTATGAAAGTTTTGATTGACGGGTCGTCTAATTTCCTTAATAAATCTAATTGGATCTTATTTAGGAAGACTGGAACATTTTCATCAAGAATAATTTTTAACAAGTAGATTCCAAATTTGAAGGAGCTGATGTGATTCACTAGATGACTAGAATGACAACATGAAGAATGAGAACACTTTTTTTAATATTAAATCGAAAGATTTGCACATCAACGAGGTACTACGTGCTCTATAATCAAATTTATTTATTATTTATGTCAGTTTCTAGCAAAACTTCATTTCATATATGCTCATTCATTAAATTTTAACAGTAGACTTTGATACTGAAAACTTAGCCCAGAAGAGCCAGCTTGAAGTTTTTTTCTTTAACTTTAATTGAATTAGTAATTTGACCATTTTTCTGAGTGTATAATACTTGGCAAAAGACAATTAAGCTGTGCAAAGTTAGAACTTTAGAAATACCTTATATAACTTGAATTTATATTCAGAAAGAAAAGATGATTCTTAAAAGATACAAATTTAATTAAAAAAAAAGGTTTCTAAATGTGAAAAAATGAATTTTAATATGAAGATTCAGTTAGAGTCAACACAAAAAGGATATAGAAGATAAGTTCAATGTATATTTCGCATTTTGATAAGAAAAATAAGTGATAACAAATCAGGAAATCTATTATTATTTTTATACTTAATCATTGAAAGATTTTTAATTCTTAAGTTTAATGTTGCTCTTGTATACATTTTATTCTATGTTTTAGTTTTAATTTAAAGGTAGCATCTTTCGGAATTTCAAATTAAATCGTTAAAAAGTTTGCATCAAAATCCAAAATTTTTTTATGTACTCTCACTTTATCGTCTTAAGTAATTCTTATTGCTTATAGAAGCATATAATTCTTCTCATTAATAGTTTATTAAAAAATTTTCTTTATATAATATATCCCTATTGTAGATTCTTGTTTCGCTTATTTAAATAAAATTCTAGATTTATTTATGCATCAAAATACATAATTTTTCTTTTCAATTTCTTAATTCTGAGTATTACTTATATATGTTGCGTTATGATTGCCTAAGTCTTCAAATTTATGGAATTTTTGTTATAACAAGATCTTAAACAGAGGAATTCAGTTCTATTCGATGCTCAAATCTCTTCTGATTTGCTATTAAAACATATTTATATCATTTTATTAAGCATACAATTAAGTTCTTCTTCATGGGAATTGCTTCTGGCAGTTTTTCACACTTTTCATCTTCCATGTTTTTTTTGCATTGTCTAATATTAACTTTTAATGGTAGAATTTAATATCTTTATTAAGTATTAGATTTAGATATTATGATATATGTATTAGATTTATTGTTTTGAAAGGTAATAACCTTGGAATGTTCATATAAGATATTTTCAATTAAATTATATTTCATATAGCTTTCTATTTCATTTTATCAATTTTGCAAATCTGTTTTAAGTTTAATTTACATAGTTATAATCTATTATTTTTCTTCCATTTATAAAGAATCTTTTAGTATTAAATATCTTTTTATATATTAATATCATATTTTTATAATAATACACTAACTACAACTTTTATTTTATACTTTCTAATTTTATATTTTTTAATCTACCATTTTTTGATCTATTTTTTATTAGCTATTTTATAAATATTTTGTTAATAAAATATAACTATCATTAAATATTTTAAGCATCTTAAATATATGATATATATAAAGTAAAATAGTTACTTTCTTAAATTTGTTTTTTATTGTTTGGTTTAATAAATTTATTTTATAAACTTTCTCCGAAATTAATAAAAACTGATATTCATTTTTAATTTTACATGTATAATTTATCTTACTAACTAAAAATTTCCTATAAATATTATTATTTTCTTTGATTTTATTATGTTACTTTTTTATTTTATTATTACTAAATAACAAATTTATTTAATTTTTGAGGAATTTATAATATTTATTCTTTTATAGCAATTACTTAATATTTTTAAGTCTTTTCTGTGTTAAATATAATAGTTTTTTTCATATATTCATATTTCAATTTACTACTAAAAAAGTTTAATTTTTAGTATATATTCTTATTTAAATTTTGTGTTTGTACATTAAATTCTACTGTATGTTCCATTTCGTAAATCATATATGAGGAAGCTTTTCTAATAATTTTCTACCTTTATAGCAAGATTTATATTTTTAATATTATTGATTAAATGTTTTAATTAATATTAATAAGGATATTTTATAATAAATAATTCATTTTATAAGGGACTTTTATCTATAAACTTAACTAAACTTTTAAGTTTTAACTAACTGTAGCTTTATAAACTTTTAATTGACTAACTGTTTAAAGTTATAGACTCTTATTACCTTATTCTTAATTTTGTTGCATTTAACTTATCTTTATTATGAAAGTCTTTAAAATGCAACCTTTATTATTCAAGTTATTAGTCTAATTAATAAAAATGTTGTTGTGAATACTTTCAATTATAAGTATTAGTTTATTTGATATAACAGAATTATGAAATAAAAAGTAGAAAATAGGGTGAAACGTCAATAATAAATGTAAATAATCTCTAAGAATAAATAAGATTATAATTGAGATTTTCTAAAGAAAAATTAGAAATTTTTACTATATTATTTGAAAAATGGATGATGTGCTCTATTCAGTCGAATAGGTTATCCTGTGCAGAAGACTGCATTAAAAATACTCTTGTAATGGATGCCACCACAGATAAATAAAGACGTGTCCTTTGTTTGATAAACCAGACTTTTTCGAGAGTTCTCTCTAGCGGTACAAGAATCAACTAAAGGGCAATAAAGTTCAGGTCTTAGAGTTCTCCTGTCTATATATGTCGTATATGAGTAGGAGCAGGAAAATATCTAAAATCATGAATTATACCAACTATAATTTGTAAATAGAAGAATTTAACTAGCTTACGTAGTTTAGAGCTAGAGTTGGTACTTCTCTAAATCCTTCTAACTCTAGCCTTCTTAGAGAATTTCAAGAATTCAGAGAAGAAGGTAATCAGTTTTGATTTTAAAAGCCTTTAAAAGAAGAAAATATGAACTGAATAAGGAAAAATAAATCAAGACAATGCGAATCAAAGATCAGATAAAGTTAGAATCATTCAAGACCATTAAAACAGTAAAATTAGGTTTCTTTTATTAATCGTGATGATCCTAATAACAATTATACAACAATAATTTATATATTAAAAATAAAAACTAGAGATAATGCTATAATTTCTAATAGCAACATAAAAGGAATATAAATATTCTCTAAAAAGCTTATATTTACTTTTATAAAGATAAAGATAAAAATAACTTGAGATTTAAATAGAAAAACTTTAAAAATAGCATAATATTAAGAATCCAAAAATAAGCAACAACTTAGCAAATAAATAATAAGAGATAGCATTTAAATTTATTTAGATATTAATATAAAATTTAATAATTTCTAAAGATTATTTAAATTAAAAGTTGCTATTCAGATAATTTCCTATAGAATTAAATTATTTTTATACTAATTTAAATTATAAATTTAGTAGCTTAATTTAGAAATATAATTTTAGTATTATTTAATTAGAAGGAAAAAATTTAAAATTTTGAGAAATCAAAATAAGGAAAACATTAGAATATTTTTCTTTAAACCCTTTTATCATTATTAAAAAAATCGCTTTTCTTAGTTTTGAAGTTAATTAAGTTAAATAATAATAAATATAAACATTAATTGAATAATTAAATAGATGAAGAAGGCTGACTCTTTTATAAAGTATTCTAGTTTTATGGAAAAGGTCAAACTCTTATCTTATCACTGAGAAGGTAGCTGGTTAGAGTCAATTTAGAAAATGAACAAAATATTTATGATTATCCATTCTTGCTAGCGTTTTGAAGATTATCAACCCATAGTTATAGAATTCTCTAGACAAAGTTTATTGAATTAAGCAACGGGATATCCAAGTTATGTTCGACAAGAAACTGCCCTGAGTCTTTTAGCTGGAAAGAAATTTCCAGTCCCTCAAAAGAGAAACTTTTAAAGATTATAATAAATAAAAATTATTTGAAGCAACTTTATTTTTTCAAATAAAAGTCTGAAATAAATTGCAAAACTAAAATTTTATCTTTTGTTAGTTTATTAAATTCTAATAAATATAATCTATTTAAGTGAATTTAGCTTTTTAAATGCTTTTTAGTGAATGATTGTATAGTCAGATTTAATGTAAATTAACTATATGAAATAGCATAAATTAATGGATATTAAATTAACAATATTCTTTAACAAGTTAAATAGAAACAATACGGATCTCTTAATACACTAGATTGCGAGCTCAGTAGTGGGAAAACTTCGAATTTGTTTAACTGTAATACATCTCTAAGAAAGGCGGAAAGGAATACTTGAAGTGGAAAAGATATAAAGCAGAGATTAACATGTTATCAACCAGCCTAGGTAATAATAATCCAAGAAGAAAGGAAGATGATTTAAGAAGAGAATAAAATGATAATTGAAGAAAGAGAAATAAAAGGCAAAAAGCAAATAAAGATTTAAAACAATGAAATATAAATTATTTATTACTATGAAAATATGAATAAGTACTATTTTTCTTCTAAATAAAATTGAAGATATGTAAGAAGATGTGATGGAGAGATAATAAAGAACTAACAAAAATTAGAAATAATTGGAAGAAGACAAAAAAGAATTGAAATAATAAGTAAAAAGGATGATATAATAAGAGATTATGTAAACTCTTAACACAAAGAGAAGAAAATTCAAAAAAGCAGGATAATATTTTATATTATGTAAGAAAAAAAAATAGAAGAATGAAATAGAGGAAATCTAGGAAGGTAGAAAATAATAAGCAAGAAAAAGCAGATGCATATGTAAGTAGAAAACATAAACTAAAGAGTATTAAACCCGACAAAAATAAGAGTAAAAAGGAAGATGTTAAAAATAGTGAAGGTAAGAGAGGAGAATAATAAAATGTATACGAAGAGAATGAAGATAAAGAAAGAAGACGAAAGAGATAGCTTAAAGAAGACGAAAGGCATATAAAAAAATAATGTGAAGAGTATTTAGAAGGGAGAAGATTTAGATTGTAATCTGGGAGAACTAGAATCAAAATGAGAAGAGTTACAATTGTTTGATGTTTTATTATACACAACTTAATTTGAAAAACTTATTAAAACTTATTAAACGAAAAAAAAAAAAATATATTTTAAGTAGAATAATTCAAAAGATATATTTAATAAAAAGAAAAAGGTTATTTAAAAAAATTGTCGTGGAAAAAATAGATAAATATTATAGAGCTAGTAAAAAATAGAATTTATCTGTCTATTTAAACATAATACATTGGAAAAGATAAAGAAGAACATTAGAAAGAGATAAGTGAGAACATTTTTAGGTTTAAAATAAAGAATTAATATAAAGCTGGTAATTAGAAGATAGACAAATGAAGAGAAAGGACAAAAAAGAAAATGAAGTCAGGAAGAAGATGAAGAAGAATTTTATCACAAAAGATATTCTTGAAGATATAGAGATGAAATGAAATTTATGAGTTTCGCATCTATGAAGTACTAAGCGCGTTATGATATAATATTTTTTATTCTAAAGAAAACTAAAAATATTATTAAAATTTTTCATTTTTCCTCTCTTTTTAAAACTTCACTTTTTACATTTCTTTCTTGTTCAAAATTATTTTCTAAACTTTAAATTGTGTCGTTTACTAACTTTTCATAGTTTTCTTATTTCTTAAGTATTCATCTCATTTTTTAACTCAATTTCATTTCAATTACTGTCATGAAACCCTGTAATGTAAAAAGATTATTTTCCTATTTTATTACAAATTAATCCTCTCTTTAGTTTTATTGTTCTACATTCTTTAATATTTATTAGCTTTCATCTTCAATCTTTATAAAAGAGCACTTGCTATTATCCCAAATATTTTATTTTTCTTTTTATTATTTTATCTTTTTATGAATATTGTTCTAAAGTATTTTTCTGCTTTTTTATTGTAAAATTTCTTTTATTTTATCTTTACTTTTTGTATCAATACAACAAGGTCGAATGTCATATTTGAATTTTTATTATTCTTATGGAGAGAAAGCTTCTTATATGTTTTCATTACACTTTTCGAGTGAAAAGTCATTATGTTTTTAGCACATTTCTATTGCTTATTTAAAGCAACGATTGTATTTTGTTAAGTGTTATATCGATTCATTTAAGTGACTTTCAAAATCAAATTAATACTTTTCACCTTCTTAAACGATTTTTTTCCAGTTTTTACAAGTGTTGTATTTATGAATGTTTTAGCACGACTATTCAAAACTAAGTCCTTTCATTTGTAGGTTTTTAATTAGTTTTAATGAGTTTAAAATAAATCCTATTTTAGTATTTTTAGTTCCTTGAGTGCAATTTGAATCACTAGTTTTTTACTTTTTTCTCATTTAATAATCTTCAAAGCTTGATGTTCTTTTCATCTATTATATTAAATTTTAAAATATTCTTATAAAGATACTTTACATAATAAATTATTTAAATTACAGTATTTTATTTAAGTTTACGGGCATATTTAATTTATATAATAATTACTCTTATAAATACTATTCTAACTAGATTTATATAGTAATATCTTTATTTTACAAGCTAAGATTATATCTTTTGTAATTAAATTTATTATTTACTTTTATGTAAATAACCAATCTATTTGGTTCACTGTTACTATCAATGATTTTCTTTTGCTAGCTATAATTTCTAGTTTTGCTTGATAATTTTAATGATTCTATTATATCTTAACTATAACTGTAGCTAAATCTGTGTTTACATTATAATTTATATAAGAAGATGTTATATTATATAAATGGTTAGAATTTGCTTTAAAGGTATATAACTTTAATAAGCTACAAATAGTTAGAAAGTAAACTATTAGCTAATAAAATAAGATAGAAAAAAGAAAGATCCAATAAAGCAGATATAAGCTATCATTCTAAGATTAAGCAAATACACACTATTAGTTTAGAAATTAAGGTAAGGGAAAGATAATATTTAACCATTAGAAGTTATCAATTCATTGATAAGTAAAAATCAAGCCTTAACGTTAATAGAAAAGAGTTAGCAACTTATTATACTAGTAAGATTAAGGTATAAAATAAAGCTTTCAGAATATTATAAAATCTAATATATTAATAGATATAAAAAGTTAAACTAAATAGGTAGAACTAAATTACTATTTATCGTATTATTCTAAAAAATTGCATATTAATTAGCATTTCTATAATTCTATGGAAATATCTAACTATCTGAAATTACTCAATGTGAGTGCTTAATGCTTTTAGATTTTCTAGATTAATCAAATTGCTAATATAACATTCTAGTTTATCCATTGAGATAAAAACAGTTAAATGAAGTATAAAATTACAATAACTAATAGTTTGCTAATAGAGATATACTATTTACAAAGTTCATTTATACATATATATTGAGAAGAAAGTTAGTTAGAAAGGTAATTGGTAATAATAGCACTAGGTAATAATAAAATTTATATGTCTATATGTTTAGATAACACTTTAGAGATTGAGATTTTACTGAATTATCTATATGATTTAATAAGTTAAAGTATATTTATAAAATTATACTGAGAGAATATATCACTGAGAATAGATATGCAATATCAAAAGAAAGTATAAGCAGAGTAATTGAAAACTTTAAAGAATATTTATTAAAACTTGATTATATATTAGTTGGTTTAGATTAGAATGGTATTAATTAAGAATAACTTTTAGTCAAATACTAGTAGAATATTAATAATTCTTATAACATCTAACTTATAATAATATATGTTAATATTCTAAACTTTATATTCATATTGGTTATTAAATTGTTTATTTACATTTTATTCATTATAAATCATTCTAAAATTGTAGTTCATCATTTAACTTGAGAACTTCAATACTTCTTCTTAGTATTTTAGGGAAAATTTTTAGATTTAAAATAAATTTATTTTTTATTTTTTTGTTATTATTTTATCGATACAGTTGAGTGGTCACTTTTTTCAGTTTTCAATGGAGGTGTTGAGAACTGTGTTAATTTTTCTGTTCTGAATTTTTATCTGAGTTCATGCTTGTCTTTTGATGGAAGAGACCCGCTTTATTTTAATTTGTAGGAGTTAATATTTTTATAAGTTCTCCTAATCAATTAGATATTTCTGGTTATTTTTATTAAGAAGTGTGTTAAGTTGAAGAAGACGTGGTGAGGATATGTGCTTCTGGTTTTCTCTCCTGTTCTGAGGAAGTGGTAAAAAGCCCTTCTTGAATCCAGCCATTTTATATTATTACCTCTTACTAATATTTAAAATTTAGCTTATTTTAACTTTTATTTTCCTAAATTATCTTATATCTCATAAATGCCTATTTACTTAAATTATAAGAGAATATTTGAACTAAAGTAAAACACTTAGAAATAAAATTGTAGTTAAGTATCAAAACTAGAATAATATTATAGTCTTCTATAGGAACATTAAGATGAAGACTATAACAAATTTTTAATTTCTTGATGAATAACAGTTCTAATACTTTTTCTTTTACATAATAGTTTAGAACTCAAGTTAAGACTAAATGAGATCTGATACTTTAATGCTTTTATATAGATAAATAGTTATGACGAAAGGAACTAAAAAGCTAGAGAATATTATTGATGGTAAGCTGAAAAGAGAAAAAACCAAACATGATATCCTTTTATTATAATTTTAAAGTAAATTCATTTCAACACAGATAAATCAGTCATTCTTAAATAACAATAATGCAAGCATACTACTTATATTTGAGATATAACAGAATTATTAAATGATATCAAAACTATATATTATAATCTAGCAAAATGAAATAGCTAATAATTACAGTTAACATCTTAGACATACTTATAAAATAATTAATTACATAAGAAAAAATTATTTATAGATTATAATGAAAGATACATTATAAATATTTATATAAAATATAAAATTATTTTATAAATTATTATATAAAGTTCTTTCATATACACTTTATCTTGTAAAGTATCTTTATAAGAAGAAGTTAAACTTTAATATAATAGATGAAAAGAGCTGCAAGTTTTGAAGATTATTAAAACTAATTAAAAACCTACAAATGAAAGGACTTAGTTTTGAATAGTCGTGCTAAAATATTCATAAATATAACACTTGTAAAAACTGGAAAAAAATCGTTTAAGAAGGTGAAAAGTATTAATTTGATTTTGAAAGTCACTTAAATGAATCGATATAACACTTAACAAAATACAATCGTTGCTTTAAATAAGCAATAGAAATGTGCTAAAAACATAATGACTTTTCACTCGAAAAGTGTAATGAAAACATATAAGAAGCTTTCTCTCCATAAGAATAATAAAAATTTAATCATGATATTCGACCTTGTTGTATTGATACAAAAAGTAAAGATAAAATAAAAGCAATTTTATAGTAAAAAAGCAGAAAAATACTTTAGAACAATATTCATAAAAAGATAAAATAATAAAAGGAAAAATAAAATATTTGGGATAATAGCAAGTGCTCTTTTATAAAGATTGAAGATGAAAGCTAATAAATATTAAAGAATGTAGAACAATAAAACTAAAGAGAGGATTAATTTGTAATAAAATAGGAAAATAATATTTTTACATTACAGGGTTTCATGACAGTAATTGAAATGAAATTGAGTTAAAAAATGAGATGAATACTTAAGAAATAAGAAAACTATGAAAAGTTAGTAAACGACACAATTTAAAGTTTAGAAAATAATTTTGAACAAGAAAGAAATGTAAAAAGTGAAGTTTTAAAAAGAGAGGAAAAATGAAAACGCTGAATAGATTTTATGTTATTTTTATTTAATTTTCATAATAAATGTTGCCGCAATATAAAAGGAATCTGTTTCTTAATTTTACTAAAAAAATTAAAAAAATAACGATTTTAAACTTTTTATTTAATATCTATAAATAATGAAAAAAGCTAAGCCTTTTATAAAATTATTAAATATATTTAAATATTTTTATTCCTTATTATATTATATCAGATAAGTATATATTTATAAAATTACTAAAAGTGCTAAAAGTTGAATAAATTAACTTGTTTTTTTCGTAAATTTTTATTATTGATAAGTTAAATTAAAAGTAAGAATTTAATGTAAAAAATATTTTTCTAATTTTAAGCATCTATTCAACTAAAGTTTTATAAATCAAGAAAAATTTTTATAACTTTGCAAGTAATTAAAACAAAAAAAAACTAAAATTTTAGTCAAGCTATTAAAATAAAAACCACTTATAAAAATGAAAAATTTTAAAATTAAATAGTTATTTTTTTAGATATTTAATATTATCTTTATAAAAATCTATAAAATAACTTATATGATTATATAAAACTAAATACAATTTTTAATAGATTTATAAAATTGATAAAAAAGAAGTAGAAAGAGATATTAAAAATAAGAAAAATTTAATTGAAAATATCTTATATAAATATATAAAGACTACTACCTTTCAAAAAAATGTAATAAATATGTAAAAAATATCTAAATTAAATTTTAATAAAAGATATTAAATTAAATTATGAAAATAAATATAAACAAATGTATGATAAAATTACTAATGATTTTGTGCTGAAAAAAACCATAACAAGCAATTTTCACAAAGAAAAGCAATATTATAGGTTTAATGAAATGCTATAGATATGTTTTAAGAGCAAATTAGAAGAGATATGAGTATTGAATGACACTTAATTCATTCATATACAATTTTATTGATTATGAAATTTCATAAATTAGAAGACTGAAAATAACTTAATACCAATATAGAAAAAATTACTTCTAAAAAGTATTAAAAAAAATAATTTTTGTGCTTTAACGCATAAATAAATACAAAACTTTATTTTAGATAAGTGAAAGATGAATCTATAATAGGAACATAAACAGTTAAAAGATATTTTATATTAAAAAAGCTTCACTAAAATTTACTTAGAAAATGAATTGAAATTCTAAAGTGAAATAAGAAACTAAAACTGTAGAATGATCTGGATAAAACTGACACAGTAGAAGAAGAGCAAAAATGAAAAAGAAAAATAAGAGCATTAAGTAAAGTATGACTGATGAATAAAATGTAAATAAACATTTTTATTACTTATATGAATATAGTTTAGATATATTAATTTTATATTATTATATAAATGGCACCTAAGAAATAGACCTCTTTCGGCTCATTTAAAAAACAAGAATAATAATCTAACCTAACTGAATAGGAGCCGCAATAAATCCAAGAAATATAATCGAAAGAAGCTTTTATATAATCGGTAGAGCAAAGAGTATCAAATATCTAATATGAATTAAAATTACAAAGATAAAGGATAGAAAAACTAGAAGACAAGCTAGAAAAATTGATTGAATAATTAGATCTATAATTCCCCTCTATAGAAGAATCACTAAGTAAAATCCATTCGTAAATAGTAATTAAATTGGAATAAATTGATAAATAATTTAACAAGGTTCTCAAATATTCCAATTTCATTTTTCTAAATTTGAATATCAAATAAAGTAACTTAAGAAAAATAAGAATAAATAAATTTTTGATTATAGATCGCGTAGCATTCTCGTTGGTGCGCAGCTCTTTAAAAAATGTTTCATACTGACAAGAATGTTTGTTACTGATAAAATTATCAGATACTGATAGACCTTGTTCAATTATTTATTCAGTACTGATAAAAATGTTTAATACTGATATAATTTCAGAATACTCGTAATATTTAATACTTGTTGGAGGTTCAAGGACATGACAGGGTTGCGCCTCATTGCATCATCAAAGCAGAGGACGACATGTGTCAATTATGGGTACTTAAATTCCCCACCTCTGATGAAGCTCGCAAAAATAATTTCCTTTTATTTCCAGAATTAAAAACTCAAATAAGCCAGAGCAAGGTCAAACTAGCAGATGTCTCTAGGCCAAGCCAAAGCAGAGGAAGACATAAAGTCGATTATGGGTACTTAGCTTCCCCAACCTTTGATGAAGCCGTTGCTTGTTGTTCACCTTCGAACAACTATGACGATTTAATTTAATAATAGCAAGTAATAATCTAAAAATAATTTGATTAGTAGCCAAGTATCCCAAAAGAAAACGAATCTGAACTCTAATAATAAGAAAAAAAGTAGATTAAATTCTATTGGAGAAAAATACGGTGTTACATATGTTTAAGGAACCACTACTGGAGAAATTGCTGAAAGAAACCAGAAATAGAAAAAAATAATAAGAATAAAATCTTATAAGAGCTATTTCGCTTTTGACCAACAAGGACAGGATAAATTTACAGAAAGAAATTTTACAACTCAAAAGCTAACCACTTTATAACGGGAGAAGGAACCTGAAGAAAAATTGGATTTCGGGAAGGAGACATCGATGGTAGACTAGTGAAGTTCTACGATATCCTTAGTTTAGGGGAGAGCAGGAGAAAATGGAAGATATATGTAAAGCTCTCCCTAAGAGCTATAAATTTTAATTTTTTTTTCTTTATATGAGATATATATTATATATCAACAATTTTTTGATAAATATTAAATGAGAAGAATCAAATTTATCTATAAGTTTAATAATTATTTAAGACGATAAAGTGAAGCAGTAAAAAGAGATTTCGTATTTCGAAGCATATCTTTAAGCATATAAATATGAAATTTTGTAAAAGATTTTTAAAGTAAAATTTAGAAGTAAAAATTGGAAAAAAATAATTTAGAACTTAATTCTTTTTTCAATGATCAAGAATATAGAAGCAATAATAATAATATTTATTCTTATTATTTTATTATTAATATAATCATAAAATCAATTTGAATAACAAGTTATCTACTTCTTTTTCTTTATAAATGTATTTATAAAACCTATACTACAATATAAATTTTTCTTTTTTAATCTTCGTTTTCATATTATTATTGTTTTTCATATCTTAAGAACTTTAATTAGAACATAGCTTTATAAATTTTAATAATCAAATTAATTTCCTTCTATAATTTCAGGCTGTATACAAAATTTTTTCTATTTTATTCCCTTAGACTGCTTCAAAACTTTTGCTAAGTATTATCTATTTAGAAAAAATTAAAAGAATGGATTTAAACTAAAATTTGAACAAAGTTGTAAAACTGACTCTTTCGTATCAAGTTTCCAGCATCAAAATTTTCTGATATAATATTTAGAACAAGCATACAAGAGTTAAGAATTTTACTAGGAAAGTAAAAAATTAAGAACATTTATTATAATAACAAATAGCATTTTATTAAAATTTCATATTCATTATTAGTTAAAAAATAGAATATTAAAGAAAATTTTATTTTAACTTATGTTTTGTTTATTAAGCAAAGCTAAAAATATATAATTAATAAATTAAAATTATAGAAAATATAATATACTAGTATTTATTTAAATCTTTTCTGACTTTTTTCAACTTAAAATTCGAGAATTTTTATTTTAATATTTATATCTAATAAAACTTAAAAATCAAAATAAATAAAATGCCTAATATATTCAGCTGGTTAAAAAGAATTTTTTGCTTTAAAACATGAATAAGAAAATTAAAAGGATAGAGAGATTATTCAAATAGTTCCCAAACTTTTTATTGTTAAGCTTATAATAAAGAAGATGAAATAAATGTAGAAAAATTACATTTATACAGCTTGAGATAAAAGCCAAATATTTCGACTGAAATTTCATAGAGAAGGCAGCTAATGAAAATTTATAAATCCCTTTATGGTGACTTGAATTATATTTCCAGTTTACGAAACCTTTCCTTGAATGAATAGGAGGGCCTTTTGTTTCAACAAATCATCCTTAATGAGATTTAAATTGCTAAGCTCCGGAATTTCAAGGCTTCTTAACAGGAAATCGACGTCCTTTTCCAGTTAAAATTTATGATATGATTATATTTGCTTATGAGCTTGACATTCTTGAAATTCGCTTATTTGAGTTAGAAAAATCTGTAGATTCTATTGCTCTTCTTGAAGGAACCTTGACACATGTTGGAGTTAAAAAGCCACTATTTTTTGCATCAAGCAAAGAAAGATTTTCACGGTGGAAAAATAAAATGTTTCATTTTGTTTGAGACGATAGAATGATAATGTAATCAGATAGACATTAAAGAAATATAAGTGATCTTACGGTAGATTGAAGTTTAGAAAAGAAAACTAGAAGATACATAATCGATGCTTTTCTCGAGATAAACAAAGATAAAGTACTAAAAAGTGATAATATATAAATACTTTTATATTTTTATCAAATAATTTTTGGATTAAAACTTAATTTATTTAATTCTTAGGTTTTATTTAATTAAGATTTAAAGCTATTATTATTTTTATTACCTTTAATTTTATTAATTTACCTTTTTATGAATATTTATATCTCTTATGCTATCATTATACAGTTAAAACAATAGATTTATCTTTTATTTATTGTAAAATCTCCGAATTTTGTTATTTATTTCTTTCGAAATCTTAATCATAACTTTATAATGTTTAGAAATATTTAACAAATTTTAATTTTAATTTTTCTTTGTTGCATTTAAAAAATAATTAAATCTTAAAAAAATTTAAATTGATATATGAATAAAAAATTTTAATTATAGCTATACCTTATTTATTTATAATTTTTTTAATAATTTAATTATTAAACATTTAATGATATTTGCTCTATTTAATTATCAAATTTTATAATTTATTTAATTAAATTTAAGTTTTACTTACTTTTTTTATTTTAAAGTTTATTTTGTTTTTTTAATGAAATAAAGTTGTTTATATTTTTAAATAAAGTATTTGAATTAAAAATAAACTATTAGCTTTTCATAAAATTCCTTAAACCTTTTTTAAGTTAAATTAATTTTACCTAATTTTGAATTAAAATATTTAAATTTTTTCTTTAGTTACTTTAAAATAATTTATATTATAGTTAATTTCATTACCCTATTTAATAATTTTAAAATTATTAAATGTTAATTATATTTATTTATAAATAATACATTAATAAAAATTTAAATAGATTAAATTAAAAATTATACTTATTTTCTTCTTTCAATTATATAAATTTAAATACCATAACAATATTGAAACTTTAATATTATTTTTATATTAAATTTATTAGTAATCTCTTTAATATACTTTTTTGAACATTCTATAAGTAAGAATTTATCATCTTTTATCTAATTTTTATTGTTCATGTTTCTATCATTACAAATATTAAAATATTCTAACTTAAGAATTTTAATTATAATTTTATTTTTGTTTAAAATAATAATTAAAGATGATTTTATCTTGTTATAAGCGTAAATATATCAAAACTCAAAATATAAAAAAATAGACTTTAGATATATTATAGTCATATTTTTCTTTATAATATAGCATTTAATTTATTTTAGATAAAAAGCTATACTATTTGCAAGCAAAAATTTTATTTCTGAATATTTTAAAATTTATAAATATAAAATATTTAAATATTTAAATCTACATGAAATCTATTCGGAGAAAAACTAATTAAAGAATGGTACAAGGAATTTTATTATTAAACTTAATTCATAAAAGCTAATAATAAAAATTTAAATTATTCTTTTTAATGTTATTAAGTTAAACAAATTTATAGATTTTTATTTATATATTTAAAAATATATTTTCATCTATTTTACAAAATATGGTTAATTAAATTTAATTTTTTTTGTTTGCATATTTTAAATTATTTCCCTTTTACTCAATTTAGGAAATTTTATTTCTTAATAAAAATCAAATTATTTAAATAAAATTACATTAGACATAATTTAATTGGATTCTATTTTTAAATTTAAAGTTTCAATATTTTATCTTTAATTTAACTTATTTTTCTATAATGCGAAAGGGGAATTTATTTCTTATTTTTGTCTGTTTCTTAACTTTAGCACTATTCTTCTTTTTCCTACCTATATTTAAATTTTCAAATATTCCAAAAACTCAACTTAGTGTAATTTAAGTTTTGAATGAAGAACCAAATGTTGAAAAAACTTAAGATTAAAAGGCTGTAATTATATCATAAAAAAGAGAGATTCTCTAAGAATAATTACTTAATAAAAAACCTCAAAGAAATCCACAAAAAGATGATTAATAAAATGACGATGCGTAAATCAATTAAGTTTCAGATTAAAATAAGAAAAAATATTTTTAAAAATAAGGCAAAAGAATGTCATCTTAAGATGAAAAAGAGAATAGCTAGTCTAGGAGATAAGAGAAAAAAAATTAAATTGGGAACTAAGAAAGAAAATCTCAATAACAAAATAAAGAAAAAAGCACAAAATCCTAAAATACATAAAATTATATTTAGAGCTAAAAGCAATAAAAAAATTTAGAAGCAATAAAACGTTTAAAAGATAAAGAAATTAAAAAGTAGGACAAAAAGAAATAAATTGGAAATTAATTCAAAACTATTTAGAAAGAACCAAAATAGAAAATTAAGCAAAACTTAGATTACTTAAAGAAAAAATTGGAAAAAAATATTACAGAAGAATAGCAAGGTTAAGTATAAATTTTACAATAGTTTTTTGCACGGAAAAAAGAATAAAGCACTGAAGAATAAGAAATAGTAAATTAAAATAGTGAGTAAGAATAATCACACTAAAGAGAGGAATTATAAAAAGAAAAAGAGGTTTTAAAAAATGAAAATGAAAACACATAAAAGCATGAAATTTAAGAAAGTAAATAATAAATTTAGCAATAACCTGAAGAGCCTTAGATTTAGGATAATTTATAAAAAAAGAACCAATAAGAAATCTAGCTTCATACACTGAGATAGGAAAGTAATCTTTAGAGTTAAGAGTAAGAAAAATAATCGTAAATTTAGGATTAGGAAGTAAAATCTTAAAGTTAGATTTAAGGGAGTGAAGAATAAAGTCAGTTATTAGAAATTTAATTTTAACATAGTGAAAAAGCAACAAAAGAATTAATCGATGAGGAAAAAGAATAGTAAACTGTAGTTAAAAAAACTATTTCTAAAAATCGTGAATAGGAGAAATAAATGAAGCCTGATTTTTAAGAAATTTCTATAAAAAACTAAAGCATGACAAACAATTCTCAATCTTAGCATTGTTAAGTTTTTAATAGTAAAGAAAAAGGAAATGAAAAAGATGATATTTATATTGCTTGGGAGAAAAAAGCGAAAGATTTTGATTGAAGTGTTGTAGAAAATGCTATAAGAGAAAACGAGTAGATTCCTTATTGGTGACTTGAATTATATTTCCAGTTTACGAAACCTTTCCTTGAATGAATAGGAGGTCCTTTTGTTTCAACAAATCATCCTTAATGAGATTTAAATTGCTAAGCTCCGGAATTTCAAGGCTTCTTAACAGGAAATCGACGTCCTTTTCCAGTTAAAATTTATGATATGATTATATTTGCTTATGAGCTTGACATTCTTGAAATTCGCTTATTTGAGTTAGAAAAATCTGTAGATTCTATTGCTCTTCTTGAAGGAACCTTGACACATGTTGGAGTTAAAAAGCCACTATTTTTTGCATCAAACAAAGAAAGATTTTCACGGTGGAAAAATAAAATGTTTCATTTTGTTTGAGACGATAGAATGATAATGTAATCAGATAGACATTAAAGAAATATAAGTGATCTTACGGTAGATTGAAGTTTAGAAAAGAAAACTAGAAGATACATAATCGATGCTTTTCTCGAGATAAACAAAGATAAAGTACAAGATGATGATTTATTTATTTTAGGAGATGTTGACGAGATTCCATCTGGAAGAACATTGTATCATATGAAGCATTGCGAAATAAGACCTAGGGCACTTCCAGCTTCTTTTACGGCTACTTTTTGGAGATTTTCTTTCCATTGAAGATAAAGCTGATAGAATTACTATCCAACTATTTATTAATGAAGAGATATAAAAAATAATTAAAATCTTCGCTATTAGTTTAACCCTATACTCGGTACTGCTACTCATCTAAATAGATTCGGTCCTCCAGTTTTACCAACAATAAAACAAATTTCTATAGCAGAAGGAACTATGCATACACCTATGAGTGATATAAGAGTATGAAATGATTTAAGATGGATGAAATCACTGTAGGATTAAGGAAACGCTCCATGCTGTTTTAGTGATGTTCTTATCTATGTAAATGATCCAATTCAGCAAAATTACGAACTTCCTTGGATAATTGTCCAAAATAAAAACAGCACAAGATATGGATACTTGTAACATCCTTAAAATAATATTTTGAACTTATTTTAAATCTAATTAAAATTTTTCTACCTTCTGCTATCTTAGCAGATGGAGCGGGAAAAAACTTAAAATTGATTTTAAGTATAAAAATGACAAAATCTAATGATAGAATTAATAATCAAATTAAAACTAAATTATAATTAAAAAATGGAATAATAGGTCCGTCTTTCAAAAAACTAAATAAGGAAAGCAAGAAAGCAAGCGACGAAAGAGAAACTAAAAAAATAAAGACAATAGTAAGAATCTAGCTCTTCACCTGAAGGAAAAATAATGATAGGTCCAGCTGAGTCAGTTAATCCACAAATTTAGAGTAATGATTTTCTTCAAGATTAAATTGAAAAATTGAAAGCAATGATCACTAAATAAGATAAAATTATATTCAATTACGGAGATCGAATTCGAGAACTTATGTATTGCATCGAAGATTAAAACAACGAATTAAAAATATTGAGAAGCTAGCTAATAAAAAGTAGTTTAGTTACAGAATAGTAATTATGAGAAATGTCATAATCAAACTTTAAATAATCTCAATGAATGATTATAGAGGAAACTCCAACCCTTTTTTAGAATACATAATAAAATAAACCTAGTTAAGAATAGGCAAGTACGGATTTAACTAAAAGAATTGAACAACTGAAAAATAAATAAAAAATTGTTGGTATTGCTACTCACGGAATCACTTACTAAGACACTGCAAAGAATGAAAGAATTTACAGATAAGAGAAGAGCAGAAAACATGAAGAGCTTTAAATAAACTATGGATTACTGAAAATGGAGCTTACAGACAAAAATTTTTAATACGCAACAAAGAAAATTAACAGTGGTAGCCATCCACTTACAAAATTGGTTGGGGAAGACTTACCACGTAAAAAAATTGGTCTGCAGGTACCTGGTTGAAAGCCCAGGGATAGCAAACTTTTATTTAACACTAAGTTCATTTATTATTATTATTATTAAAAAAAAAAGATGGAGCTTTCAAATATTTAAGTACTTCGATAAAAAGAAAAACAATAAGAAGAATCAAGTTCCGAAAAGGTAAAATAATGATCGGAACTTTGCAAAGGAATTTAAATCTATTTCAGAGGAACTACGACAAAAGATCGAACAAATACATACGAAGAAACAATTATAATTAAGTTATTAATACGGGAAAAAAAATCAAAATAAAAATGTACAGTTAGAAAACAAGGTAATAACGAAAACAACTTTGAAAATCACAATTAAACATTGGAAATAGTGTAAGAACAGAAGGAAATTGAAAAAACTTTCACTCCATTATAAAGTGTTTAAGAACTAAATTATACTTTAAAGCTGGCAATTAAAATGTTTGAAAACTTTTTCTACAATTGTTTGGAAAAAATCAATAAAAGTACGTTTGAAATTTAAAAATTAAATTTAGGTAGAAATTAAAATTTTAAGATAATCTTATTATTTTAATATTGTTATATTATTAGTAAATAAAGATTATAGTTAAAGTAAATCATTTTAATGTTTATATTTTCCTTTAGATATTTTCATTAATTTTTATGAAGTTTAAAATAAGGAATCTTTTTAAGTTGGCTGGAAGTTTGGCGATTGATTAAAATTTGATTAAAGAATAAATAAAAATTTTAAAGAGAGAAATTAAAGATGAAAGTCTCTATCTGGTAAGAGATTTTAAAGTTTTTTTGTGATTTACATACATTTTTATTATAAAAGCATGAATAATTTTGGCAATGTTAAGATGTGAAGCTTAACAAATATTTTTTTAATTTTTATTTATTTCTTTAATAGTTATTTTCTACTAAGTTAACTATCTTAACTAAAATATTTAGTAATTTCGATCATTACTTTTATTTAATTTCATCTAACCCTCAATCTAAAATAATAATTTTATTTAAGAGATAAAATTTAAATAAATAAAATTTAAATTAAAACTTACTTTTATAATTTGATAAATAGATGTGTATAATATAGTTTTATTTAAATAATTTTTGATATAAGGTATAATATCTTATTAATTCTTTTTTATATTTTACTTAATTTTCCTAGTCACTTTATACTGTTTATTTTTTATATTTTTTAAATTTATTTATTTATTTCAACTAAAAAAGTTTTTGGACCGGAAACTCCTTTACGATTGCACGACTCGACGCTCTCTTTTTATGGAATAACTGGGATATCCTGTTGTGCTCCAGGCACAGCTGCTAGTGAGCTCCATCGCTATGAGCAACCAGGCTTCAAGCCCCTACCAAGAGCAGATAATCTCAAAGACAACGTTTTCTTCAGAAAATGATTCTGACCAGGGAGTTTCTCAGCGACAGGAAAGGAACTTGTTCCTAGCCATAAAACCAGAAAGTGTGGTCAAGTAGGCCAATATCAGCTCCTGCTATCTTTTCAATTATTATTTATTAAATTAAAGTTTTGATATTATTTAAAGCTTTAAGAAGACGAATTTATTTTAAATAAATAAGATGGAACAATACTCTAACATAGATTGACTTAAATTCTGGTACCGGAAGGTACCCTATGGGCGAAGAACCGAGCAAGAATCTTGGTAGGAGCCAAGAGAAAGCAAAAATGAGGAGGAGTCAAGTAATATTACTAACCAAAGATGCCAGATATTAAGGTCTCTTAGAGAGAATTCTGATCACGGCCCTAAAGAAGACAAAACGAACAAAGTAATACTATCACTGTGTAAGATTTAAGAAAAAAAAAAGTTAACTTTAAAAATCATTATTAAAGAGCTGCGCGTCATGTGCTGTCACGCGTTCTATAATCTTATTTAATTTTTTATAAAAATAATTTTGAAGTTGAGAAATTTCACTTAAATGTCTTTGCTTAATATTTTACATTTTTAAAAGAAAGTATAAATGAAAGAAACTTAATTAGTTAAAGCTCTAAATATTCATTTTTTCTAAAAATAATTTTTCTTATTACTATAAATATTTCATTTTTCTTGATTTCCAAATTTTATATACTATTAAAATTTATTTCAAAAGTTTAGTTACAATCAAGCATATATATTATAGCAGATAAGCCATGTCTTATAAAAACAAAAATTTCCAAAAAGAAATAGTTACTAAAATGACTAAAAATTTGAATTAAAGAACTTTTATTTATCGTATTTTACTTTTTATAGATAGTTAAATATTAAATAATTAAAAATATCAGTATTCAAAACAAGATTTAAGACAATTCTTAAAAAGCAGGAGTTAACAACATATTAGAGAGATTAGGATCAAAGGAAAGAAATCAAAAAAGGTCATCCATCAAATTGACTTTCACATCTTTGATAGAAGCCTAGAAATAGGCAAAAAATATAATAAACTCGGAAGTATCAAATTAAACCACGAAGCATCTAAATAATCGAATATTATTTGCAAAAAGTGGTGCAGAGACTCAGGTAGAGGTCAAAAAGCTGAATAAAGATAATAAGAGATTGATGAAAAAACTTGAAATTGTAGAGGAAATAGATCGAGATTAATGAACTAAGAAAGAGACCTTAACGCCTTCTGAAGCATTTACCAAGGTTAGAACATCCAATCATAAAATCAACAATAAAAACATAAAGAACTGGACTTAAAGAAAGAAAAAATAGCAAAAAGATAGCAAAAATATCGGAATTAAATGGAACTAAAAGAATAAGGGGATAATTCAATGATAATCAAAAGAATATAAAACTCAATATTTAAACCTACCTATAAGAGAAGCAAAAAAATTCTACTATTGCAACTCTCAAACTTATGTAAGGAGAAGTGCTAGAAATTTTATTAAATCAAATAAGACACTGAAACTAAGAGAAAAAATTGAAGAATAGAAAGATGAGATTATTTCAAATAATAGTTTAAAAGAAAAAGAGATAGATTAAATTTCAATTAACTCTGAAAAATATGCAAGAAAAAATATACTAAATATTGTCTAGGCGAAAAGATATTTCAAGGAAAAATGTACATCAAGGAAATATTTTTAGAAACTTTCAAAATTTTATTATAGTCTCTATAGCAATCTAGATATTAGTGGGAAAGAGATTGAAATATCTCCAAGAACGTCAAAACATTTAATTTAATTTTTATATGCATAGATAAGTTAAAAAATCAAATTAAGAATAATATAAATAGGAGTTTATAACTTTAAACAGTTAGTAATTAGAAGTTTATAAAGCAACAGTTAGTTAAAAATTAAAATTTTAGTTAAGTTTATAGATAAAAGTAACCTATAAAAATGAAACATTTTATAATGAATAATCCATATTAATACTAATTATAACTATTAAATCAATAATATGAAAAATACTGCAAAGGTTGAAAAACGATTTGAAAAGCTTCCTCTATTATGATTTATGAAATGGAACATATTTTATAGTTTAATATTAAATATAAGAGTTAAATAAGAATATATACTAAAAAACACTTTTTAGTAGTAAATTGAAATATGAATATATGAAAAAATGTATTATATTTAACACAAAAAAACTTAAATATATTTAATCAGAGATTTAAAGAGTAATTATAATAAATCTAGAATACAAATTTATTATTAAACTGTAATAAGATAAAAAAGTAACATAATGAAAATAAAGAAAATAATATTATTTTAAGATTTAAAAAAATGAATTCCGGCTTTTTTACAAAATAAAATTAGAAAGGTAAAAATTTATAAGAATCTGAAGAGAAAAAGTAGAAGCAATCAAAACCTAGGAAGAGAATGTCCACATCTCCAAAGAAATAAGAAACTCCAGTTGACTAAGATCTTTCAGAAATTAATCTTAGTGAGGATAGAAATAACATTGAATAATTTATAGAATTAGTAAAAATTTTGCTTAATGAGGTTAAAAAGCTTAAGGAGTAAAATGAAATATTGATAGAGAATCGTGAAAATGTAGAAGATAGATTAATTAAATAAGAAAGAGAAATGGATGCCTATTAAAATATTTAAACTGACTGCTCTTAGTAAATATAGTAAATGAAATTAGACTCATAATCATAATTAATTAAATAAACAGAACGTGTATAATAGCCAGAACCAATTGCGATAATGGGGCAAATTTAAATTTAAGAATAATTTTAAAACAATTAGCAAGGTTGTCAAATGGAAATTGAAAAAAGACCAAAAATTTATCAGAATACAATGAAGAGTAAAGAGTGCTATTACTGCAAGAAAAAAGGACATTAATAAAAATAGTGTAGAAATTTCTATGTATTCAAGAATGAATTTAATTAGAGAGTTAAGAGACTGACAGAAAGAATTTATATTACAGAAAGAGGATCGATTTATCAAATTAAAGAGACAAGCCCCAAAAAATAGTAGCAAGGTAGATGGATGAAAGATGTAGAGAGAAGAGAAATACAAGATTTAAGACAAGAAAAATAGAAATAAAACAATAAACTTTTCTTTTTATTCACCAGACTATTCTGGTTGGAAAGAGGGAAATTGGTGAAAATCCAAGAAGACCTCTAAGCAATTTTATCTATTATTATTATAATATTATTTAAAGTAAAATAAATTTCATAAGAAAAATAAAAAAAACAGAATATCTATTTTTATTAATTGGAGAATATCCTATAAAATAAATTTATTAAATCAAACAATAAAAAAATATATTTAAGAAAGTACCAATTTTACTTGATATACAGCATACATTTTCTATTTAAGATGAATAAAAATTTAAGGATAATTATCTTTTATTAACATTTTTTTAAAACCGCCATAGTTTTTCGAAGGTGAACAACAAGGTCATCTTCATCAGAGGTTAGGGAAGCTAAGTACCCATAATTGACACATGTCGTCCTCTGCTTTGGTGATGCAATGAGACACAATCCTGCCATGTTCTTGGACCTCCAGCAAGTATTAAAGATTACGAGTATTCTAAAATTATATCAGTATTGAACATTTTTATTAGTACTGAATAATTATACCAGTATTGAACAAGGTCTATCAGTATCTGATAATTTTATCAGTAAGAAACATACTTGTCAGTATGAAACATTTTTTAAAGAGCTGCGCACCAACGAGAGTGCTACGCGCTCTATAATCAAATTTATTTATTTAACAAAATATTAAAAAAATAAATCAAAAAATGATAAATTAAAAAATATAAAATTAGAAAGTATAATATAAAATAAAAAAGTTCTAGTTAGTGTATCTTATTATAAAAATATGATGTTAATATATAAAAGATATTTAATACTAAAAGATTCTTTATAAATGGAAGCAAACATATTTAATAGATTATGACTATGTAAATCTAAAATCAACTTAAAATAGATTTGTAAAATTGATAAAAATAAATAGAAAGATATATGAAAAATAATAAAAATTTAATTGAAAATATCTTATATAAAAATATCAAGATTTCTTCCTCTCAAAGCCCTTAAAGTTTAATACTAATATCATAATATCATAATACCTAAATCTAATGTTTAATAAAAGATATTAAATTCTACCATTCAAAGTTAATATAAGCAAATGTAAAAAACGACATGACTTTGATGATTATTGTCAGAATTAATTTTCATGAAGAAGAATTTAATTGTATGTTTAAAAAAAAAATATATATATTTTAATAGCAAAGCAGAAGAGATATGAGCATCAAATAGAACTTAATTCCTTTGACTGAGATCTTGCTTTAACAAAAATTAAATAAATTTGAAGACTTAGATTAACATAGCGCAACATACAGAATTACTACTCAGAATGAAGAAATTAAAAAGAAAAATTTTTGAAGTTAATAACATAAATAAAACAAAAATTAATTTTAAATAAACTAGATGCGAGTCTTATAATAAGCAAATCTATAATTAAAATAAATTTATTTTAAATCTAAAAATTTTCACTTAAATTACTAAGAAGAAGTATTGAAGTTCACAAGTTAAATGATGAACTACAATTTTAGAATGATTTATAATGAATAAAATGTAAATAAACAATTTAATAACCAATATGAATATAAAGTTTAGAATATTAACTTATATTATTATAAGTTAGATGTTATAAGAATTATTAATATTCTACTTGTATTAGACTAAAAGTTATTCCCAATTAATACCATTCTAATCTAAACTAACTAATATATAATCAAGTCTTAATAAATATTCTTTAAAGTTTTCAATTACTCTGCTTATACTTTCTTTTGATATTGCATATCTATTCTCAGTGATATATTCTCTCAGTATAATTTTATAAATATACTTTAACTTATTAAATCATATAGATAATTCAGTAAAATCTCAATCTCTAAAGTGTTATCTAAACATATAGACATATAAATTTTATTATTTCCATAGAATTATAGAAATGCTAATTAATATACAATTCTTTAGAATAATACGATAAATAGTAATTTAGTTCTACCTATTTAGTTTAACTTTTTATATCTATTAATATATTAGATTTTATAATATTCTGAAAGCTTTATTTTATACCTTAATCTTACTAGTATAATAAGTTGCTAACACTTTTCTATTAACGTTATGGATTGATTTTTACTTATCAATGAATTGGTAACTTCTAATGGTTAAATATTATCTTTCCCTTACCTTAATTTCTAAACTAATAGTGTGTATTTGCTTAATCTTAGAATGATAGCTTATATCTGCTTTATTGGATCTTTCTTTTTTCTATCTTATTTTATTAGCTAATAATAAATTTAATTACAAAAGATATAATCTTAGCTTGTAAAATAAAGATTTTACTATATAAATCTAGTTAGAATAGTATTTATAAGAGTAATTATTATATAAATTAAATATGCCCGTAAACTTAACCAAAATACTGTAATTTAAATAATTTATTATGTAAAGTATCTTTATAAGAATATTTTAAAATTTAATATAATAGATGAAAAGAACTGCAAGTTTTGAAGATTATTAAATGAGAAAAAAGTAAAAAGTAAGTGATTCAAATTGCACTCAAGGAACTAAAAATACTAAAATAGGATTTATTTTAAACTCATTAAAACTAATTAAAAACCTACAAATGAAAGGATTTAGTTTTGAATAGTCGTGCTAAAACATTCATAAATACAACACTTGTAAATACTGGAAAAAAATCGTTTAAAAAGGTGAAAAGTATTAATTTGATTTTGAAAGTCACTTAAATGAATCGATATAACACTTAACAAAATACAATCGTTGCTTTAAATAAGCAATAGAAATGTGCTAAAAACATAATGACTTTTCACTGAAAAGTGTAATGAAAACATATAAGAAGCTTTCTCTCCATAAGATAATAAAAATTTAATCATGATATTCGACCTTGTTGTATTGATACAAAAAGTAAAGAGAAAATAAAAGAAATTTTATAGTAAAAAAGCAGAAAAATACTTTAGAGCAATATTCATAAAAAGATAAAATAATAAAAGGAAAAATAAAATATTTGGGATAATAGCAAGTGCTCTTTTATAAAGATTGAAGATGAAAGCTTATAAATATTAAAGAATGTAGAACAATAAAACTAAAGAGAGGATTAATTTGTAATAAAATAGGAAAATAATCTTTTTACATTACAGGGTTTCATGACAGTAATTGAAATGAAATTGAGTTAAAAAATGAGGTTAATACTTAAGAAATAAGAAAACTATGAAAAGTTAGTAAACGACATGATTTAAAGTTTAGAAAATAATTTTGAACAAGAAAGAAATGTAAAAAGTGAAGTTTTAAAAAGAGAGGAAAAATGAAAATTTTAATAATATTTTTAGTTTTCTTTAGAATAAAAAATCTTATATCATAACGCGCTTAGTACTTCATAGATGCGTAACTAATAAACTTCATTTCATCTCTATATCTTCAAGAATATCTTTTGTGATAAAATTCTTCTTCATCTTCTCCCTGACTTCATTTTCTTTTTTGTCCTCTCTCTTCATTTGTCTATCTTCTAATTACCAGCTTTATACTAATTCTTTATTTTAAACCTAAAATGCTCTCACTTATCTCTTTCTAATGTTCTTCTTTATCTTTTCCAATGTATTAAGTTTAAATAGACTGATAAATTCTATTTTTTACTAGCTCTATAATATTTACCTATTTTTCCACGACAAATTTTTTTAAATAACCTTTTTCTTTTTATTAAATATATCGATTGAGTTATTCTACTTAAAATATATTTTTATTTTTTTCGTTTAATAAGTTTTAATAAGTTTTTCAAATTAAGTTGTGCATAATAAAAAATCAAAAAATTGTAACTCTTCTCATTTTGATTCTAGTTCTCCCAGATTACAATCTAAATCTTCTCCCTTCTAAATACTCTTCACATTATTTTTATAAACCTTTCGTCTTCATTAAACTATCTCTTCGTCTTCTTTCTTTATCTTACTTCTCTTCGTATACATTTAATTATTCTCCACTCTTACCTTCACTACTTTTAACATCTTCCTTTTTACTCCTATTTTTGTCGGGTTTAATACTCTTTTGTTTATGTTTTCAAATTAAATAAGAATTTTTTCTCTTGCATATTATTTTCTACCATCCTAGATTTCCTCTATTTCTCTCTTCTATTTATTTTTTTTACATAATAAAATATTATCCAGCTCTTCTTACTTTTCTTCTTCACTTCACTTTTAAAACTAACTACTTACTCTTTATAACTCTAATCTTATCAAAACTTCACAACTGAAATTACTCTTCTTTTCTTACTTTTCTTCTTCACTTCACTTTTAAAACTAACTACTTACTCTTTATAACTCTAATCTTATCAAAACTTCACAACTGAAATCACTCTTCTTTTCTTACTTTTCATCTTCACTTCACTTTTAAAACTAACTACTTACTCTTTATAACTCTAATCATATCAAAACTTCACAACTAAATTACTCTTCTTTTCTTACTTTTCTTCTTCACTTCACTTTTAAAACTAACTACTTACTCTTTATAACTCTAATCTTATCAAAACTTCACAACTGAAATCACTCTTCTTTTCTTACTTTTCTTCTTCACTTCACTTTTAAAACTAACTACTTACTCTTTATAACTCTAATCTTATCAAAACTTCACAACTGAAATCACTCTTCTTTTCTTACTTTTCTTCTTCACTTCACTTTTAAAACTAACTACTTACTCTTTATAACTCTAATCTTATCAAAACTTCACAACTGAAATCGCTCTTCTTTTCTTACTTTTCATCTTCACTTCACTTTTAAAACTAACTAAATACTCTTTATAACTCTAATCTTATCAAAACTTCACAACTGAAATCACTCTTAATTTCTTACTTTTCATCTTCACTTCACTTTTAAAACTAACTTCTTACTCTTTATAACTCTAATCTTATCAAAACTTCACAACTGAAATCACTCTTCTTTTCTTACTTTTCTTCTTCACTTCACTTTTAAAACTAACTACTTACTCTTTATAACTCTAATCTTATCAAAACTTCACAACTGAAATTACTCTTCTTTTCTTACTTTTCATCTTCACTTCACTTTTAAAACTAACTACTTACTCTTTATAACTCTAATCTTATCAAAACTTCACAACTGAAATTACTCTTCTTTTCTTACTTTTCATCTTCACTTCACTTTTAAAACTAACTACTTACTCTTTATAACTCTAATCTTATCAAAACTTCACAACTGAAATTACTCTTAATTTCTTACTTTTCATCTTCACTTCACTTTTAAAACTAACTACTTACTCTTTATAACTCTAATCTTATCAAAACTTCAAAAACTAAATCACTCTTCTTTTCTTACTTTTCTTCTTCACTTCACTTTTAAAACTAACTACTTACTCTTTATAACTCTAATCTTATCAAAACTTCACAACTGAAATTACTCTTAATTTCTTACTTTTCATCTTCACTTCACTTTTAAAACTAACTACTTACTCTTTATAACTCTAATCTTATCAAAACTTCACAACTGAAATTACTCTTAATTTCTTACTTTTCATCTTCACTTCACTTTTAAAACTAACTACTTACTCTTTATAACTCTAATCTTATCAAAACTTCACAACTGAAATTACTCTTAATTTCTTACTTTTCATCTTCACTTCACTTTTAAAACTAACTACTTACTCTTTATAACTCTAATCTTATCAAAACTTCACAACTGAAATTACTCTTAATTTCTTACTTTTCATCTTCACTTCACTTTTAAAACTAACTACTTACTCTTTATAACTCTAATCTTATCAAAACTTCACAACTATATTACTCTTCTTTACTTACTTTTCTTCTTCACTTCACTTTTAAAACTAACTTCTTACTCTTTATAACTCTAATCTTATCAAAACTTCACAACTGAAATTACTCTTAATTTCTTACTTTTCATCTTCACTTCACTTTTAAAACTAACTACTTACTCTTTATAACTCTAATCTTATCAAAACTTCACAACTGAAATTACTCTTCTTTTCTTACTTTTCTTCTTCACTTCACTTTTAAAACTAACTACTTACTCTTTATAACTCTAATCTTATCAAAACTTCACAACTGAAATTACTCTTCTTTTCTTACTTTTCATCTTCACTTCACTTTTAAAACTAACTACTTACTCTTTATAACTCTAATCTTATCAAAACTTCACAACTAAATCACTCTTCTTTTCTTACTTTTCTTCTTCACTTCACTTTTAAAACTAACTTCTTACTCTTTATAACTCTAATCTTATCAAAACTTCAAAAACTAAATCACTCTTCTTTTCTTACTTTTCTTCTTCACTTCACTTTTAAAACTAACTACTTACTCTTTATAACTCTAATCTTATCAAAACTTCACAACTGAAATTACTCTTCTTTTCTTACTTTTCATCTTCACTTCACTTTTAAAACTAACTACTTACTCTTTATAACTCTAATCTTATCAAAACTTCACAACTGAAATTACTCTTAATTTCTTACTTTTCTTCTTCACTTCACTTTTAAAACTAACTACTTACTCTTTATAACTCTAATCTTATCAAAACTTCACAACTGAAATCACTCTTCTTTTCTTGCTTTTCATCTTCACTTCACTTTTAAAACTAACTACTTACTCTTTATAACTCTAATCTTATCAAAACTTCACAACTGAAATTACTCTTAATTTCTTACTTTTCATCTTCACTTCACTTTTAAAACTAACTACTTACTCTTTATAACTCTAATCTTATCAAAACTTCACAACTGAAATTACTCTTCTTTTCTTACTTTTCTTCTTCACTTCACTTTTAAAACTAACTACTTACTCTTTATAACTCTAATCTTATCAAAACTTCACAACTGAAATTACTCTTCTTTTCTTACTTTTCTTCTTCACTTCACTTTTAAAACTAACTACTTACTCTTTATAACTCTAATCTTATCAAAACTTCACAACTGAAATTACTCTTCTTTTCTTACTTTTCTTCTTCACTTCACTTTTAAAACTAACTACTTACTCTTTATAACTCTAATCTTATCAAAACTTCACAACTGAAATTACTCTTCTTTTCTTACTTTTCATCTTCACTTCACTTTTAAAACTAACTACTTACTCTTTATAACTCTAATCTTATCAAAACTTCACAACTGAAATTACTCTTCTTTTCTTACTTTTCATCTTCACTTCACTTTTAAAACTAACTTCTTACTCTTTATAACTCTAATCTTATCAAAACTTCACAACTGAAATCGCTCTTCTTTTCTTACTTTTCATCTTCACTTCACTTTTAAAACTAACTACTTGCTCTTTATAACTCTAATCTTATCAAAACTCACAACTGAAATTACTCTTCTTTTCTTACTTTTCTTCTTCACTTCACTTTTAAAACTAACTACTTACTCTTTATAACTCTAATCTTATCAAAACTTCACAACTGAAATTACTCTTCTTTTCTTACTTTTCATCTTCACTTCACTTTTAAAACTAACTACTTACTCTTTATAACTCTAATCTTATCAAAACTTCACAACTGAAATTACTCTTCTTTTCTTACTTTTCATCTTCACTTCACTTTTAAAACTAACTTCTTACTCTTTATAACTCTAATCTTATCAAAACTTCACAACTGAAATCGCTCTTCTTTTCTTACTTTTCATCTTCACTTCACTTTTAAAACTAACTACTTACTCTTTATAACTCTAATCTTATCAAAACTTCACAACTGAAATCACTCTTCTTTACTTACTTTTCATCTTCACTTCACTGTTAAAACTAACTACTTACTCTTTATAACTCTAATCTTATCAAAACTTCACAACTGAAATTACTCTTCTTTTCTTACTTTTCTTCTTCACTTCACTTTTAAAACTAACTACTTACTCTTTATAACTCTAATCTTATCAAAACTTCACAACTGAAATTACTCTTAATTTCTTACTTTTCATCTTCACTTCACTTTTAAAACTAACTACTTACTCTTTATAACTCTAATCTTATCAAAACTTCACAACTGAAATTACTCTTCTTTTCTTACTTTTCTTCTTCACTTCACTTTTAAAACTAACTACTTACTCTTTATAACTCTAATCTTATCAAAACTTCACAACTGAAATCGCTCTTCTTTTCTTACTTTTCATCTTCACTTCACTTTTAAAACTAACTACTTGCTCTTTATAACTCTAATCTTATCAAAACTCACAACTGAAATTACTCTTCTTTTCTTACTTTTCTTCTTCACTTCACTTTTAAAACTAACTACTTACTCTTTATAACTCTAATCTTATCAAAACTTCACAACTGAAATTACTCTTCTTTTCTTACTTTTCATCTTCACTTCACTTTTAAAACTAACTACTTACTCTTTATAACTCTAATCTTATCAAAACTTCACAACTGAAATTACTCTTCTTTTCTTACTTTTCATCTTCACTTCACTTTTAAAACTAACTTCTTACTCTTTATAACTCTAATCTTATCAAAACTTCACAACTGAAATCGCTCTTCTTTTCTTACTTTTCATCTTCACTTCACTTTTAAAACTAACTACTTACTCTTTATAACTCTAATCTTATCAAAACTTCACAACTGAAATCACTCTTAATTTCTTACTTTTCATCTTCACTTCACTTTTAAAACTAACTACTTACTCTTTATAACTCTAATCTTATCAAAACTTCACAACTGAAATTACTCTTCTTTTCTTACTTTTCTTCTTCACTTCACTTTTAAAACTAACTACTTACTCTTTATAACTCTAATCTTATCAAAACTTCACAACTGAAATTACTCTTCTTTTCTTACTTTTCTTCTTCACTTCACTTTTAAAACTAACTACTTACTCTTTATAACTCTAATCTTATCAAAACTTCACAACTGAAATTACTCTTCTTTTCTTACTTTTCTTCTTCACTTCACTTTTAAAACTAACTACTTACTCTTTATAACTCTAATCTTATCAAAACTTCACAACTGAAATTACTCTTCTTTTCTTACTTTTCATCTTCACTTCACTTTTAAAACTAACTACTTACTCTTTATAACTCTAATCTTATCAAAACTTCACAACTGAAATTACTCTTCTTTTCTTACTTTTCATCTTCACTTCACTTTTAAAACTAACTTCTTACTCTTTATAACTCTAATCTTATCAAAACTTCACAACTGAAATCGCTCTTCTTTTCTTACTTTTCATCTTCACTTCACTTTTAAAACTAACTACTTACTCTTTATAACTCTAACCTTATCAAAACTTCACAACTGAAATTACTCTTCTTTTCTTACTTTTCTTCTTCACTTCACTTTTAAAACTAACTACTTACTCTTTATAACTCTAATCTTATCAAAACTTCACAACTGAAATTACTCTTCTTTACTTACTTTTCATCTTCACTTCACTTTTAAAACTAACTACTTACTCTTTATAACTCTAATCTTATCAAAACTTCAAAAACTAAATCACTCTTCTTTTCTTACTTTTCTTCTTCACTTCACTTTTAAAACTAACTACTTACTCTTTATAACTCTAATCTTATCAAAACTTCACAACTGAAATTACTCTTCTTTTCTTACTTTTCTTCTTCACTTCACTTTTAAAACTAACTACTTACTCTTTATAACTCTAATCTTATCAAAACTTCACAACTGAAATCACTCTTCTTTACTTACTTTTCATCTTCACTTCACTTTTAAAACTAACTACTTACTCTTTATAACTCTAATCTTATCAAAACTTCACAACTGAAATTACTCTTCTTTTCTTACTTTTCTTCTTCACTTCACTTTTAAAACTAACTACTTACTCTTTATAACTCTAATCTTATCAAAACTTCACAACTGAAATTACTCTTCTTTACTTACTTTTCATCTTCACTTCACTTTTAAAACTAACTACTTACTCTTTATAACTCTAATCTTATCAAAACTTCAAAAACTAAATCACTCTTCTTTTCTTACTTTTCTTCTTCACTTCACTTTTAAAACTAACTACTTACTCTTTATAACTCTAATCTTATCAAAACTTCACAACTGAAATTACTCTTCTTTTCTTACTTTTCTTCTTCACTTCACTTTTAAAACTAACTACTTACTCTTTATAACTCTAATCTTATCAAAACTTCACAACTGAAATCACTCTTCTTTACTTACTTTTCATCTTCACTTCACTGTTAAAACTAACTACTTACTCTTTATAACTCTAATCTTATCAAAACTTCACAACTGAAATTACTCTTCTTTTCTTACTTTTCTTCTTCACTTCACTTTTAAAACTAACTACTTACTCTTTATAACTCTAATCTTATCAAAACTTCACAACTGAAATCACTCTTCTTTTCTTGCTTTTCATCTTCACTTCACTTTTAAAACTAACTACTTACTCTTTATAACTCTAATCTTATCAAAACTTCACAACTGAAATCACTCTTCTTTTCTTACTTTTCTTCTTCACTTCACTTTTAAAACTAACTACTTACTCTTTATAACTCTAATCTTATCAAAACTTCACATCTGAAATTACTCTTCTTTTCTTACTTTTCTTCTTCACTTCACTTTTAAAACTAACTACTTAATCTTTATAACTCTAATCTTATCAAAAATTCACAACTGAAATTACTCTTCTTTTCTTACTTTTCTTCTTCACTTCACTTTTAAAACTAACTACTTACTCTTTATAACTCTAATCTTATCAAAACTTCACAACTGAAATCACTTTTCTTTTCTTACTTTTCTTCTTCACTTCACTTTTAAAACTAACTACTTACTCTTTATAACTCTAATCTTATCAAAACTTCACAACTGAAATCACTCTTCTTTTCTTACTTTTCATCTTCACTTCACTTTTAAAACTAACTACTTACTCTTTATAACTCTAATCTTATCAAAACTTCACAACTGAAATCACTCTTCTTTTCTTACTTTTCTTCTTCACTTCACTTTTAAAACTAACTACTTACTCTTTATAACTCTAATCTTATCAAAACTTCAAAAACTAAATCACTCTTCTTTTCTTACTTTTCTTCTTCACTTCACTTTTAAAACTAACTACTTACTCTTTATAACTCTAATCTTATCAAAACTTCACAACTGAAGCTACTCTTCTTTTCTTACTTTTCATCTTCACTTCACTGTTAAAACTAACTACTTACTCTTTATAACTCTAATCTTATCAAAACTTCACAACTGAAATTACTCTTCTTTTCTTACTTTTCTTCTTCACTTCACTTTTAAAACTAACTACTTACTCTTTATAACTCTAATCTTATCAAAACTTCACAACTGAAATCACTCTTCTTTTCTTACTTTTCTTCTTCACTTCACTTTTAAAACTAACTACTTACTCTTTATAACTCTAATCTTATCAAAACTTCACAACTGAAATCACTTTTCTTTTCTTACTTTTCATCTTCACTTCACTTTTAAAACTAACTACTTACTCTTTATAACTCTAATCTTATATAAACTTCACAACTGAAATCACTCTTCTTTTCTTACTTTTCATCTTCACTTCACTTTTAAAACTAACTACTTACTCTTTATAACTCTAATCTTATCAAAACTTCACAACTGAAATTACTCTTCTTTTCTTACTTTTCTTCTTCACTTCACTTTTAAAACTAACTACTTACTCTTTATAACTCTAATCTTATCAAAACTTCACATCTGAAATCACTCTTCTTTTCTTACTTTTCTTCTTCACTTCACTTTTAAAACTAACTACTTACTCTTTATAACTCTAATCTTATCAAAACTTCACAACTGAAATCGCTCTTCTTTTCTTACTTTTCTTCTTCACTTCACTTTTAAAACTAACTACTTACTCTTTATAACTCTAATCTTATCAAAACTTCACAACTGAAATCACTCTTCTTTTCTTACTTTTCTTCTTCACTTCACTTTTAAAACTAACTACTTACTCTTTATAACTCTAATCTTATCAAAACTTCACAACTGAAATTACTCTTCTTTTCTTACTTTTCTTCTTCACTTCACTTTTAAAACTAACTACTTACTCTTTATAACTCTAATCTTATCAAAAATTCACAACTGAAATCACTCTTCTTTTCTTACTTTTCTTCTTCACTTCACTTTTAAAACTAACTACTTACTCTTTATAACTCTAATCTTATCAAAACTTCACAACTGAAATCACTCTTCTTTACTTACTTTTCATCTTCACTTCACTTTTAAAACTAACTACTTACTCTTTATAACTCTAATCTTATCAAAACTTCACAACTGAAATCACTCTTCTTTTCTTACTTTTCATCTTCACTTCACTTTTAAAACTAACTACTTACTCTTTATAACTCTAATCTTATCAAAACTTCACAACTGAAATCACTCTTCTTTTCTTACTTTTCATCTTCACTTCACTTTTAAAACTAACTACTTACTCTTTATAACTCTAACCTTATCAAAACTTCACAACTGAAATTACTCTTCTTTTCTTACTTTTCTTCTTCACTTCACTTTTAAAACTAACTACTTACTCTTTATAACTCTAATCTTATCAAAACTTCACAACTGAAATTACTCTTCTTTACTTACTTTTCATCTTCACTTCACTTTTAAAACTAACTACTTACTCTTTATAACTCTAATCTTATCAAAACTTCACAACTGAAATTACTCTTCTTTTCTTACTTTTCTTCTTCACTTCACTTTTAAAACTAACTACTTACTCTTTATAACTCTAATCTTATCAAAACTTCACAACTGAAATTACTCTTCTTTTCTTACTTTTCTTCTTCACTTCACTTTTAAAACTAACTACTTACTCTTTATAACTCTAATCTTATCAAAACTTCACAACTGAAATCACTCTTCTTTACTTACTTTTCATCTTCACTTCACTTTTAAAACTAACTACTTACTCTTTATAACTCTAATCTTATCAAAACTTCACAACTGAAATTACTCTTCTTTTCTTACTTTTCATCTTCACTTCACTTTTAAAACTAACTACTTACTCTTTATAACTCTAATCTTATCAAAACTTCACAACTGAAATCACTCTTCTTTACTTACTTTTCATCTTCACTTCACTTTTAAAACTAACTACTTACTCTTTATAACTCTAATCTTATCAAAACTTCAAAAACTAAATCACTCTTCTTTTCTTACTTTTCTTCTTCACTTCACTTTTAAAACTAACTACTTACTCTTTATAACTCTAATCTTATCAAAACTTCACAACTGAAATCACTCTTCTTTTCTTGCTTTTCATCTTCACTTCACTTTTAAAACTAACTACTTACTCTTTATAACTCTAATCTTATCAAAACTTCACAACTGAAAATACTCTTCTTTTCTTACTTTTCATCTTCACTTCACTTTTAAAACTAACTACTTACTCTTTATAACTCTAATCTTATCAAAACTTCACAACTGAAATCACTCTTCTTTTCTTACTTTTCTTCTTCACTTCACTTTTAAAACTAACTACTTACTCTTTATAACTCTAATCTTATCAAAACTTCACAACTGAAATCACTCTTCTTTTCTTACTTTTCATCTTCACTTCACTTTTAAAACTAACTACTTACTCTTTATAACTCTAATCTTATCAAAACTTCACAACTGAAATCACTCTTCTTTTCTTACTTTTCTTCTTCACTTCACTTTTAAAACTAACTACTTACTCTTTATAACTCTAATCTTATCAAAACTTCACAACTGAAATTACTCTTCTTTTCTTACTTTTCTTCTTCACTTCACTTTTAAAACTAACTACTTACTCTTTATAACTCTAATCTTATCAAAACTTCACAACTGAAATTACTCTTCTTTTCTTACTTTTCTTCTTCACTTCACTTTTAAAACTAACTACTTACTCTTTATAACTCTAATCTTATCAAAACTTCACAACTGAAATCACTCTTCTTTACTTACTTTTCTTCTTCACTTCACTTTTAAAACTAACTACTTACTCTTTATAACTCTAATCTTATCAAAACTTCACAACTGAAATCACTCTTCTTTTCTTACTTTTCTTCTTCACTTCACTTTTAAAACTAACTACTTACTCTTTATAACTCTAATCTTATCAAAAATTCACAACTGAAATTACTCTTCTTTTCTTACTTTTCTTCTTCACTTCACTTTTAAAACTAACTACTTACTCTTTATAACTCTAATCTTATCAAAACTTCACAACTGAAATCACTTTTCTTTTCTTACTTTTCATCTTCACTTCACTTTTAAAACTAACTACTTACTCTTTATAACTCTAATCTTATCAAAACTTCACAACTGAAATTACTCTTCTTTTCTTACTTTTCTTCTTCACTTCACTTTTAAAACTAACTACTTACTCTTTATAACTCTAATCTTATCAAAACTTCACATCTGAAATTACTCTTCTTTTCTTACTTTTCTTCTTCACTTCACTTTTAAAACTAACTACTTACTCTTTATAACTCTAATCTTATCAAAACTTCACATCTGAAATTACTCTTCTTTTCTTACTTTTCTTCTTCACTTCACTTTTAAAACTAACTACTTACTCTTTATAACTCTAATCTTATCAAAACTTCACATCTGAAATTACTCTTCTTTTCTTACTTTTCTTCTTCACTTCACTTTTAAAACTAACTACTTACTCTTTATAACTCTAATCTTATCAAAACTTCACATCTGAAATTACTCTTCTTTTCTTACTTTTCTTCTTCACTTCACTTTTAAAACTAACTACTTAATCTTTATAACTCTAATCTTATCAAAAATTCACAACTGAAATTACTCTTCTTTTCTTACTTTTCTTCTTCACTTCACTTTTAAAACTAACTACTTACTCTTTATAACTCTAATCTTATCAAAACTTCACAACTGAAATCACTTTTCTTTTCTTACTTTTCATCTTCACTTCACTTTTAAAACTAACTACTTACTCTTTATAACTCTAATCTTATCAAAACTTCACAACTGAAATCACTCTTCTTTTCTTACTTTTCATCTTCACTTCACTTTTAAAACTAACTACTTACTCTTTATAACTCTAATCTTATCAAAACTTCACAACTGAAATCACTCTTCTTTTCTTGCTTTTCTTCTTCACTTCACTTTTAAAACTAACTACTTAATCTTTATAACTCTAATCTTATCAAAAATTCACAACTGAAATTACTCTTCTTTTCTTACTTTTCATCTTCACTTCACTTTTAAAACTAACTACTTACTCTTTATAACTCTAATCTTATCAAAACTTCACAACTGAAATTACTATTCTTTTCTTACTTTTCTTCTTCACTTCACTTTTAAAACTAACTACTTACTCTTTATAACTCTAATCTTATCAAAACTTCACAACTGAAATTACTCTTCTTTTCTTACTTTTCTTCTTCACTTCACTTTTAAAACTAACTACTTACTCTTTATAACTCTAATCTTATCAAAACTTCACAACTGAAAATACTCTTCTTTTCTTGCTTTTCTTCTTCACTTCACTTTTAAAACTAACTACTTACTCTTTATAACTCTAATCTTATCAAAACTTCACAACTGAAATCGCTCTTCTTTTCTTACTTTTCATCTTCACTTCACTTTTAAAACTAACTACTTAATCTTTATAACTCTAATCTTATCAAAACTTCACAACTGAAATCACTCTTC
>CAMPDV010000415.1:97500-291692 GCA_946699065.1 Loxodes magnus | reverse complement strand
ATTCTACTATTAATATATTCTTTATGTTATAATAATTAGTATTTTATTTCTATTTTATCTAAGCAAGTAATCCTTATATTAAGATATAAGGCTACTTTAGTTCTTGGTTAAGATATTAATTTAGTTTAAATTTATTTTAAAGGTTTGCAATGATGGCTTAGAAATTAAATTAGCTATCTTTGAATCAATCCTATGAAATATTCTAATTTTATGGTATAAGTAGATTTATTTCCCTTCATTTTATAAATAATAAGAGTTTTATAAACTTCAAAATGTCTCCTTTTTATCTTTAAGCTTTATTCAATTATAAGAATCTACATTCCAATAAGCTACTAAATCAGTTCATATGTAAACAATAAAAACTATAAAACATCACTTTGATATAGTAAATAAATTAGGATGATCAAAAGGCATAAATTAGGTTTAATAACTAGAAGCACTTTAATTAGCAATAGACATAAGAATTCTAATATTTAAGCAAATAAATATAAGCTAAGTAGTTGTATTAATTACTCTAATTTATAGAAACTTTATACAATTTATTAACTCTAACATTAATGTATGGATATATTCTTTTAAATATTCACAGTCTTATATCAAGACTGTATAAGTATAATTATTTATCTCTTTAGTAGAAACTTTTCTTATTCCTAATCTTATTAAATTTAGATTTACAAGGCTTCTTTACTATATTTTAACCTTTAAATTACTAAAATTAAGATAAGGCAATTCTAATTATTCTCACTCAAAAACTCTTTAATTATTATTTTCATCAACTTCATTTCTAATAATTATTTAGCTTTATGAGGATTAAATTATACAACTAAGAAAAATAACTAATAGAGATATAAAGGATGGAATAAAAGAAGCTACATATGTTGAATAGAAATAGCATTATAGAGATTAATATATCCTATATATACCAAGAGATATAACTAAACCTTTTTATTTATTTAATAATATTTTAGATTTTTTTATTTCAATTTTATTTATATTTAGCTTACTTATTTCTCATTCTGGTATTACCTTAAAGAACTAAGTCATGTCATATTTCCCTTTTAATCCAAGTCTAGCTATCATTTCTTTTATTTATCCTTTCTCCAATTTCCCACTGAAAAAATCCACAATGCTCATTTTACTAATGAGGAAAGTGCTAAGAGGATCTATTCTTCTAATAATTTGATCGAGAACATTTATTTGCTTTATTATTTTTTACTAGCGTAAATATGCAATTGGAAACTTATCTCATTCCATATATCCACTACTGTTAATATCTAGGAGGTTAAAAGTTTTAATTACTTATGTTTAATTAATTTACTATTTAAACACTTTTTTGAAAGCTCTAATCAGATCTTTCTAGGAAATTTTTCCATCATGATCTATTCAGCTAAAAACATCTATTAGATGCTAATATTATTAAAGGCTTATCATCTAAGCCATGAAATACCATTGAAAGGCTAATTTTATTCTTTAGTTATTGAGAAAAGCTAAATTAGTTCCAAATACTTCCTTAGTTTTCATATTTGAACTGACTGTGAGCGATTAAACCAATCATGCAGTAAGTACTTTTCAGCTTTTAGTCTTTTCTCAGGTCGAACTTGTGACATCTAAGTAATTAGATCAGAAGCATAACTGGAAATATTACTTCACATATTAGCTTGGAATTTCAATTAGAACTCTTTAGCATCAACCACATTAATATTTATATATTTGTAGTTTTTAAGATAGTTTGTAATAGCGTAACTTTTGAAAGGAAAAGTACCTACAAAATAGCGTACATAATTACTTCACAACTTAATATATCACTTTTTTTGGAATACTGGTTGGTATAAGACTCAGGTGCTTAATATATAGTAATTCCTACTATTTAAGCGTTATTAACAGCTTATTAATGTTTGGAAAAACCCAAATCAATAATCTTAATTTATAACTTCTCTTAAATTTCAAATTTATGGCATATTATATTTTCCAGCTTAAGATCTATGTGCAGAATTCCTTATCACAATAAGAAACTTCTTTTAGAATCTATTTCGTTATGATTTTGACTTTTGTCTCCTATAAATAATGTCTTTAAATCAGCATATTAGCTAAGCTTAATCCTTCAACATACTCAGTTATCATTTTTATCAACTTTTTTGCTTTCATAGATTTCATAGAGTTTGGTTATGATAGTAATATCCTATATAAATGGCATACAATCTGCTTTAATATAAAATCGTCAGCTTATTAAATATTTTTATTTCTCTATTTTATTATCATTTCCACTACGAACATTTACTAGCTAAATTTGTTTTATGCTAAATAAATCTTTTCATGGCAGCCTTCTCCAAGCTACTATACAAATTTATAGTCATCCTAGAATCTGCTCTCGTTTTTATTGATAAAGCAAGAAGTATTTATAATTAGCTTCAAATCTTAACGCTACTTTTAATTATTTAACCTCCTAGAGTTCTTAACTGCTTTTATTTCTATTTTTTCTTTAGAAATTTGAATTATCTTCTTTTACTTGGCTATCCTTAAACTGTCTTTAATCTAAAGATTAATATTGGCTCTATTTTCCAAATTGGATTAATTGAGCGTTTCAATGGTAAAATCTAACTTTGCTAGAATCATTTAGTTTATTCCTTTCCTAACTCTCCTCTCTTCCTTCTTTCCCCTTTTATTTGACTTAATTGTAAGCTTTTTCAATTTAGAAGATATATCATCTTATTAGCTTCCTCAAGATTCGATTACATAATAGTCTAAGAACCTAAGCGTATGAATCTTAGGAGTGTATATCTTAATTGGCCATATTTATAAATATCTTAAATAGTTAAATTAAGAATCTTAAAGCATAAAAGAGTAAAATACATCTATCTAAATCCCTTAATGTTTAGGTAGCTTTCATACGATACTTTAATAATTGATTAACAGTCTTATTTTTTAAGCTGATAAATGTAGCAAACTAGTTTAAATAAGTTTGGTTGTCTTTGCTTGATTAATAAGATTAAGAAGACTAAAATCAGATTTGGTTTATTTAATAGATGATATGATTAGCTTTAATTACTTACTTTCTGCTAAATTCTTAATAACTTCATTAGCTTCTTCATTTATATTTATTTGATCTAGTCCTTTTAGATTAAATATTTTAGTAATCTTTACTCAAAATACTTATTTTAGTTTCCAAATATAGTGGAGTATATTTGAGATAATCTATTTTTAATAATATTTACTTTCCAAACTTTAATTATGCTTAAGTTTCAATAAAACCATGAAAAAGAAGTTTTTCCTTTATTTATTTTTAAGTTAGTGTCTTGATAGATTTTTCCTTTTAGTCTTTTCTTTTTTAATCCTTCTTGACATTCGAATATTTCATATTACTTCAATTGAATTTTAAGAGTATCTTTTGTAATTTGATTATTTAGCTGTTTTGTATAATGTTAGCCATAAGTTTCGTTTCATCTTTGAATTTTAAACCTGAATTATTTACAGTTTAGTTGAAAATAATTAGTTCATCGTTACCCTTATATGTTAGTATAGTCTGTATATATTGGAGTGTATGGAAATGATGAGACTTTCTTCTAGTAAATCTCTTTTTAAGTGTTTTCTGCTGCATTAATGTTTAGAAATATTTATTATCCTTTTATTTTTCCGCTGAAAGGCAAAATCCTTTTTAACAATAAGCTTGATTCTTTGAGATTGGGATACTCAAAATTTCCTAACTTAGTTTTCTACTCTTCTTAAAACTAGAAATTATAATAATGATTAGCTTTTAATGTTAAGCATATAGATATTCTGCAGAGTATAAAAAGGACTGCAGTCAGTAATGAATATATTCTCCATAAATTCTAAATTCACTCCCTACCAAGTCCAGATAATTATCCGAATATATTCCTTTTAAGATCTTGAATCCAACTAGTAAGCTTTCTAGTGGTATAGTGACACTATTAAAAATCTTACTCCTGGCATTCTTTTCTTAATGCAATAGCCAGTTGGTTAGTAAGGAGCTTGAGATACAAAGTGGTTATATTTTAGAAGATAAGAGCATTTAGAAATAAGGATTTTGACTTATAGTTAATGATTTGATGTTCTAAGCCTTAGAGTTAATTTATAGGCTAAGACTGTTTAAAATAGTTTTGATTCAAATATTTTAAAGAAAAATAGGAATTATTTACTAATATCTAACTACTAAAAATAAATCACTACTGATATAGGCATTTTCTCTTATATGGGCAAATATCCAATAATTGCTCAGACTATAAGCAAATCCTTAGCATTGGAATAAAGTGTTGAAGGAAATTGCTAATATATAAAGTTAAGCTTTATAAATTAGAGATAATCATAATTAAATAAAGAAAATGATAAAGCTGATTGCTTTTAAACTGAATCTTCCCTTATATTTTAGTTAAATATCTTTTTATCTAGTATTTGTTTTCTATCCCTATTTTAATTCACTCTAAGTGCATATGCAATAATTAAGCTTCTTATTTTATTTTTTAAATCCACTTTTTAATCTAAATTTAAGTCAAACGAATTAAGATAAGAATAGTAATAGCAAGTCTATGATTATTTAAACAAACGACTAAGTATAAAACTTGTTTCATTAGCTTAAAGCTTATAATGGAATAGTTTCATCTAACTTTTAAATCACTTTAGATATTTAATTTATCTTAGGGTAATTTAGATTTCTATGTCTTAAATGTATTTAGTTAAAGCAATTTTAAGTAACTTCAGTTTTTTCTTCTTATAGCAGCGTTTTTTAGAAAAGACTGCAATTAATATATTTAGAATGATTTATTTGCTAGTGGAGATATCTCTTATAAGTCTAAGTTTTAATCTGTATCTTAGCCTTCTAATAACAATATTCCATATGCTAGAAGTTAGTTTAATAAGCTTTGCTTAATTTTTTAGCTTTTAAGCCTTTTTAATCTGATTTGAAAAATGAATCTATAAAATTATAGTTTCACTTAATAAACTTAAAAGCAATAATTGCAGTAGTTGTTATCTCTAAATTACCAGAGTAAAAGAGCAAAAGAGGTAAAATTTGCTTTTAACGATTAGAACATCTTTACATTTTGTTCTCTTCCTTAAAATAAGCAATAGATTTATAGTTTTCATTATAACTACCTTAAGTTAATTTTGCTTACAGTTTACCTTTAATAATTCAATTTAGTAAAAGCTAAGCTAGTATCTTTTATTTGTAGATCATTTATGGATACACTTACTAAATATAAAGGAAAATAGCAGATTGCATGAAATATAGATAAAATCCTTTACTTTTCATCTAAATAGGGATTAACTATTATTAAAAGAAATAAACTAAAAACAAACAAGCACCATAAGACTATAGAAGTTTCTTAAAATCAAAGGCTATATTTTATTAAAGGATGGATCTTAAGCATATAATAACATCTAGAAAATTACTTTTATTACTGAAGAACCTATTAGCTATATAATCATTATATCTATCAATAGCCAGATCAACTGCCAACTCTATTTCCTTTCAAATGTCAAATAGTATTTCCATAAGTAAGCCATTAAACTAAAAATTCCTTACTTATATAACTATTAGGATCTAATCCTTTTAAGAAAACTAGATCTTTATTTAACTTCTAAGCTAAATTTAAGCTTTGGAGTCTAAACAATGTATCAAAGATAAATATAATTACCATCAAGAAACAAATAAAGATAAAGAAATTTATTTCCTATGTAAAGGGAACTGAAAGTTAGCTTTATGTCATATCCTATAACATAACAATTTTAAGTATACATAGAATATATATCCCTACTAAAGTAGTTCTTATGACTGAAGATATACAACCTTACTTAGTTTTTACACTAAAGCTAGCCTTATTTTTTAAGCAGTATAATCAATCCACTAGATCCTTTCCAAAAAAGTTAATTCATCTATATAGAAATTAGAGATATAAATTGAAGTATACTTTTGGGGCAATTAGATGCCATAACGAAATAATTAATTTTAGATTATGAGACATAGGAATAAATTCATACTTAATGAAGCATTAAGGAATCTGAAGCCTTAACAAATAAAGCTATTCATTATTTTCGCTACTTATATCTCTATTCTTGTAATTAGATACATTTCAAAATCTATTTTTTCATTATAATCACCATTCTGCAACTTTTTTGACTAAAGCTAAACTCTCGCTGAACAACATCTTAATAGAGTTTATGGAGATATTTTACTGATTATTTCCTGTAAGCATAACCACTAAGAGAAATTAATACATGCTTCATAACCATAAATTAAGCCCTTTAGAAAATTCAGATAAGTATCCGAATATATTCCTTTTAAGATCTTGAATCCAACTAGAAACCTCTCTGAATTTTAGAGATGTAGTCATACAATTCAAAATCTTACTCCTGCCATTCTTTTGATTATAAAAGTGATTTTTAGTAAATAATATTTTTAATTTGTAAAAGTTAAGAAATGTCTCAGCTTAGAACTTTTGAAGCATCACTGTCAGGATTTTTTTTCTTATTAAGTTCATTACTCTAGTTAATAGGAAAACATTTAATGAACTCATTCTTCTCAATGAGAGAATATAGATAAGACTCAATTCCATTCTGATCTTCTTTTGGTAGATATCTAAGATGCATCCTAAGCCAAATATAGTAGTCAATATTGTGGTCTTAACTTCTGTGGTTCTCAAATTTAATTCCAGCTCTCTCGAAAATCTCTCGTTTTTCACAACAGATGAAGCAAACGTTGTTGTCATCATCATTTCTTGCCTCTTATTATCCACGCATATCGCTGAAAGTATCTATAATAATACCACTAATGACAGCAGTAGTAATCAAGTTTATCATTAGAATGTAAGTGAAGTTGTATATCAAAGATGTTGTGCTTTCACTTGTTGCTCTATAGTTTACAAATTCAGGAACATTCATCCAACCCAAATCGAAATGCCACCTAAAGCACATGTAGAGATTATCACATATTTACTCAGAAGTAAATTGGTATTATTAATACAAGTCGCTGTAATAAGCCCAAAGAGTAAACCAATAAAACAGGATTATTGTGCAAAGGAGCGTAGCTATGACTTTGTTTATGTTTAGGAACACACTTAGAACTACTATCTTCATAAACTCATAATCACATAAAAAGATCACCAAAGATAATCCCATAAAAGGATCATAAAAGTATCCCATTATAGCTACAATAAATAGGAATGCTTTATACTAGAAATTCCATGTAAAGAGTACTTTACTTGAGATAGTTCAATAGTACGATATGGTTGATATATAAAGTTCTTCTCCAGTCATTTTCAAATGCTAAGCCTTTTGATCTTCAATTTCTAAAATAGCATCTTATTTATCCAGCCAACTTTCAAGCATAAGTTAATTTAAAAAAAACGTAAAAGAAAAGAAAAGAAGAAGAATTTAAAAAATTATCCACATAATTTACACTCATAAAGGTGATTCTTAATTGTTTACCTTGTCTGTGCTTTGATACATCAAAAAAATCAAATTTATAAAGACGGATAGAAAATATAAAGCCCAACGCTAAACTTTCAACTGTTGAACTATGAATAAATAATTGAATTTATCTAAAATTGCTCCATTTTAGCTCTTTTAGTTTAAGTCAGCCACTCTCTCAGCTAGTAATATCAATCTTTCTGTGGCTTCACAGAACTAACTTAGTTTTTCTTCAGGAGTATCTCTACTAACTTCATTGAGTAGTTATTATTTAGTTTATTAGATAAGTAGCTCTTTGAAGTACTCAATGTTTTTTATATTCGTAGAGAAGTAAAGAAGCTTAAGATTCTATTAGCTGTCAAGAATTTCAACCTTGCATACATATTTATCAATATCTAGTTTATTTTCTTTAATCCATTTGTCTAGCTTTTACTTTATAACAGGACCATCTGATAAATTATCAGATAAAGCTTTCAAGAATGAGTAATAGTTAAGAATTAGTTTCTTTCTTTACTCATTTGTTCCATATTTCTTTTCTTACAAAACGTGATAATGTAAGTTACAGATGAATAGATCCAAATCTAGATTATCATATAGATATTACAAAACTTTATCATCGAATTCAGATCTTCCTTCAACTAAACTATTTAAGAAGACTACTACTTACTTTTCTACTTCATATTCTATTCTTCTTTCAGGAATTTACTTTTAAAGGCTTTATAAATTTACCTAACTTTTTCTCTAACTCTTAGCTGGTTCCTTTTATTTTTAATGCACATCTTCAGATGCTTTTGCGAGTTCAGTTAACGTAGTCCAGTTATTCTTATCCCATCCTATAATTTCTTAATTTTATAAGCATTATAATTAGCTTTGTAATGGCATCCTGAAATTAACTTAAGCTAGGAATTATAAGAGATCGTTAATGTGACTGATGATTTCTGTTTCGATTATGTATTCTTAATTTTAAGGATTAGGTCCTTATAATATTTCAGCCATAGAAAAATAAAAAGATTGGACTAGATCGATTAAGGGTAAATCATTAAGCTGTACTTTATTTTCTTCTGATTCTACCTCTTACCAATCAATTATTTTAACGTTTTAGGTAGCTTTAGTGGGAAAAACTAAAGTACTAATAGCTTCCTTCAGATTTTCGTCAATTGTTGATAAATCTATATACTTCATGTATTGATTAAGTCTTTACATAAGAGATGTATGCATCATGGCTAAATACTAGAGTATATTAATGCTAAAATCTTCTGACTGCTTACGGATAAAAGTCTACAATTCGATGTTATGTCCTTCAGTTAAATTCTAAAAGATAAGAAGAATATTTTTCATCACATCATAAAGGTTTAAATATGCTTTCCACCATGACGAGCTTTTATCACTACTGTATTAGTCTTCTGATTAAACAGCTTCACACCAAATTTTAATTAGATTGGCTACCTAAGTAATGTACCTATTTTAGTTAGGAGTTTCTAATTCTCCTAATAAGCTTTTAAAATCAAAGTCTTTTCTCTTATCATCGATAGTAAGAAAATTCCATTCCGATATCTAAAATGACCTTAGTATTTGGTTTTTGAAATCTTTTTAAATAAAGAAGGGATTTTCTTCAGATTTATTGAAGGTTATCAAGTAAAGCATTTTTTGAGTATTCCTAGTAAGTATTTCATATTATTTTTAAAAGACTCCTTCTAAGAAATAATCTTGGTAGTTGGTGTAGCAGTTACTGTTTACTAACTAGATATACTAAATTAGAGAAGTAGCTAGAATTTACTAAAATTTTAGATATTCTAAATTAAGTTTATTCTTTTCAATGAAGCTATTTAATTCTTCAAACTCTTTATCTTAAACAATGCCTGTTTAGAATAATATTGCAAGCATAGCTTTTGAAAAAGTAACTGCTATTCTTGGTTCATATTTCATCATAAGCACATTATCATCTATAAGATTATCAAGGATATAGTAGCCATTATCTACGTACTCATCAAAATCTTTGTTGTATGCATCTTTGCCTAAAATGTTTTCTCTTAAATTTCTCAAAGACTCAAAAACATTACTCTTATCTGTTTTTAAGGGTCCTTGCAAATGTTTTTAATTAACAATGTTCTCAATAAAATCTCTTAGTAGTTTCTATTATACCCAGAAATTATGTTCTTAATTCTTGAATTGCTATTAAATTAACTCCTACAGTTTATTGTCAATCAAGTTATACTTAATCAATCTATTCTCATTTTGCAGTTTATTCCATTCTTGTCCTATAATTAAATACTGTTAAGAAATAAGCTTCTGCAGAATATAGTAGTTAAGCTATAAAGGAGTAGTGTAATTCTAATGATTTTTTTTGTAGAACCCAATAGCTTCTTCTAATGCCCTTGAGTATTGAACCATTACCTCTCTCTACTCGGAAGTAAGTGAAGGCTCTCCATATATAAAAGCTTATTCATTTATGTAACTTGGTTAACTAAAATTACTAACAAATATTTTAAGAATTTCATTGTCTTGTTCATTACAAATTATAGTCCAATTTGTAATTTAACAAAGCTTCATAGCGAATTACGTGTATTAGTCTCTTAACCTTTTAGCATTTTCTTTTTCAATATTTTCTCTATCAAGCATTATTCCTTCTCTTCACCAAAGTTCATACATAAGTTTCGTTAAATTGAAAGTATTTTATTTGACTTTATTTAAGAGTCTTGCAAAGCAAAAATATTCTTCCGTATTTTCTTAAAATTAGGATTGTTCTGGCTTTGATAGCTGCTCTTATAATTTAAGCAATTCATCTAGACTTGCAGTTGATTCGTCAATGAGACCTGATATCCACTATCCTTGATCATTATAAAAGCTTTCAAGAAGAAATTTCAATTTAGCCTTTTCATTAAAGTACTTATTGTACCACCAATTCATATGTCTTATTTAGCAGTGATAGAATATCATATAATAAGGAATTTTATTTTAAAAAGGAATTTCATTACTGCTAGTTACTTTTATTAAGTCTTAGGCTGTTATATACTTATTTATAAACATCCTTCGCTAAAAATATCCAGGGATTGTATAGTCAGTCGTAATATAACCCAAAATTTCTAGGATTTTCAGGTGATAATCTATTAATGAGCCAGTCTATCTTGGTTCTTTCAGCAAATCAATGGCAGTCTTAACATTATAGAATTTAGATATTTTATTACCTTTTTTATTTTAGCTCTATAGCATGACATTCTCTATTACGTCAGCATCTTCTAATAGTACTTTCATTAGCATGTTGAAGATAATAGTTGTACTGTCGAAGTTATTTTAACATAGAATTAGCTATTCAACAAGGTTCAGAACTTGAATAGGATAAATAGCGTTTATCCTCTGTTTCTTGTTTTTGATATCAAAATCTTAACCGTTCCAAGCTTTTAAATCAAGTAGTCTTTCAATATCAGTTATTCCAAGTTTATTCAGTTCAATTCTACACTCAAAGCTTCCTTTGCAAAGCTCAATAAGAACTTTAATTGCGCTTAAATGAAGCTAAGGTTTAAATACGTGAGATCATAAGATTTCAAATTATTATTCAGTTAATTTTTAGAAAATCTACTAACTGGCGTAAGTATTTCCATCAATTAATCGATACCAAAACTCGTATATTAAACAATACATCTTAGCGAACATTGGTTTTTAAAGATTTTGAACGAAATTTTTCTTTTATGCTAACTCGAAAAGCAAGTAAATGAATCCAAAAGCAGGTTTATATTTTAAGAATCTATATTGCTAGTTAGGCTCTATGTCGAAAATATCTGGATCCCATACTTCTTTTTATAAAACCTTGCAGCATTATGTTGCAAGATCTTCATTAGTTCTTCATCTTTAGCAACAGCAGCATTTTCTATCATTTATTCCTTTTGTATAAAACATATCGATTATTCCTGGAGGACCTTACTTATCTTGAGAAGTTTTGAAACAAGCATTTAAAGTTTAAAAGTCTTGCTCATCGAACTCAATTACATTCTTTTCAAGAAGACTTTTAAACTATGAATAGAGAGTCTTTACTTTATAGAATTCTACAAGTTCATAAGAATTTAGAACTGGAAGAACTTTTCTTAATTAGCCTGTTTGAGTAAAGCTGTCAGTTAAATGCTGATTAAGGAATATTTCTGATTTAATTCTAAGTTCATAGTTCAAATAGGCCTTTTAATCAAATACTATTTGAGTTAAAATATCTGACTAATAAAATCCGTTTTCATTTAAATGTAATTTATCTATTTCTGGCCAGTTACCATTAAGCTTCTATTTAACTGTTTATCTTAACTCAGCTTCTTTTTATTGTCAGTCTTCATCTTTAACTTTAATTAAATCTTGCATGACTAAGGTTTTTTAGATCTCTTAGATGTTTAAAAATGCTCTTTCATTAATGTTAATATTTGGTACTAAGATACTTGTGCTGCTTAATAGATTTTGATGTACTTCTTCTTTCAAGAACTCAGTTATTTTATCAGTGCTCATCATTGAGTTACGGTAATAAAGTGCTTGGAGAATTTCATAGATAAGTATCTAAATTCCAATTTAGACATTTGCTTTTGAGTCTCTGCATTCGTAAATTTAATCTATATTTTAAACGTTTGGTTAATATCTTGGTTGAGCAATTAGAAGATTTTAGAATAGTCAACATATAAGAGTAGAATATAATTACTTCTCACTAGGAACTTAATTCTTTCCTATTTCCTTCTAAATGTTTTTCCTTCATTCGGTGTCTTTTATCTCTTCTATCAACTTAAGAAATAAGTTTTAATGGTAAGGTTATAAGTTTATATCTTGCTTTTTCATTTGAGTTTAAATGAAATCATCATAACTTGGATTAAAGAAGTTTTACTGAATAAGTTCGTTTAAGATCATCATGAAGCTTTGAGCGTATTTTAAATCAAATTCTTTATAGTTAGACAAATCAATTTTTCCACTCTAGAACTGAGTAAAAATTCATTCTCTAAGTAGTTTTCTTCTATTGTAGATAGTTTCTATATTACCATGAATTCCTATTTCCTCTTCGAAGCTTCTTCTTTCTTTTATAGTTTCAAAATAGTCACTTATAAATAATTAACTTTGAGCTTACTCTATTTAAATTGTCTCTTTATCTTTTGGATCAATTTCAAATACTACAGCTTTAGCCCAATCTTATATTTTAGGACATCTATAATCAGTAATGTACAAATTATAAAGCAGTTGGATCCATTTTAACTTGAATTTGGTAAGGTCATCTGGGAAATTTTCTAAGGCATAGAAAATCATTTCAGGCTTTAACAGCTTTGGTAGCAATTTTTGAGCTTGTATATTAGATTCATTACTGATGCCAATGTACAAATCTAAAAGGGTACTATGGAAGGCATCAGGATTTCTTTACTACTCTTCATAGATCATTTTATCATATTAATAGAGAGCATCGTTTATCACTTTTGTAATATGAGAGTTGTCTTCTTTTGGTTGCCCCGTTTAGAAATACCAGATTCCTTCTAAATCTTTCTAATAATCAAAGACAAAATCAGAAAATTACATTTCTTATCCTTGCTTCTAGAAAATTAAATTTTCTAAAATGTAGTTTTAAGTGAATCTATGAACTTTTCCACCTGGCTTACATAGCATAGCCAGCATTCATACTTCAGTTTTAGGATATACAGGCTACTCAATATTTACTGTTTTATTTAATTCAATTGCTTACTTTGCTTCCTTTATTATCTCATCTAAGAGGATAGATATTTAATTTTTATCCATTGATTCAAATGCTTTCACCATGAATCCTGCCTTCAATAAGCTACCTAAACATGAAACTACTTCGAACTTGCACTGAATAATAATCAGAGTGCTTAATACGTCATAATCCAAAGTATATAGAGGTTTAGGATTATTTATAAAGTAAAAAGCAAGGAAAATATTACAGTGCTAAAGAAAACTAATTGATTAGCTCTTTTTCTTGCTTTAACCCTCGCCCCCTTCTTCTTAAGCTTCTTATTGAGAACGTTAAGTTAACTTTTCACTTTTTTCTCCAACGTCTTACTTATTTTATTTGCCTTTCAGCTTAGGATTCATTTCGCATTCAAGCTGTTTTACAAACTATTTATTCTAAATAATTTTGGTTAAGCAATAAACAACTAAATCTGCAAGATGCCAATCTCTTATTTCGTTAACAATATTACTATTTACCTAAGTGTTTATTACTTTCCTGAATTCCTACTCTTCTTGTAAAATGGTTCATTCATTTTAAATATCAAGCTTTTCATTAGTCAGGCTTTTAATAAGGTTAATCATTATTATGTCTAAATTACTTAGATACTTTTTTAATTCCTTTATTTGATTTTACTTATCGCGAGCAGTTGTAGTTTATTTACTGAGAATTCTAGCTGCCTGCTAAAATAAATTTCATTCAGGAGCATAAGACCAAAGACATTTTATTAGTTCAGTATTCTTTTCTATTTCAAAATAATTTGTTTCACTCAAATTTTCAGTAAAAGTAAGTGTTCCTTAATGAAAACCTAGGTAAACTTCTACCTCATTATCCTCTTATTTTCCTTCCTCATCTTCTTAGCTTTCTAAATAAGTGTATTTCAAGGCTATAAGACTTTTGTTTGTAATGCTCTTCCTTTAAGAATCTTGACCTATCGATATAATTTCAAATAAATTGTCCTAGTCCGCAACCCTTGAAAGAATAAACATTCAATCAGAGGATTTTTTAGTCTTTTTTGACTTAAGTTTTTCTTCTTAAACTTTTTGTACCCCAAAGGTTACTTTTGATTCTTTTAATATTTCTTTTATTTTTTCTTAAAATGATTAAGGTTTTTAATTTTCTTCTTTCTCTTCCTTTTTTACTTCTTTTTCTTCTCCAGCTTCTCCTTATTCTTCATATAATTATATTTTCTAACTCTCATTATCCTTTTTACCCTATTTACCTCCAGGTTATTCTTTGTCTTTCCCTTCATTTTACTCTTCTTCACCTTCACCTTCTTCTTCTTCTCCTTCCCCTTCGTCTTCTTCTTCTTCTCCTTCTCCTTTGTCTTCCTCTTCTTCTCAATCTGAATAGTCTGAGTACTCTAAATATTCCATCGTTTATACTTCTTATAATTTTTGTCCTCCATACAAATCTTATTCTTCCTTTTCCTTTCATTCTCCATATTCCTCTTTAGTAGTTACGGTTAAATATCTTCCAAATTGAACATGTTTAATTCGAACTTTTAACTAAGACTACAAAGGATTGGTTGATAGAGAGTCTTCCAACTCGATTCTGAAAAGACCATTGAAAGGCTACTTTTCGGTTTCTTGATATTTTTCTTTATAAATTTTTTATTAATAAAAGCCATTTGTTTTGAAGTAAAATTCTTTACTTTCTTGATTTTCCTCTTCCAAAGGCTATATTGAATGACATGCTATATTTAGAGATTATTCAACAAAACTTGTGAAAGAAGTTTTCCTTGATATTCCCTCAGCACCTATAAAATTCTAATAATCAAAATTGCGTAAAGTGATAGGATCTTATGCTTTTATTTGCTCTTCAGCTTAATTTTCTGACTGGTCAGGAAAGTTTCCTACATCTCTGAAGCATTTAATTTTCCATTCGTACTCTTTCGAGCCACTCGCTAACTTTTTGTTACTCATTGGTTTTAGAAATCCTCTCATATCTAGGAAAGTTTCAATGGAAACTCTATCGTTTTCGTATATGAATCCTCCTTCTTTTCTTTGCTTGAGCTTAGGTTTGAGTTTCCAGCAAAACTCCTTTGGATAAGGTACCTTGTTAGGATCCTCATTGTAAGGTTTAAAAGCAAGCTTGTTGAAGGCCATATCATTTTCCGGTTCTTGCACTTAAGTAATATAGCAAGTGGAGCCTTCTAACTAAAAGCAGACCATCTCTCCATATCTTAACTCAGTACCTTCTTTTGCTTTTGATGTGCATACTTTGAAAAGACTCTGATTTGGCAAGTTCTAAATATCTTTCTTTTTGATAAGCTTTGCCACTAGCTTTTCTTCAAGGAAGCTCTTTTCAGGTTTGACTTTATACCGAGTTGGGTCATTAAGAGAAATGACAGAAGCGCCGTCTACGGACGTTAAATAAATAACATCGCCGACTTGAATCCTAGGATCCATTTTATAATATTAAGAAAAAAGATGGAATTTATACAGCTTGCTGTTTAATGGCTACCTTATTTAGCTAGCACTAAAATCATAAAATCCTAAAGGAATCAAGCCCATCTTCATAGTTATTTAAGCTTACTATAAAAACTATTACTATTCAAATGCTTCTCTAGAGAAAAAGCTTAAGGTTTAAGGAAAAGGCTTTAGGGATTCTCATCTGTGCGAACGTTAGAGGTTTCTGACCGAAACTGATAGAAATTAATTTTCATAGCATTTTTATATTTTATACAGACATGGCAGCTAGAGGTAATTTAGGAAGGTAGCCACTATACTAAAACATAATCCAGCTTATTTAAAATAAGTTATATTAGGGTAGAATAAATTTGGAGTAAGTCTATACTTGTATAAGCAGATGAGACGTATATAGCAATTAGATTATCATTAGATTGTTAGGTTAAAATAATAATAGTTTTGATTATTGTTACATTTAGTGCTTTACCTAATGATTGTATAAGCTAAGAATATAAAAAAGGTGTAAATCTAATTCTAGATTTAACAGATATTATCCTTAATTAAGGTAAACTGTAAGTAAATTAGATTGTATAGATAAGCTTGTAAATGTTTGGTATATAAATAAATAATAATTAATACTAACTGAACAGCATTTTAAATAACTTACATGTGCTACTTTGCTTAATAGTTTTAATATAAATAATAAGGATTTTTTAGCTTTTATTAAGATAGTAGAGTACATAGAACTTTAGTTCACTACTCCTAACTTTAAATTCTCTTGATTATGTTATTTTAATTGTTTCCTTTTATTGGTAAACAAGTTATCTTTCTGATTATATAGGACTTTTCTTTAAGCTACATTCATCAAGTTTGAATTAACTAAAAGAGTCTGAATTTATAAGGATTAATTATATTTAACAGGAATAACTAAGCAGTATGGAGAATTATTTAGGTCTATCTAATCCTTAGATTGAATTTCTTAGTTAGCTCTAGAGTAAATGAATATCTAAAGATTTGTGTATTTAATAATTAAGGAACTATTAATAGCTCTATTAATGTATAACCAAATGTTTTCTACTTTAATTTGGATTATAAATAAATGCAAACAACCTAAGATAAAAATAAGCTATTCACTTAATTTTACTTTATCCGTTCTATTTATATTAATGATGTATAAGTAAAGCTTATCATCTCTTAATTATTTTAAATAAGATCAGAATTAAAAAGACTTTAGGAACTAAAGAAAAGCTAGAGCTTGTTAAGCCTTCTTAAATTAGTCATCCTAAAAGTTTCTTATATGTAAAATCTAGACTAAAGCTACTGATGAATTATCTAAAATATAGCATTTTAATTTAATCCTTTAAGTCTTAGGATAATTAACTAGATGTATTTAGAGTAATAATTAGTTTCTACCTGCAATTTATATAATTTAAGTTATTTCTAAATTTATACTGTTGCATGACTATAACATATCTTGTTTGATAGGATTATTCAATTTAATATTTAGCATATGCTACATATTTCTTGGAGCTTCTTTTCTCTAAGAATTAAAAATATGAAGTAATTGATTAAGTATCATTGATGTATAATTAGGTGTTATTTGAATTATTTTAGTGAAAGGTTTTTATTATTTTGCTAGTAAAAGTTTATAGAGATTAGGCTTGATTAATGAGGATTGAATGTTGAAATTTGGTATATTTGTTTTAAAAGCTTGTATTTATGAAATTAAATAGGTATATTTTAATTTAATGATTACTATATAAACTATTAATGTTCTTGTAAGGCTTTGCTATCCTTTTATTTAGTAAAGATGATTATATCTAGTTACCTAAATTTATCTTGCTTATGGAAATGTAATCTTTTTATTTTCCAAACTAGCTTGTCTAATTGTTATTTAATACTAAAAAGTCTATATCAACTAGTTTATGATTTAGAGTGCCTATATTTTTACAACTTATGAATCTCTTTGAAATGCTAGATTTTAGAGTTAAAACTAATAACATAAATACTTCTACTGAAGCTTAGTTAAATGCTTAAAAAGGAGTATAAATATAACTATTTAAGTCAAACTTCTAAGTAGCCTTCATTCTTTAGTCCTTCTAGCCTTATCCATTAATATATGAACTTTAAGTATCTCTTTAGTTATATCATTGCTTTTATCAATAAGCTTTTAGTTTATAATTCACTCTTATTTAACCTACCAACATTAAGTAGCTGTCTAATCCTTCAATTTAAACCATATCATTAACAAAATATCTAAATATTCGATACCACTCCAAATGTATTACAATCACAAGACCAAACTATTAAATCAAAGTTAAGACACATAAAAAGAATGTATAATAGAAACTATTTTAAGATTTTAATTCCAACTATGCAAATATGCTTTAACTTACCAACTAAGACCTATAATACAACATTCTTAAGGGACCAAGATTAATCCAGCCATAAACAAAATAATACTTTATATACCTTTAATTCCATTAATAGACTACCATACTAAAGCCATATGTCAGCTTTTTATACTTTATAACTTAATCCTTATAATATTTCAAAATAGAACTAACAGGCATCTAGAAATATAACCTTTGCATAATTCTTTACTAAATATCATACTTCATTTTTATATTTAATCATTCCAAAAATACATAAATCTATAACCAAAATATAAAATAAACATAAAATAAGAATTAAGTACTCTGTAGAATAGCATCTATAATAAGATTTATTTATTTCTCATTCTGATATTACCTTAAAGAACTAAGCCCTTGTCATATTTCCCTTTTAATCCAAGTCTAGCTATCATTTCTTTTATTTATCCTTTCTCCAATTTCCCACTGAAAAAATCCACAATGCTCAGTTTACTAATGAGGAAAGTGCTAAGAGGATCTATTCTTCTAATTATTTGATCGAGAACATTTGTTTGCTCTATTATTTTTTACCAGCGTAAGCATGCAATTGGAAACTGATCTCATTCCATATATCCACTGCTGCTAATATCTAGGAGGTTAAAAGTTTTAATTACTTATGTCTAATCTATTTACTATTTAAACACTTTTTTGAAAGCTCTAATCAGATCTTTCTAGGAAATTTTTCCATCATGATCTATTCAGCTAAAAACATCTATTATATGCTAATATTATTAAAAGCTTATCATCTAAGCCATGAAATAACACTGAAAGGCTAATTTTATTCTTTAGTTATAGAGAAAAGCTAAATTAGTTCCAAATAATTCCTTAGTTTTCATATTTGAACTGACTGTAAGCTGTTAAACCAATCATGCAGTAAGCATCTCTCAGCACTTAATCTTTTCTCAGGTCGAACTTGTGACATTTAAGTAATTAGATCAGAAGCATAACTGGAAATATTACTTCACATATTAGCTTGGAATTTTAATTATAACCCTTTAGCATCAGCCACATTAATTCTATTTTTTGTAGTTTTTAAGATAGTTTGTAATAGCGTAACTTTTGAAAGAAAAATACCTACCAAAAGGGCGTACATAATTACTCCACATCTTAATATATCACTTTTTTGAAATATTGATTGGTATAAGACTCAGGTGCTACCCTTTCACTCCAATTAAAAGATATATTTATTATCTCGTATTCCACTACTAAATCCCACTAGTCAAAACTAAATTGTTTTCATACTATTTTTATTAATAAGTATAAACTCAACAGTGCTGAACAAACGATCTCCATTAATTAAATTTCTAAAACATTTGAATAGCTAAAGACTTGCATTTAATATAGAATGATATATTTGAATCTAAATTAAACTATTAATACACTAAATAATTCTTAAGTTGTAATCTAAAGTTAATTAGCCTTATGTACATAAGTATTACATATACTTAATATAAACTTAAAACTAACACAAAAATAATTATTTAGCTTTGAGCTTAATGCATTATTATATCTATTGCAGAATTTAAGCTTTATTAATTCTATCAGTATGTTTAACTATTATATAAGGCTTAATTTTTAATTTAATACTTTAAATAAATTTATGAAGCAAGGTAGTTAACAAGATACTAATTTAAAATTTATCTTTTGAGTTATTTACATTTCATAATATGGTTATAAAGCCTAGATAAAAATTAAAAGTAGAAGGTAAATAAAATGGAATTTCGTAAATTAAATTAAAGATTTAAAAAACTCTTAATAAGAATGAAATTCTATTAACTGTATTTCTTTTATTTGCTAAAGGAATTTATATTTAACTTTTGCTTGTATATTTTAAACCAACTTTCTTTCAAAAACCTCCTATCATAGTGATATAAGCTTGAAGAAGGGATTACTATTAATTATCTAGTGTAATAAGCTACTAGAGTAATATCGTATTAATATACTATTTAACTAAGTTTAGATATAGTAAAATCTTACTATTATTAAGACTTAGATAGAAGTAAATTTAAGAACTCTTATATTAAGTATTTAATTTACTTTCTTAAGTTATAGAAATGAGATAATACCTACTACTAAATTTTATCTATAACTTATAAAGTTAATTTAGTTATGCTTCTATTTATACATTGCTCTTAAACTACATTAATAGTTGTATATACTTAAATAAAGTAGCTAAATAAGGTTATTAGAATGTAGTTGAAAGATATATATGAATTTAATTTGGATTATAGCATTATTAAAATATAGAGAGTACTGTAATATGGGTGGCTAAGCTACATTAATAACTAAATTAATTTAATTATGAAAGTTATAAGTATTGTGCTTATATTCTGCTTTATTTAATAATAACTTTATAATATTTCCTTAGTAGTAATACAATTATTATAGAAGAGATTTAATTTTGATTTAAATTAATAAGTTCCTAAAAGTAGGTAAAAATAATTAAACTAGGAAGATTTAACTTAAAAAGTATTAAATTAAGTAAACAGAACTTTATAAGATTAACTAGGCATTTAATATTTAATTATTTTAGCTTCTATCAAATTAAAGTATAATAATTATTTAAAACTTAGTTATAAGGATACAATTCTTTTATTATAAATCATTTACTGTATTAGGTTTAAGTTAGAACTTAGAATTGAGATGACTTGTTTTAAAGTGCTAATAGTTATATAGCATTATCAAATGTTAAAAAGTTTTATTTAATTAATTAATAAATATATAATTAGGTCTAAATTTAGAAATTAACTAATTAAAATTTGGATCAAATCTATTTTACTTCTTTATAGGCTACTAGCTAATACAATCTTATTAATTTACTTTATTAGTTTTAAAGCTTTTTAACAACAGAATCGAGAGTCTATTTTTAAATATCTAAAGCATTTGAATATTAATATAATTATTTAAAAAGAAAATTATATTCAATACAGTTAAAGCTTTCCTTAACCTAAGAATGTAGTTAGTTTAATTTAATTCCTCTTTTACTTAATTTAGGTGTTTTATATGTATTTATAAAGATATTTTATACAGTATATAGTTCTTATTTATAGCTAGGTTGGTATATTTATCTATATGAACAAACTAAAAACAAAGATATTGTTAGATTGAAAGAGGATTAAGGAAACTAGCATTTACTAATAAAATAGAAGTTATTTAAAGAGCTTGGATATAAAAAGGATTCAAAGCATTAGCACATAATAAATTTCTTTTATACCTAAAATGTGTTCAAATTATAACTAATTACATTTACTTTTCCTTTTGGATTTATTAAATAGAATATGCTAATGAACTTTATCAAAATATTTATACATAAATAACTTAATTATTTGTTGAAGAAAGCTTTGAAGTAGAAGGAGATTCATATTGGCTTGCATATTTTAAGACTAAAAATAAAAGAGTATAAAATATCGCAAGAGTATACTAAAGACAGATTTAGGTTAAATTCTAAAGCATAAATTTGGACTCTGAACGGTTTAAAGTTATTAAAAAGATTATAAATTTATAAAGAAGTTAATTATGAAGAAGTACTTAATTATCCATTAGTAAATTTCTTCTAATTCCTCTTAAAAGCAAAACAATTATTTAAAACGTGGCTAACTTTCAAATATTTTAAAAGCTTAATAAATTTACATTATAAATACCTCAAAATTTACTAAAAAAATGCCTTTTGTTTCAAACTTAATGCTATAAAATAATATGGGAAGAGAAACTAAAGGGTAACATAATTAAATTAGAATATTAAATCCAACTTAATAAGATTCATAACTGTAAAGTATAATTTCTGAAGATTAATAAAGAAGTATAAATTTAGAAGTGACTCATTTATTTAATACTTATTATCATAGCAATGATAAAAATAGAATCTATTTGCAACTATTAAAAATAGATTTATTACATTAACTAATAGGTTAAATCGTGCCAAATGTGATGGTATTTCAGTAGTAATAAAGATAGATAAATAAATATTATATGAATATGATATTATTACTTTTTCATAATACTGAGTTTTAGAAACTCAACACCTTAAGCACTCAACTTACTACAAATCTAAATATACAAAAACCAAAATATTCTTTGCATTTCTTATTTGGAAATTAAAGGTGGAACAATGAAAAATAAATTAAAGTTAACACTTTACAATATGAATAAGAGTCAATTATATAAGGAGTTTTTTCTAGTGGAGATTAAATAACTAATTAATGTCTAATCAAATTAAAGCAGGACATGTTAATATAAATTAATAGGTAATAAATAGATGGAACTATAACAGCTTATTCTTGACTTTAATTTTGATATTTTTCAACTAATTAGACATAAACACAATAAATATATAATCTAATGATTTTAAAATAATATCATTACTATTATTAAAATTAAAATGCTCGATATGGTGGAGTGTGTAAATTATTTAAAAGGTAATTTGATTCTTGTAAAGACAAAATAAATATTTCGCTTCCTGGATACTTTAAAAACATATAAGTCGGAAGCTTAGCAATTGTTAAATATTGCTTGTAAACAAAGGAAAAGTAAAATGTTTATAAAGATATAAATAACGAATATTATAACAAAACTAAAAATTCTGATAATTAGAATCCTACTAATATTTTCACTTACTTCGATGCTTTACTATCTAAATATAGTTATAATATTTCTTAAATCAATAATAACACTTAAAGACTTATATATATATTAGCTTAAGAACTAATAATGTTAAATTATTTGGATTCTAATATTTTTATTTTCAGGGTAAATAACTAATACTATTATAATTCCTACTTCTAATATAGATAATTTTTGACTATAAAGTAATTCAAGATTCAGATTTTCAATCTAATCACTTTCCACTTAGTATTAAATTGAAATATGACTTTCAAAAGTCTAATTAAGAATAAGATTGATTCTTTAAAATTTTCGAGTTGTAAGGCTTATAAAAAAAGGAGTTATTGTTAAACTCTATTTCTGGAGCAATTCTAATAATTTGAATTAATAATATCCATTTATCTGTGATCATAATATTTAATACTGAGAAAGTCCTTGGACTATAAGTATAAAGGAAAAATTAATATAAGCTGCCAGATAATTTAACCAAATGATTTATTCAGTCCATAAGATATTATTCAAAATATTAAATCTCTCTGTCCTTGCATGATTCATAATTAGAAAGTTTCGAAATTTAATTTATTTAAAATAAATCTTTTAAACTTTAATTAAGGAAAAAATAAAAGGCAAACAAAATAATTGGAACTCAATAAAAATCCTTAAATATCATTCAAGCAAACAAAAAACTTTATTAATCCAAAAATTTGAACTCTATTAAAAGCAATAATTTATTCAAACTGGAAAATTTATGCTTTTGATAAACACTTAAAATTAAACCAGGAAGAAATTGATTTCTAAAATAGGAAAATGGAAGGAATAATAGAACTTAGCTTTTTATATTAAATCAGTAATAAAGTCATCTTTAAAATATGCTTTTTACAGTATCAGAAATCAAAAAAATAACTCAACTAGTTAACAATAAATCTCCAGGTAGAGATGCTTCAAAAACTAAACCCCTCAAATATTGAAGTTAATATTTGCATTAAATAGTTGCAACTACTACTAGCAATTTGCTAAAGATTTTTACCTACATAGTACAATAATAAAAGTTAGCATATTTCCTATTTTCAAATCGGGAAGAAAACGTACTTGGCGTAATTGGCTTCCATATATTTACTTAAAAATAATGATAAGTAATAACTTAGTAACATCATAATTGCATCCATGAAAGAAATATTTACATCCTATTTATTTTGGATTTATGCGCAAACTCTCAACTATTTAATAAATTTGAACTATTTAATAAGTTATTGATTTACATCATCGATAGTATCATAAAAGAAATTAAAAGCTATATTAATAGAAATAGAGTATATGCTTGATAACATATCAAGGAAATTACTTTCTGGTCATTTGAGAAGACTAAGATTACCCTTATATTTATTTCTTACTTTACAATCATTCTATGATAAAATTGGTCTAAGTTTATTATTGATGGTTATTTAATGAGATTTATCAAAATCATTAACGGAGTTCTAGAAGAATGTAACCTCTGTTCTGTTGTTGCAAATTTATATCTTTATATAGTTATAAGAATTTGGACTATCTACTCGAAAACTTTTGTAGTGCGTTGCTTTGCGGATGATTTAACAGAACTTTCAAGTAAATAAACTAATGCTAAAAAAGAAAAGCCATAGATTAAGTTTTCTCTTGAAAAAAGCTTAGCGTAAACGTGCAAAAATATGAAATTATTACTTTTCTAAAAAATGAAATTAAATAAATTTAAACATTTATGGATAAATAATTACTTATCAAGAGTATCAATTAGAGGAAAGAGTAAATTTAAACTCGTCTACGCAGTAAAAATCTCTGATTTTAGAATAGCATTTCTAGAGTCATTGACATTTTATCTAAATATACAGTTATATCTCCCAATAATTTTAAAACACTTTATAGGACTTTTATTTTACCTAAAACAAAGTTTGGTATTGATGTTATATATATTAGGCTAATTTATCAGAATTAAAATATGAATGCTAAATAAAATAACTGAATCTAAAAGACTAAAATCGAGAATGGCCCTTAAATTATCTTAATCTAAATTTAATTATTCTTGCTTATGATTTGAATTGACTTCCTTTTGTCCACTTGGAAACAATGGAGTTCATGTGCCTTTACTTTAATTTAAATTAAATTAATTAAATTAAGAGAATCCAGACTCTGATATTGAGCCTTAATTTTCAAAATGATTTAATACAATCTACCATATCAAGATATTTAAGTAAAAGTCTTTAATTTTACTAATTAAAGTTTAAATAAAACTAAATTCTTAGAATTTAACAATTATATAAAGTAAAAATTTAATCAAAAGGGCTTCTAAGAATGTCTCTAAAGAAATTAATTCATGTCTAAGGTGAGTAAATACATAGATTAAGAAGAAAATTATTAAAATGCATTCCCTTAGGTAACTTACAAAAAAATTTAATAAATATCTTATTTAAGAAACAATTTCCATTTAGAAGTTGAGAACATACTCATATCATTTTTTAAATGAACTTTGTTTATTCCAATCTCGTTCAGTACATTCTGGCTAAATGATTAATATAAACACATATTAAATGGGTTTTATTATGGAGATAATCCTTAGAAACTTATGAGTTGTAAAATGATTACAGGAACAAATTAAAAAAAATTAATTTTATACTAGCAAAATTACAATATCCAAAATACACTAAATTTAAATTCCTAAAACTAATAATTTTATCAAATATTTCACAAGGAATTACTTAAAAGACGCTTAAAGATTTTTTAGTTTTAAAAAGTAATTTAAATAAATTACTTGGAAGGACTGAGACTAAGAGATTTGATAAGCATGAACTTTTATTTTTAGCGTAATTCGCTTGATTACTTCCAAGTAATTTTTCTATTATATCTCAATATTACTAAAGATCAAATTCCTATAATTTAAGATTATAGTTATTACTATAGCTAAGTTAATTTTATTTTTGTATAAAGAGAAATGAAAAATTATAAATAGAGCATAAATAACCAAACTATGATATATTAATTTAATTTAACTAATCTAGATTAAGTTAATTTGTATATATTTTATCTTGCATGTATTTAAGATAAGGTAATAAACAGAACTACTTTATTAATATCTAAAAATTAGTAGAAATAAGATTTATTATACTTATGCAGTTATAATGTTTAACTAATTTCATCATAATCTTAATATAGATATCTATTTTTCCAGATTTACTTAAAATCTAATTTTATATTATCTTGCTTATTTCCCTATACTTTTTCAATCTTGCTTTATAAAATATTGTATACTCTTTTGAAATACTTAGAACATGAAAATTGAGTAAGATATTCCTGAATAAATTATACAAATTTTATTTCTACAAAATTATTAGATAAGCATGTTTGCACTTCTATCTTAAAAGTATATTAAGTTGGTATAATAAAATTAAAAAAAAGCTATTTCTTATATAATTGTTTTAAAGCTTTAATTTCCTTTAAATTAAAGCTTAGGAATTATTTTCTCTTATATATCTTCAAAATGATGGTATTATATTTTAAATTTCATTTTCTTGTTTGCTCTTTTCGTTCTAATATATTTATTCCAAGGTTGCTAGTAATGCTTACTATTATTTTCTGCTTTATACTTATTCGTTTTTTTCCATTTGGCTTTTCATATATTTTGAAAGTTAGCACTTTTAGAGACAATAATAAAATAATTGCTAGTTATAAGCTAGCCTTTCTCTTATTACTCATTGCTAACCCTTCATATAAAACCGCATATCAGACTAGCTTTTAGTCTGAGTGTAAGGAAACAAGCAAAATATTTCTTTATATAGATAAAGATAGACTAATAATAGACTCCTACTTATCATTACTTGATAGCTTAAATAAGATAAACTTAAATATAGCCTCAAATTAAAAGCTTATTTATTAATTAAAGCAATAGGAACTATAGGCTAACTAGGACATTTATCAATTTTATTTTACAAGGTAAACTAGTAAAGGATTGAGAAGCAAGGAAGCAAAATAAAAGGATTATATTTTCTAAATAATAAGCAAGATAAATTTAGGTAACTAGATATAATCATCTTTACTAAATAAAAGGATAGCAAAGCCTTACAAGTATAGAACATTAATATTTTATAAATTATATTGTAAACTTTTAGTAATCATACAATTAAGCTATATCAATTTAATTTCATAAAGTGATAGCTAGTTTTAAAACAAATATACCAAATTTAAAGATTCAATCCTTATTAATAAAGCCTATTCTCTTATAAACTTTTACTAGGAAAATAATCAAAACGTTTCAGAAAAATAATTAAAATAAAAGTCTTTTAATTATATATAATAACTCGCTAGTCAATGATACTTGATTAATTAATGTAGTGGATATTTAAAATTCTTTATAGAAAAGAAGCTCCTAGAAAATATTAAATGCAGCTATCCAAATATTAAGTCAAACAAAGGAACGAAATTATGCATTAATCATACAACTATAAGGTTTTAATTTAGACAAGAGATAAGCTAATATAAATCTAATGATATAAAGTGCAGGTATAAATTAACTTTAATTTAAAATACATTTAGTTAATTATCCTAAGACTTAAAGGATAAAATAAAAATTGTTAATTTACTTTTTGGTAATTCATCTGTTCAAGTAGCTTTAGTTTGGGATTTTACATATTATGGAATAAAAAACTTTCTAAATAAAAATAAAATTTGGGATAACTATCTTAAGCAAGGATAAATCAGATTTAGCAAGCTCTATGAAGTTTTTCTTTAGTTCCTAAAGCTTTTTTTATTCTGATCTTATTTAAAATAATTAGGAGATAATAAGCTTTACTTATACATCTTTTATAAGCATAAATAATCAAGTAAAATTAAGGGACCTAATTTTTTTTATAAAAGGTCCTCTACATTTATTGATTATCTAAATTAAAGTACTAAGCATTTGGTTATACATTTGAATTAAAAAACCAATAGTTCCTTAACTTTTAAATACACAAGCCTTCAGATTCTCTCTTAATCTAGAGCAAAGTTAGATATTTTATATAAGCTAAGGACTAATCACAGCTTTAAATTTCTTCTTAGATTTAAGAATTTGCTTTGCTATCCTTGACTAGGATAGCTAAATATAATTAATCCTTATAAAAATTAGATTGAGATTTTCTTTTGTTTTTTTTAGCTAAATTAGAATCTAAGGAATATTAATAATTTAAAGAAAGAATGATCCTAGAAAAAAGACAACTGGATATTTGAAGTAGTAAAAGGAAGGTATTAATATGATATAAATAAAGTGAATTTTATTAGGTAACTAAAATTCTATATACTCTATTATCTTAATAAAGCTCTGAATCCTTACTATTTTCAAACAAACTATTAAGCAAAACATCATATTAAATTATTATAAAGAATTTGCTTAGTTAGTATTAATTATAAATTTAAATTATATACCAAATATTTACAAGCTTATCTATACAAGCAAATCTAATTTACTTAGAGTTTACCCCAATTAAGGATAATATCTGTTAAATCTAGAATTAGATTTAGAGCTATTTTATATTCTTAGGCTATTCTACAAATAGGCTATCTAAAGCACTAGATGTAATAATAATGAGCGTAATTATTAATTTAAGCTAACAATCTAATGATAATCCAATTGCTATATATATCTCATCTGCTTATATAATGTAAAGATTTACTCCAAATTTATTCTACCCTTATATAACTTATTTTAAATAAGCTGGATTATGTTTTAATTCAGTGAGCAACTTCTTAAATTAGCTTTAGGAACCATATCTGTATAAAACAAAAATGGTATGAAAATAAACTTTTATCAGTTTTGGTCAGATACTTCTAACGTATTTTTTAAATGAGAATCTCTAAAGCCTTTTCCCTAAACCTTAAGCTTTTTCTCTAGAAAAAAATTTTAATGGTAATAGTTTTTATAGTAAGCTTAAATAACTATGAAGATGGGCTTGATTCCTTTAGGATTTTATGCTTTTAGTGCTAGCTAAATAAGGTAGCCATTAAACAGCAAGCTGTATAAATTCCATCTTTTTTCTTAATATTATAAAATGGATCCTAGGATTCAAGTCGGTGATGTTATTTATTTAACGTCTGTTGACGGCGCTTCTGTCATTTCTCTTAATGACCCAACACGGTATAAAGTTAATCCGGAAAAGAACTTCCTTGAAGAAAAGCTTACAGCTAAGCTTATAGAAAAGAAGGATATTTAGAATTTGCCAAATCAATGTCTTTTCAAAATATGCACATCAAAAGCAAAAGAAGGTACTGAGTTAAGATATGGAGAAATGGTCTGCTTTTAGTTAGAAGGTTCCACTTGCTATATTACTTAGTAGCAAGAATCGGAAAATGATATGGCTTTCAACAAGCTTGCTTTTAAACCTTACAATGAGGATCCTAACAAGGTACCTTATCCAAAGGAATTTTGTTGGAAATTCAAACCTAAGCTCAAGCAAAGAAAAGAAGGAGGATTCATATACGAGAACGATAGAGTTTCCATTGAAACTTTCCTAGATATAGGAGGATTTATAAAACCAATGAGTAACAATAAGTTAGCGAGTGGCTCGAAAGAGCACGAATGGAAAATTAAAAGTTTTAGAGATGTAGGAAACTTTCCTGACTAGCCAGAAAAATAAGCTGAAGAACCAATAAAAGCATAAGATCCTATAACTTTACGCAATTTTGATTCTTAGAATTTTATAGGTGCAGAAGGAATATCAAACGAAACTACTTTCGCAAGTTTTGTTGAATAATCACTAAATATAACATGTCATTCAATATAGCCTTTGGAAGAGGAAAATCAAGAAAGTAAAGAATTTAACTTCAAAACAAATGGTTTTTATTAATAAAAAATTTATAAAGAAAAATATCAAGAAACCGAAAAGTAGCCTTTCAATGGACTTTTCAGAATCGAGTTGGAAGAATCTCTATCAAGCAATCCTTTGTAGTCTCAGTAAAAAATTCGTATTAGACATGTTCAATTTGGAAGATATTTAACTGTATCTACTAAAGAGGAATATGAAGAATGGAAGGAAAAGGAAGAATAAGATTTGTATGGAGGACAAAAAATATAAGAAGCATAAGAAACAGAATAATCAGAGTACTCAGACTATTCAGATTGAGAAGAAGAGGAAGATGATGTCGAAGGAGAAGGAGAAGAAGAAGAAGAGGAAGAAGGAGAAGGAGAAGAAAAAGGGAAAGGGAAAGGGAAAGGGAAAGGGAAAGGGAAAGAAAAAGAAAAAGAAAAAGGAGAAGAGGAAGAGGAAGAGGAAGAGGAAAAAAAAGAATAATCCGGAGGTGAATAAGGTGAAAAGGATAAAGAGAGCTAGAAAAAATAATTATAGGAAGAAGGAGAAGCTGGAGAAGAAAAAGAAGAAAAAGAAGAGGAAGAGGAAGAGGAAGAAGAAAATTAAAAACCTTAATCATTTTAAGAAAAAATAAAATAAAGATTAGAAGAATCGAAAGTAACCTTTGGAGTATAAAAAGTTTAAGAAGAAAAACTAAAGTCAAAAAAGACTAAAAAATCATCTGATTGAATGTTTATACTTTCAAGAATTGCGGACTAGGACAATTAATTTGAAATTATATCGATAGGTCAGGATTCCTAGAAGAAGAATATTACAAATAAAAGTCTTATAGCCTTGAAGTACACTTATATAGAAACTGAAGAAGATGAGGAAGGAAATGAAAAAGAATATGATGTAGATACTTACCTAGGTGTGGACTAAGGAACACTTACTTTAACTGATAATTTGAGTGAAATAAATTATTTTGAAATAAAAAAGAATACTGAACTAATAAAATGTCTTTGGTCTTATGCTCCTGAATGAAATTTATTTTAGCAGGCAGCTAGAATTCTTGGCAAAGAAGCTACAACTAATCATGATAAGTAAAATTAAATAAAGGACTTCAAAAAGCAGCTAAATAACTTAGACATAATAATGGTTAACCTTATTAAAATCTTAACTAATGAAAAACTTGTCATTTAAAATGAATGAACCATTTAACAAGAAGAACAGGAATTCAGAAAAGCAATGAGTACTTAGGTAAATAGTAATATTGTAAATTAAATAAGAGATTGGCATCTTGCAGACTTAGTTGTTTACTGTTTAACCAAAATTATATAGAATAAATAGTTTGTCCAACATCTTGAATGTGAAATGGATCCTAAGCTGAAAAAAAATGAGTAAGATAATGGAGAAATAAGCGAAGAATTAACTTAACGTTCTCAATAAGAAGCTTAAGAAGAAGAGAACGAGGATTAAAGCAAGAAAAAGAGCTAATCAATTAGTTTTCTTTAGCACTGTAATATTTTCCTTGCTTTTTACTTTTAAAATAATCTTAAGCCACTATATACTTTAGACTATGACGTATTAAACACTTTTATTATTATCTAATGCAAGTTCAAATTAGTTTCATGTTTAGGTAGCTTATTGAAGGCAGGATTTATGGCGAAAGCATTTGAAGCAATGGATAAAAATTAAGTATCTAGCCTGTTAGATGAGATAATAAAAGAAGCTAATTAAACAATTGAATTAAATAAAACAGTAAATATTGAGTAGCCTGTATATCCTAAAACTGAAGTATGAATGTTGGCTATGATATGCAATCCAGGTGGAAAAGTTCATAGATTCACTTAAAACTACATTTTAGAAAATTTTATTTTCAAGAAACAAGGATAAGAAATGTAATTTTCTGATTTTGTCTTTGATTATTATAAAGACTTAGAAGGAATCTGGTATTTCTAAACGGGGCAAACATAAGAAGACAACTCTCACATTACAAAAGTGATAAACGATGCTCTCTATTAATATGATAAAATGAACTATGACGAACAGCAAAGAAGTCCCGATGCCTTCCATAGTACCCTTTTAGATTTGTACATAAGCATCAGTAATGAATCTAATATACAAGCTCAAAAATTGCTATCAAAGCTGTTAAAGCCTGAAATGATTTTCTATGTCTTAGAAAATTTCCCAGATGACCTTACCAAATTCAAGTTAAAATGGATCCAACTGCTTTATAATTTGTACATTACTGATTATAGATGTCCTAAAATATAAGATTGGGCTAAAGCTGTAGTATTTGAAATTGATCCAAAAGATAAAGAGATAATTTAAATAGAGTAAGCTCAAAATTAATTATTTATAAGTGACTATTTTGAAACTATAAAAAAAAGAAGAAGCTTTGAAGAGGAAATAGGAATTCATGGTAATATAGAAACTATCTACAATAGAAGAAAATTACTTAGAGAATGAATTTTTTCTCAGTTCTAGAGTGGAAAAATTGATTTGTCTAACTATAAAGAATTTGAACTAAAATACGCTCAAAGCTTCATGATGATTTTAAACGAACTTATTCAGTAAAACTTCTTTGATACAAGTTACGATGATTTCATATAAACTCAAATGAAAATAAAAGGCATAAACTTATAAGCCTACCTTTAAAACCTATTTCTTAAGTTGATAGAAGAGATAAAAGACATTGAGCAAAGGAAAAAAATTTAGAAGGAAATAGGAAAGAATTAAGTTCCTAGTGAGAAGTAATTATATTCTGCTCTTATATGTTGACTATTCTAAAATCTTCTAATTGCTCAACCAAGATATTAACCAAACGTTTAAAATATAGATTAAATTTACGAATGTAGAGATTCGAAGGCAAATATCTAAATTGGAATTTAGATACTTATCTATGAAATTCTCCAAGCACTTTATAACCGTAACTCTTTATTGAGTACTGATAAAATAACTGAGTTCTTGAAAGAAGAAGTACAAAAAAATCTATTAAGCAACACAAGCATCTTAGTACCAAACATTAACATTAATGAAAGAGCATTTTAAAACATCTAAGAGTTCTAAAAAGCCTTAATCATGTAAGATTTAGTTAGAGTTAAAGATGAAGATCTGAAAAAGAAAGAAGCTGAGTTAAGATAAACTGTTAAATAGAAGCTTAATGGTAGCTGGCCAGAAATAGACAAATTACATTTAAGTGAAAACGGATTTTATTAGTCAGATATTTTAACTCAAATAGTATTTGATTAAAAGGCCTATTTGAACTATGAACTTAGAATTAAATCAGAAATATTCCTTAGTCAGCATTTAACTGACAGCTTTACTCAAACAGACTAATTAAGAAAAGTTCTTCCAATTCTAAATTCTTATGAACTTGTAGAATTCTATAAAGTAAATACTCTCTATTCATAGTTTAAAAGTCTTCTTGAAAAGAATGTAATTGAGTTCGATGAGCAAGACTTTTAAACTTTAGATGCTTGCTTCAAAACTTCTTAAGATAAGTAAGGTCCTCCAGGAATAATCGATATGTTTTACACAAAAGGAATAAATGATAAAAAATGCTGCTGTTGTCAAAGATGAAGAACTAATGAAAATCTCGCAATTTCATGCTGCTTTTTTTCACAACAAAAAGTATGGGAACCAGATATTTTTGACATAGAGCCTAGCTAGCAATATAGATTCTTAAAATAAAGAAATGTTTTTGGATTCATTTACTTGCTTTTCGAGTTAGCATAAAATAAAAATTTTGATTAAAATCTTTAAAAACCAATGTTCGCTAAGATGTTCCGCTTAATATACGAATTTTGGTATCGATTAATTGATGGAAATACCTATGCCAGTTAGCATATTTTCTAGAGACTAACTAATCAATAACTTGAAATCTTATGGTCTCACGTATTTAAACCTTAGATTCATTTAAACGCAATTAAAGTTCTTATTGAGCTTTGCAAAGGAAGCTTTGAGTGTAGAATTAAAATAAATAAACTTGGAATAACTGATATTGAAAAATTGCTTGATTTAAAAGCTTGGAATGGTTAAGATTTTAATATCAAAAACAAGAAACAGAGGAAAAATGCTATTTATCCTATTCAAGTTCTGAACCTTGTTGAATAACTAATTCTATGCTAAAATAACTTCGACAGTACAACTATTATCTTCAACATGCTAAAGAAAGTATTTTTCGAAGATGCTGAAATGATAGAGACTGTTATGCAAGTGAGCTAAAATAAAAAAGGTAATAAAATCTCCAAAAACTATAACATTAAGACTGCTATTGATTTGCTGAAATAACCAAGATAGATTGGCTCATTAATAGATTATCACTTGAAAATCCTAGAAATTTTGGGTCAGATTACGACTGATTATACAATTCCTGGATATAGTTAGCGAAGAATGTCTATAAATAAGTATATAACAGCTTAAGACATAATAAAAATAACTAGCAGTAATGAAATTCCTTTTGAAAATAAAATTCCTTACTATATGATATTCTATCACTGCTAAATAAGATATATGAATTGATGGTACAAAACTTATTTAAATGAAAAGGCTAAATTGAAATTCGTTCTTGAAAGCTTTTATAATGATCAAGGATAGTGGATATCAGGTCTCATTAACGAATCAACTGCAAGTCTAGATGAATTGCTTAAATTATAAGTAAAGTTTTCAGAGCTAGAACAATCCTAAATTTAAGAAAATATGGAAGAATACTCTAACTTTACTAGAAACTTAAATAGAGTAAAATAAAATACTTTTAATTTAATGAAACTTATGTATGAACTTTGGTGAAGAGAAGGAATATTGTATGATAGAGATAACATTGAAAAAGAAAATGCTATGAGGTTAAGAGATTAATACGCAAAATTCGCTATGAAGCTTTGCTAAATTACAAATTGGACTATAATTTGTAATCAATAAGATAATGAAACTCTTAGAATATTTGCTAGTTATTTTAGCTGGCCTAGCTACATAAATAACTATGCTTTTATATATGGAGAGTCTTCACTTACTTCTGAGGAGAGAGAGGTAATGGTTCAATACTTAAGTACATTAGAAAATGCTATTGGGATTTACAAAAAAAACCATTAGAATTACACTACTCCTTTATAGCTTAACTACTATATATTGCAAAGCTTTATTTCTTAGCAATATTTAATTATAGGATATGAATGGAATAAACTACAAAATGAGAAGAAATAAACTAAGTATAATATGATTGATAACAAACTGTAGGAGCTAATTTAATAACAATTCAAAAATTAGGAGCATGATTTCTGAGTATAATAGAAATTACTAAGAGATTTTATTGAGAACATTATTAATAAAAAATATTTGTAAGGACCCATAAAAACAGATAAGAATAATGTTTTTGGATATTTAAGAAAATTAAGAGAAAACATTCTAGGTAAAGATGCATACAACAAAGATTTTGATGAATATGTAGATAATGGCTACTATATCCTTGATAATCTTATAGATGATAATGTGCTTATGATGAAATATGAACCAAGAATAGCAGTTACTTTTTCAAAAGCTATGCTCGCAATATTATTCTAAACAGGCATTGCTTAAGATAAAGAGTTTGAAGAGTTGAATAGCTTCATTGAAAAGAATTAACTTAATTTATAATATCCAAAAGTTTAGTAAATTCTAGCTACTTCTCTAATTTAGTATATCTAGTTAGTAAACAGTAACTGCTATACCAACTACCAAGATTATTTCTTAAAAGGAGTCTATTAAAAATAATATGAAATACTTACTAAGAATACTCAAAAAATGCTTTACTTGATAACCTTCAATAAATCTGAAAAAAATGACTACTTTGTTTAAAAAGATTTCAAAGAGCAAACACTTAGCTCACTTTAGATGCCTGAATGGGATTTCCTTACTATCAATGATAAGAGAAAAGACTTTGATTTTAAAAGCTTATTAGGAGAATTAGAAACTCCTAACTAAAATAGGTACATTACTTAGGTAGCCAATCTAATTAAAATTTGGTGTGAAGCTGTTTAGTCAGAAGATTAATATAATAGTGATAAAAACTCGTCATGGTGGAAAGCATACTAAAACCTTTATGATGTGATGAAAAATATTCTTCTTACTTTTTAGAATTTAACTGAAGGACATAACATCGAATTGTAGACTTTTATCCGTAAGCAATCAGAAGATTTTAGCATTAATATGCTCTAATATTTAGCCATAATGAATACTTCTCTAATGTAAAGACTCCATCAATACATGAAGTATATAGATTTATAAGCAATTGACGAAAACCTGAAGAAAGCTATTAGTGCTTTAGTTTTTCCAACTAAGCCTACCTAAAACGTTAAAATAATTGATTGATAATAGGTAGAATCAGAAGAAAATAAAGTACAGCTTAATGATTTACCCTTTATCGATCTAGTCCAATCTTTTTATTTTTCAATGGCTGAAATATTATAAGGACCTAATCCTTAAAATTAAGAATTCATAATCGAAACAGAAATCATCAGTCACATTAACGATCTCTTATAATTCCTAGCTTAAGTTAATTTCAGGATGCCATTACAAGGCTAATTCTTGTGCTTCGAAAATTAAGAAATAATAGGATGGGATAAGAATAACTGGACTACGTTAACTGAACTCTCAAAAGCATCTGAAGATGTGCATTAAAAATAAAATTAGCCAGCTAAGAGTTAGAAAAAAAGTTAGGTAAATTTATAAAACCTTTAAAAGTAAATTCCTGAAAGAAGAATAGAATATGAAGTAGAAAAGTAAGTAGTAGTCTTCTTAAATAGTTTGGTTGAAGGAAGATCTGAATTCGATGATAAAGTTTTGTAATATCTATATGATAATCTAGATTTGGATCTATTCATATGTAACTTACATTATCACGTTTTGTAAGAAAAGTAATAAGGAACAAATGAGTAAAGAAAGAAACTAATTCTTAACTATTACTCATTCTTGAAAGTTTTATCTGATAATTTATCAGATGGTCCTGTTATAAAGAAAAAGTTAAGTGACTGGATTAAAGAAAATAAACTAGATATTGATTAGTATGTATGCAAGGTTGAAATTCTTGACAGCTAATAGAATCTTAAACTTCTTTACTTCTCTACGCATATAAAAAACATTGAGTACTTCAAAGAGCTACTTATCTAATAAACTAAATAATAACTACTCAATGACGTTAGTAGAGATACTCCTGAAGAAAAATTAAGTTAGTTCTGTGAAGCCACAGAACGATTGATATTACTAGCTGAGAGTATAGCTGAATTAAACTAAAAGAGCTAAAATGGAACAATTTTAGATAAATTCAATTATTTATTCATAGTTTAATAATTGAAAGTTTAGCGTTGGGCTTTATATATTTTATCCATCTTAATAAATTTGATTTTTTTGATGTATCAAAGCACAGACAAGGTAGACAATTAAGAATCACCTGTATGAGTGTAAGTTGTTTGGATTATATTTAAAATACTACTTCCTTTCTTTTCTTTAACGTTTTTCTTAAACTAACTTATACTTGAAAGTTGGTTAGATAAGTAAGATGCTATTTGAGAAATTGAAGATTAAAAAGCTTAGCATTTGAAAAAGACAGGATAAGAACTTTACATGTCAACCTTATCGTACTATTGAATTATCTCAAGTAAAGTACTCTTTACATGGAATTTCTAGTATAAAGCATTCCTATTTATTGTAGCTATAATGGGAATCTTTTATGATCCTTTTATGGGATTATCTTTGGTGATCTTTTTATGTGATTATGAGGTTATGAAGATAGTAGTTCTAAGTGTGTTCCTAAACATAAACAAAGTCATAGCTACGCTCCTTTGCACAATAATCCTGTTTTATTGGTTTACTCTTTGGGCTTATTACAGCGACTTGTATTAATAATACCAATTTACTTCTGAGTAAATATGTGATAATCTCTACATGTGCTTTAGGTGGCATTTCGATTTAGGTTGGATGAATGTTCCTGAATATGGAGACTATAGAACATCAAGTGAAAGTACAAACTCTTTGCTATTTAATTTCACTTACATTCTAATAATAAACCTAATTACTACTGCTGTTATTAGTGGTATTATTATAGATACTTTCAGTGATATGCGTGGATAATAAGAGGCAAGAAATGATGATGACAACAACGTTTGCTTCATCTGTTGTGAAAAACGAGAGATTTTCGAGAGAGCTGGAATTAAATTTGAGGACCACAGAAGCTAAGACCACAATATTGATTACTATATTTGGCTTAGGATGCATCTTAAATATCTACCAAAAGAAGACTAGAATGGTATTGAATCTTATCTATATTCTCTTATAGAGAAAAATGAGTTCATTAAATGTTTCCCTATTAACTAGAGTAATGAACTTAATAAGAAAATAAAACCTGACAGTGATGCTTCAAAAGTTCTAAGCTGAGACATTTCTTAACTTTTACAAATTAAAATTATTATTTATTTAAAATTTTTTTCAAATATATCTAGTTACATAAACAGATATAGGTGGCCAAACTTATTATATCTTAATATTTAATGAATATAGAACTCATTAGTTATATAGTTCACTAATCAAATATTAAAATCTATTAATCAAAAGTCTAAAATTTATTATATCGCTACAACATCCAATTACTCTAAATTATACTTTTCTTCAAATTTTATTTCTTCTCTAAGTTCTATATAGATAATTTAACCTTTAAGCTAGCTTTCTAGTTTAAACATATATTTTAAACTATATATCTTTAATTTATCAACTTACTTATTATATTAGATATATTTGAATATGCTACAATCATAAGAAATACTTTCGTAGGAATATATATTCTATCTTTATTTCATTAGAAGCCAAAAAGATATGCTGAATAAAATTGTTCCTAAAGATAAATAATTCCTCTGGAAATTTTATGAATTAAACTAAAATGATTTTATTTTATTTATCTGTCATATTTAGAGATTCTAATGAGATAACTAAGATTTTAAAAGAAGCCTAGAAATTAAATTTTAGTCTTCATCTATTATTTTCAATTTTTTATCTTTTTATAGATTTGTTTTATCTCTTATTATTTTCTATTTTTTGTAAGATCACAAAACTCTCCAAAGGTACTATTTATCCTAGAAATTAAATAATAAATTAAAGTATCTCAATCTTCATATGAGTCAACTATAACTAGTTTTAGTGCTTACTTAGTATTATAAATTTCTATCTAAATTCTTAAAGCTTACTTTATAAAAAAGGAAAGAGAATCTTATTATTATACTATTATCTTAGAACATTTAAGCTTTTCTTTTATATTATTATTTAGTTTTAAAATTATCTTATCATTCTTTATTTTTCTCTCTTTTGTTATTATAGCAAATTAATCCTCTCGCTTATCTTTCTTTTTTAGATATTTACAAATGACTTACTTATATAAATTTTTTTTACAAAGCATTTTAATTAAAAGTAAACAGAGTTACTAGTTTATTTTAACCCCTATTAGATTAATTATAGACACTAGATATAATCATTATATAATTATTAATGCTTATTAATAACTTCTTCAGTAAGTCAAATCTATTTTCTATCTATTATTATAATGCATAAGAGTAGATTCATCCTTTAATACAATGTAGCCTTTAATTTGAAGCTATTATTTAAAAATAAGCTTATAGAGTTTATTTATTTAGTTATATCTAACTTTTCTTTTGTAAATAATAGTTAAAAACTAATTTAGTACTTAAGGTTAAATAGTAAGGATTATATCTATAATTTATTTTTCTATTATTTTCCTTTGTATTTAATAAGGGTATCCATAAATTAATCTACAGATAGAAATTATCAGCTAACTTAAGCTAAAACAGATTTAATTATAAAAGGTAAATGAGAAATAAGATTGCTTAAGGTAGTTCTATTGTTTAGATTAAAGGAAGTTTATAAGTATAAAATGTAAAGGCTTTCTAATCATTTTAAGTAGATTTTTGCCTCTTTTATTCTTTTCTTGCTTCCAAGTAGATTTAGCTAATAGATAAAAAAAGAGTTATCTCAGCTATTGTTAATAACCTCTTTTAAGTTTGCTAAGTGAAATATAATTTTATATAATTCTATCAATTAAGATTAAAAAGAACTAGCAAACTAAAATCTAGGTTTTCTATTTATTTAAATCTAATTAAGTTAAAAATTACCTAGGATATATAGCATTAATATCAGAAGGTTAAGATACAGAATAAAACTTAAAATTATAAGAAATTCATTTAGAAGATAAATTAATGGAAGCATATAGAAATAAGTCAAAAATAAGCATAAGCAGGGATAATATTTACTAGGTCTAAGAGATAATCAAAATTTAGATTGATTTAAAATCCTTTAAATATTTAAGTTATCATCCCATTATACCAATTATTAAATATCTCCACTAGCAAATAAATCATTCTAAATATATTTAGTAGTCTCTTCTAATAAATGCTATTATAATATGAGAAGAAAATACTAAAGTTGCTTCAAATTTGCCTTAATTAAACTCATTTAAGATAGAAAAATCTAAATTACTCTAAGATAATTTAAACATCTTAATTGACTCTAAGTTAGATGAAACTATTTTATGATAGACTTTAAGCATATAAAACAAGTTTTATATCAAGCCTAGAAGTTTATTTAAATATTAAATTTGTTATAACTATTCTTATTTTTACCTCATTTGACTTAAGCAAAATTTAACTTAGAAAACAAAAGTGGATTTAAAAAATCAAATAAGAAGCTTAATTATTACATAAACACTTAGAGTGAATTAAAATAGGGATAAAAATGAAAAGATAGATTGATTGGATATTTAAACTAAATTATAAGAGAAAATTGATTGCTTTTATCATTTTCGTTATTTAAGTATGATTACCTCTAATTTATAAAACTTAACCTTATATATTAGTAATTCCTTCAAGGCATTATATTCTTATCCAATGCTAAGGTTCTGCTTATATTCTGAAATGTTTATTAAATATTTGTCATATAACAGAAAATAATTATACCTATACAGTTAGATTTCCTAGTGATTAGTTTTCAGTAGATAGATAGAGTAAATACTTCTAACCTTTATTTAAAATAACTGAATAAATAATAATTTAAATCCTTTAGCCTATAACTCTAAAGCTTGGAATAAAAACAATTAATAAATAAGTAGAAATTTAAATTTTTAAGTTCTCAAATTACATAAGATACTCTTAAAATTAAATCTAAGTAATATGAAATATTCAAATGTCAAGAAGGATTAAAAAAAGCAAAGAAGAGAAATATATCAAGACACTAACTTAAATAAAGACGAATAATAAAGGAAAAACACCTTTTTAATGATATTAATTAAAACTAAGCTGATTATAATGAATATAGCTTAGGATATTATTAATGAACATTCATTTAAGTTATAAAAATTAATTTATATCCTCTTTCATAAAATAGCTTCATTAATATTAGTTATTAAAGGAAAAAATACTCTAGAGTTAGTCAAACAATAGTTATGATAATTATGTAAGAGAGTATTACAAATATAAATTTATAAAATAAACAAATAGAATAAAGAGAAAAGCTATTCTAATATATATTATAAAAGGTATAATTAAAGTGTATATCACTAAATATTATTAAAAGTAACTTTATCTTATTTTTTAAATCTATTAAACTATAACTGGAAAAATAAAAAAAGCTTTATGGAAAAAGATTACTAAAAATATTTAATCTAAATAACTAAATAAAATAAGAATCATTGAAGAAGTTAATGAATTTACTAAGAATCTAATAGAAAGAAATTAAAGTTAATTATATAATTTACTAAATAAATAAAATGTGCTTATAGTGTTCTTAATTTATTATTAATGAAGCTTTAAGATTTAATAAATTAAAATTAATATTAAATAAATTTGAGAATTAAGATATATCATATCATTAGTTTTTTAAATAGCATAGAGAAGTATTTTAAAATAGATATATTATACTTCTATAGACATACTCTTATAAAAATTAAAAATACCAATACTTATGCAAACAAAAGCGTGCAATTTTGGCATGTTAAAGAATAAAAAATAAATAAATCAAATTTGATAAATTTGATTTATTTATAAATTAAAATATAATAAAGCCTATTTAAAATAACTTGCTACGTTTATCAGCTTTATAAATAAGACAGCTATCATATAAATAATTCAAAGGTTAGAGATAATTTTAATTGTATTAGCTATAATTAATTTAATTTAAATAATGATATTAATATTCAAATGCTTTAGATATGTAAAAATAGATCTTTATTTTTGCTGTAAAAGAGACCTAAAACTAATAATAAATGGAATAGGATTGTATTAGCTAGTAGATTGAATAGATGCCTTTAAAGAAGTAAATTTTACCCAAGTTATAATTATTTAATTTCTAAATTTAGATCTAATTATATATATTAATTAATTAAATAAAAAGCTATAAAATTTGATAATGCTAGATAACTATTAGGATTTTAAACAAGTCATCTCAGATCTAAGTTCCAACTAAAACCTAATACAGTTAATGATTTATAGCAGGGAGAAAAGATACCCTAAAAATTAATTTTTAAATAATAATTAATATTTAATTAGATAGAAGCTAAAATAATTAATAATTAGATACTTCTAGTTTAATTATTTTGTCCTATTTTAAGGATTTTATTAATTTAAATCAAAATTAAATCTCTTCGATAATAATTGTATTACTACTAAGGATATATTATAAAGTTATTATTAAATAAAGCAGAATTTAAATACAATACTTATAACTTTAGATAGAAGTAAATTTGAAGAACTCTTATATTAAAGTCTTTAATTACTTTCTTAAGTTATAGAAATGAGATAATACCTACTACTAAATTTTATCTATAACTTATAAAGTTAATTTAGTTATGCTTCTATTTATACATTGCTCTTAAACTACATTAATAGTTGTATATACTTAAATAAAGTAGCTAAATAAGGTTATTAGAATGTAGTTGAAAGATATATATGAATTTAATTTGGAATATAGCATTATTAAAATATAGAGTGCTGTAAATGGGATGGCTAAGTTATATTAATAATCTAGTTAATCTAATTTTAAATCTTAATAATAGTAAGATTTTACTAAATCTAATCTTAGTTAAATAGTATATTAATAAAATAATAATTTAGTAGCTTATTACACTTTATAATTATTAGTAATCTCTTCTTCAATCTTATATTACTATGAATTTAGGAGGCTTCTGAAAGAAAGTTAGTTTAAAATATTAATGCAAAAGTTAAACATAAATTCCTTTAGAAAATAAAGGAAATATAATTAGTAGAATTTCATTCTTAATAAGAGTTTTTAAATCTTAAATTTCATTTTATGAAGTCTATTCTTCATTTAATTTTTGTCTAGGCTTTATTACCATATTATGAAATGTAAATTACTCTAAAGATAAATTTTAAATTAGTATCTTACTAAAATGAATTACCTTGTTTGAAAAATTTAAATTAATCAAAGTATTAAAAATAAATTAAAATTTAAGTCTTATAAAATGGTTAAACATACTGATAGAATTAATAAACCCTCAATTCTGCAAAAGATATAATAGTGCATTAAGCTCAAAGTTAAAAATCACTTTAGTGTTAGCTTTAAGTTTATATAAAGTATATTAAATACTTATATAGATAAGGCTAAATAACTTTAGATTATAACTTAAAGAAATATTTAGTGTATTAATAGTTTAATTTAGATTCTTATATATCATTCTATATCAAATGCAAGTCTTTAGTTATTCAAATTTTTAGAAATTTAATTAATTGATTTCTTTGACACTCTTGAGTTTATGCTTTTTTAAAAGAAAAAGAATGAAGGCAGAGTAGTTTGTATGTTAGGTTTAGTTGCGGAATAGAGGAAAATAAGCATATCCTAGAACTAGAAAGTGAAAGAGAAAGAGAAAAATCTTTAATTGAAGAAAAATATAAAAAGCTTCAAAGCTAAAAAATATAGGTAAAATTAATATTTATCAATAAGCGAAAAACATAAACAACACACATTAGATAATAAATTTAATTTAAAATTAACTCTATTAGATATGAATTGATAAATGTTACTTCTATAACTAAATAATCTAAATATGAGATATAATAATAAATATAAAATGATGTTGTAATATCTCTATTATAACACTTTAATATATTTGCTTTATAAGTTTAGCTATTAAAGTTATTAAAGGCTATCATTTTATTATTAATATATTCTTTATTTTATATTTATTAGTGTTTTATTTCTATTTTTATAAGCAAATAATCTTTATATCTAAGATATAGAGCTACTCAATTTTAATTTTCACTATATTTTTTGGTTAAGATATTATTTACTTTAGTTAAGGTTTGTTTTTAAGTAAATTAAAGGTTTGGATTGATGGCTTAGGAATTAAATTAGCTACCTTTGAATCAAACTCTAGGAATAAATTATGGAAACATTCTAATTTTATGTTATAAGTAGATTTATTTTCCCTTCATTTTGTAAATAATAAGAGTTTTATAAACTTCAAAATGAATCTTATTTTACCCTTTAGTTAATTATAAGGAATCTACATTCCAATAAGTTACTAAAATATTTCATATGTAAACAAGAAAAAGTATAAATCATCACTTTGTTATAGTAAATCAATTAGGAAGATCAAAGGCATAAATTAGGATGAAGACTTAATTAAGCAATTCCTCTAATTATAGAAATAGCAATTTTAATATTGAAGCAAATAAGCAAAAACTAAGTAGTTGTATTAATTACTCTATTTTATCTCATAATTTAAATTAGTTTTAACTAAAGTCAGTTTTATAGAAACTTTATACAACCTTTAACTTTAATATTTATGTATGGATTTATTCTAGAATTTAGAGATATTTACAGTTTTATATAAAGACTATATAAGTATAATTATCTATCTCTTTAGTAGAAACTTTGATATATCCAATCTTATTAAATTTAGATTTAGAAGGTTTATTTACTATATTTTAAGCTTAAAATAACTAATTCTAAGATATTAAGGCAATTTTAGTTATTCTTACTCAAATTTTTTAATTACTATCTCATCAACTGCATTTTTAATAATTACTTAGGTTTATGGGAATTAAATTATTCATTATACTAACCAAGAAAAATGACTAGTAGAGGGAATAAAGGAGGTAATAAATAAAAGAAGCTACATTTATAGTAAATGAATAGAAAATAGCATTATAGAGATTAATATATCCAATATATACTAAGAGATATAGTTAATCCTTTTTATTTATTTAATAATATTTTTAGATTTTTTAGTTATGATTAAATTTATATTCAGTTATTTATTTCTCATTCTGATATTAGCTTTTTGAACTAAGCCATTGTCATATTTCCCTTTTAATCAAAGTCTAGCTCTTCTATAATTTCTTTTATTTATCCTTTTTCCAATTTGCCACTGAAAAAATCCACAATGCTCATTTTACTAATGAGGAAAGTGCTAAGAGGATCTAATCTTCTAATTATTTGATCGAGAACATTTGTTTGCTCTATGATTTTTTACCAGCGTAAGCATGCAATTAGAAACTTATCTCATTCCATATATCCACTACTGTTAATATCTAGGAGGTTAAAAGTTTTAATTACTTATGTCTAATCTATTTACTATTTAAACACTTTTTTGAAAGCTCTAATCAGATCTTTCTAGGAAATTTTTCCATCATGATCATTATCTATTCAGTTAAAAACATCTATTAGATGCTAATATTATTGTAGGCTTATCATCTAAGCTATGAAATACCACTGAAAGGCTAATTTTATTCTTTTAGTTATAGAGAAAAGCTAAATTCGTTCTAAATACTTCCTTAGTTTTCATATTTGAACTGACTGTGAGCTGTTAAACCAATCATGCAGTAAGCATCTCTCAGTACTTAGTCTTTACTCAGGTCTAACTTATAACATTTAAGTAATTAGATCAGAAGCATAACTGGAAATATTGCTTCACATATTAGCTTGGAATTTTAATTAGAACTCTTTAGCATCAACCACATTCATATCTGATTTTTAGTATGTTTTAAGATAGTTTGTAATAGCGTAACTTTTGAAAGGAAAAGTACCCGTCAAAAGGGCGTACATAATTACTCCACAGCTTCATATATCACTTTTTCTGGAATATTGATTGGTATAAGACTCAGGTGCTTAATACATAGTAGTTCCTACTATTTAAGCGTCATTAGCAGCTTATTAATTTATGGAAAATCCAAAATCAATAATCTTAATTTATAACTTCTCCTAAATTTCAAAATTATGGCATATTATATTTTCCAGCTTTAGATCTCTGTGCAGAATTCCTTAAGAATGACAATAAGAAACCCCTTTTAGAATCTATTTCATTATAATTTTGACTTTTGTCTCCTATAAATAATGTCTTTCAATCAGAATATTAGCTAAGCTTAATCCTTCAACATATTCAGTTATCATTTTTATCGACTTTTTGTTTTCATAGATTTCATAGAGTTTGATTATATTAGGATGATCCTATATAAATGACTTACAAGCTGCTTTAATATTTAAACCTCAGTTTATTAAATGTTTTTATTTCTCTATTTGATTATCATTTTCACTGCGAACATTTGCTAGCTAAATTTGTTTTATGCTAAATAAATTTTTCCATGGCAGCCTTCTCCAAGCTACTATACTAATGTATAGTCATCCTAGAATCTGCTCTCGTTTTTAGTGATAAAACAAGAAGTATTTATAATTAGCTTTGAATCTTTGCGCGATTTTTAACTATATGACCTCCTAGAATTCTTAGCTACCTTTAATTCTATTTTTTCTTTAGGTATTGGAATTACTTCGTTTCCTTAATTATAACTAGACTATCTTTAATCTAAAGATTACTATTGACTCTATTTTCCAAATTGGATTAATTAAGCATTTCAATGGCAAAGTCTAACTTTGCTAGAATCATTAAGTTTATCCCTTTCCAAACTCTCCACTCTTCCTTCTTTCCCCTATTGTTTGACTTAATTCCAAGCTTTTTCAATTTAGTTGACTATCTCATCTTATTAATTTCTCTCAAGATTCTATTACACATTAGTCTATGAACCTTAGCGTACGGAATCTTAAGAGTCCATATCAGAATTTGTATAATTGCCCATATTTATAAATTTCTTAGGCTCTAAATACTTAAATTAAGAAATTTAAAGCAGAAAAGAGTAAAATTTATCTATCTAAATCCCTTAGATATTTACGAAGTCTTCACACGCTAATTTAATCATACTATTAGCAGTTTAATTAGATCACTCTTTTACTTTATTATGAAGCTTTTATATGTATTCATAAAGATATTTTATACATTAATATAAATCTTATCTTCAGCTAGGCTGATATATTTATCTGCTTGATTACCGAAAAATAAGAAATTCTGCTAGCTTAAAAGAGATAAAGGAAATAGTGATTTTTAATAGAATAGAAGTTATTTTAGGAGATTGACATATCAACATAAGTTCAAGCATCAGCATATAATAAATCTCTTTAAATCCTTCAAATGTCTTCCAATTATAAATCAATATATTGATTTTCCTTTTGGATTTTAAATTAAATATACTAAAGAACTTCATCACAGTATCTAAGCAAAAATAACTCAACTAATATTTGAAGGAAGCCTAAAAGTAAAAATAGGTTCATAATGCCTTTTATATTAAAATTATATCTTAAACTTCCTAACTTGCTTATATCTTCTATACTCACATTTGTCTATAAAAATTCTTAACTAAAGGAATTTATATCTCCAAATAGAGCTAAGTCTATCTATTTTAAGCAATATTAGAATAAAAAATATCAGATCTTGCATCTTCAAAGTTAGTTTATTTGATATATTTAACTAAAAATTATTGATTACAAAACTATTTCATATGCATTTATTATTTTATAAGTCTATACAACGTATATTCGCTTCTTATTTTTGTTTCATATTGAAGAATTTATTTTTAACCTTTTTCCTATCAATTTTAACTACATTTGAGGAATTTTTAGGTTAGATCGACAGATCAACTGCTTAGAATTTGACTGGGTCTTTTATAAATTAACTTCTTTTGCTTTTTTTCTGATTTCTTATATAGCCAAAAGTGACAAAATTTAGGAAAAGTTGAAAAAATTTCTTTTATATATGCTATTACAAAAATAGCACATAATCTCAAATTTTTCCCTACTTATTTCCATCAATAATTCACTAATAAAAATATTCTATTTTAATTGGTTTGGAAATTAGTTCTTTGATTTCGATTCACTTTCTCTGTTCTCTTTTTTAGTAAATTTGATATTTTCCAATTCTCTTATAAAAAGGTTAAGTGATAAAATAAGCTATCATTCTTTATGCATGTGTATCTGTTTTAGCTGTTTTTCATTTTGCTTAATGTAATATTTTGTAAATTGATGATCTATATGTATTAGATACTCTATCAGAACATACTTATTTATGACTTTTTGGTATAAAGAGGATTATATTTGTTGCTTAAGAATTACCTTTAAGAATTTTTTATTTGATCTATTAAAGTTTCTTATTTAGCTACTTTTAAACCAATTTTTGCTTTACTTCTCTAAGTATGGTTAAACTCAAGAAATAGAATGTTGGATTTGTTTTTAGATGTAACGAGGGTCTTTTATCTAGATAGAGAGATTTTGTTTGAAAGTATTTAATTTAGGTACCTCATTTGCCCTAAGCCTTGTGCTGTTTACTTGTAGTTAATGATAAATATAAGAAGATCATTTAAACTTAAAATTCTTTCTTTTTTAGATAGCATGTATTAATGTAGTCAAAGTGACTCATTCTTAATTATAAACTTTCTAAATGCAAATTACTTAATTAAACAGAGTAAAATTAGTCTCACTGACAAATCCTCATTCTTTAAGATCCAAAAGTGAAAGTCTTGCATTAATAAATATAAATTTTAACTAAACTTTTCATATCATTTCTTAAACTTATTTTATCGTGCTACTGAGAAAGAGTTCAATTTAATTAAAGTGACTTTGCTAAAACTAAATTTGATGTATATATCTACCTAGCACTAGTATCACTGCTAGTATTAAGTATATGAAGTATCTATTATAATCATTATGTAATAATTAGCTAAGCTCTCATGTAATTCTTTAATTCTAGAAGCTTTATTTTATTACCTTCATGCTTATATTTATTATTTTATATTTCATACAATTAAGCTTAAACACTTCATAAGCTAGACAAGAATATTAAATGCATTCATTATTCAAATTATCGCTTAAGCTTCTAACTCTGCTAGAGGATTTTAAATTATTTGAAAACTAAAGATAAAAGGATTATTTAAATGGGTAGCATTACCTTTAGTTATGATCTCTTGATAATAAATTCTTGCTTATAATTAAGCTTTCTAGCTATAGTTCAGATTTACTCTTTTTAGCTAATAGGCTCTCACTTTATATATGATTTATCTATAAGTACTATTAATAAAATATTCAGCTTATTGCTCTAGATAAGAGAAATACCATTACAAAGATTAGCTATCTATTGCTAAACTTATTTTAATAAACTAGCATTTTGTTTCTGCTGCAATTATGTGTAAAAGCTGACCTATCTTAAAAAATTAGGATACTGATCCATTTTATTTCCCACTATCATTAGAATGTATTTATTATAAACCAAACTGAAAACATTTAAAAGGTACTAGCAATTTGAAGAAATGCATACCTTTAGTTTATAAGATGCTAGAAGTTTAGTAGTTACTTCAGTGTCTTATTAGCCCTATTATTATTTTCCTGTTTTGTATAGCATCATTGACTAGAGCAACTAGCTATTCACTATTAACTACCAAACTATTTTATTTTAAGCCTTATGAAATTTGATAATTATCAGTATTTATATCTTCTCTATTTTGCTATAATGATAATATTTAATCTTAAGGTTGACTCAAAGCAAATAGTTACAAAATTAATAATAATTATAGATGATAAAATAGAGACAGAGCTTGATTATATTAATGAGCCTCAGCTGACTAATAATTAATATTGGTACTATCATAATTAAGCTATAGCTGTTCTTGTTTGTATGATTACAATATAAATTAAATCTAAGTACTCTAATCAGCTTCAATACTAGGTAATTATTAAATTTACCTACTTTACATTCTTATGCCCTTAATCAATAGCTAGCTTGAGTTCTTTCTTACTTAGTTTCAGAGATCCTTTCATTTTCTAGTTAATCTAGAAATAATCTAATTTATAGAAATAGGTAAGTCAAATGCTTTAGATTAGAGTGAGTAAAATTTGTAGTATAAGAAGGAGACTGGCATATAGCTAAGAGTTTGAAGATTAATATAGGAATTTATATTTAAAGGTGTAAGAAGAAAGATAAAAGATAAAAGTGAAAAAAGGATTATTTCCTAGATTCAATTTTAAGTTTATATAATGTCTAAAAGAACTATAATGAGAATAAAAACCTAATTATAATGATAAAATCCAAACTAACACAGTTCTCTATTTATACTTCTAGTTAATTTTTAACTTGAAGCTACTTATGAAGCCATATAATATCATTTTCAGTCTATAATATAAATATATTTAGTGAAATAAGTCTAATTTAATGCTAAGTGAGATTAATAAGGATAAAGATAGATATTCTCAAACTTATTAATATAATACTAACTACTAATATAGTTATACTTAGACTGATTTGTACATGTATCTTTAGTTAATAATATATTATGGTTGAGAAGTAAATTTGTGAGGTTTATTGAAGTAAGTTTCTTTTTAAATTTAATAAGAACAGATAGGTATAAATTATATAGCTTAAGAGAAATATAATATCTTCATGCTAAGATGATTAAAAGGTGCTATTTACCTCATATAATTTTAAAGGAACTTAAGATATTCCTTTTAAACTATAACTAAAAAAGCTAGACTTGGATATAAAATTATTTTTAATTCTTCGTATTTTTTAAGTAAATTATAAGGATTTATCTTATATAATAAGCTGAGCTTGACTTTAACAAATTTAGTTGCTATCAGCATTGTAAGAAAAAAAGGCTTAAAGATAAGATTATACTCTCTGTTGCTTTATATAAAGGCTCACTTTATCAGCTTACATATTTCATAGCTTTTCTTACTAAATAAAGCGCAATTATTGTTTAAGCTTTTTTCATTCGACTATAGAATTAATTTTTGCTCATATTAATATTATGTTCATATCATTTTCCTTTACTCTAAGACTATTTTTATAATTCATCAAATTAGAGCTAGGATATAGCCCTTTAATCTTAGACTTTAAATTAAGCTAAAAGCTAGAATATTTATCTTAGGTATTTGAAATTGCTAATTTATCCTATGGATTAATAAAAAGAATCTAGGAGTTTAACCTTTCTTTGACTATTTAGCATCTGCTAAGAACTTCCACTCTTTAATACTAGAGTATTAGCTTTGATAGTTTTTCTATCTTAATTTTAATCCGCAATATCCTTTTCATTTCGCTCTCAAATATAGGCTTCAATTTAATTTTAAATAAGCTTTATTAAAGAACCTATCTTAAAGTTGGCATTAAAAGCCAAATGCTTTTAACAAGCCATTTATTTAGCCTCTCACAGATCCTACAATAAAATGAAATGTATTAACTTTTAGAAAGTTTAGTTACAACAGTTAATTAAGATTTACGAATATGATGATATTTCAACTACAGTCACTAATAATTTTATTTTATATACTAAGATAATTAAATCTATTTCTAGTTCAAGTTTATAACGATATGAAGATCTGGAATTTAGAAACCTTGATAGTTGAAGATAGGGTTAACTTTCCTTTGTCTTAACTAATTAGTTAAAGTGCTTTAGTACGTTTTGCTAATCTTTACTTATAAAATCTACAAGATTTACTCATAAGCATAGCTTTAGAGGTAACTAAATTATCAATTTATACCTAAATCTTTGCTTACTAAATTGATTAGACTTAAGCTATCTAGTCCTCAAACTTATTATCCATAATCTTACCACAGACTTATGTAACTATAAGATCATATTATGTATTAATTAAGATAAATTCATTTTTTCCTTTTTTAAGCTTATGACTTAGCGTATATAAAAGAGGTTGAATAGAAAATAAAGAGCTAAAATTTATCTTTTACTATCTTAATTCCAGCTTGTTAATAAGGACTGCTTTGCTTGGTTCTTATTCTGTTGATTGCCATAATTAGCTAAGCAAATAGGTATTAAGAGAATAAGATTTCGCTTTAGTAAGTATTCTCATTATATTAAGCTGTTATCTTTTTCTTTCTATTGATAGTGCAATCTTCGGCTATTCTTAGGAACATAAAAATATCTTCAAACAAGATAAGTAGCATTAATCTCCATAAACTTAAGCTATAAAAATATAGTAATTATAAACTTCGGTAGCTAAGATGCTTTAGTGTGTATTATGCTTATACATAAGGAGATTAAGTTGAGGTATAAAATGTCAGATCTTAATACTTTATTATAACTAAAAAGGCTCCAAGATACAAGATGGAGAACTTTAGCTAGCAGTATCAAAGCTAGCTTTTACTAGATAGAAGTTCTAATCCCTGTATTTTTGTTTCTTCGTTAAGCGATAAAATAAAAAAGCATCCAAGCCAAATATTTGAATTAGAAGCTTAATGTAGAAAATAAAATCGTTATACAGTTTCAGTAATCAGATTCAATCATTCTAGACTCATCTTAAATGATAGAAATAGGAAATGTTGAAAGCTGCTTTTTCTATTATTTAACGTTTTAGCTCTTACTAAATAATAACTAAAGCATACCTAAAAGCTTAGTAATATATACTTTTTAGGTATAAGAAGTTAGATAATCTTAGTAAAGTTCATATTCTTACTGGATTAATAAGGTAAAGGCAAATAGTCTAACTTGTATATTTTACTTAAGATAGGAGCTTTAATGTTATACTGCTGACTATTATTCTGGCTATCTGTTTAGAAGCTTTAGCATTCTAATTAATAATAACCCAGAAAATAAACTTTAAGGTTAGTAAGGACTTGCTTGTCTATTTTAACACAATAGAACAACTAGATTGATAAACTTTCTGGAACATAAGCAAGCAAAAGAAGAAAAGGGAGATTAAAGTTAGTGATAGTGATATAAAAACTCATAGGAAGGTCTAAGATAGAAGAATATTAGAAGGCTAAAATGGGTTTAATAAGTAGATACATATAACGAAATAATCTCTAAAATAGGTAATTTATTTATACTTGCTTTTGGAATTAGAAACCTACTTTATTTTAACAAATTAAGTGATTTAAGCTTATTCTCTCTTTGTTCGTTCAGATAAAGAAACTATGAAAAAAGCCAATTTAAACCATTTTTACTTAGATAATTAAATTGTTTAAATTGAATTGAGGGTTTAAGGTTATAAAATGAATGATGATATAAACTAGAAATATTTCAAACATTGGCTGCAATAAGAAGGAAGGATGACTATTAAGAAAGTAGAGCTTAATAGTATTGAAAATTAGCTGAAGTTTTTTATTCAGAGAATTGCTTAGCGAAGTTCGAACTTGTAAGCCAAAGTTGAACATGAGTAGATCAGCAGGATTTATCTAATAATTAAGAAAAAAATCCTGCAATATGCTTTTGAGTCTATCTCAATCTCGTCAGTAAGGCTTTAGTATTTAGAAATAAAACAAGTAGTACTTCGTTGAAATAATCCAAGAAAGAACCCTTTAGTTAATAAGGGAATATACCAACAACTACTATTTTAGGATATAAAATGTAAGGCTTAATTCAGTAAAATGACTTAGATGTTTTAACGAAATGAGCTGAGTTTATTTTTAGGAGCGTTCCAATGCCTTTAATATTTGATTCAGCTTCCTCCCTTTAAAACAAATATATTAAAAGCAAGAGTTAGGATGTTTTTGATTTCTGTTCTCTTAAAGAAAATTAAAGCTTAAAAGATAGTAAAAAGCAAAACAAGTTTAGCTTGTTTGTTACTGAAGTTTCCAAGGATTTAATCCAAAACGCTAAGCTACGGATAGCTACCAATCCAAATGAGAGAATATTAAAATAAGAGCTAATTGTTAAAAACCAGCCTTAACTTTCTCTTTCTGATAATTAACTTAGAATAAAAAGAATTTCATCCTCTAAAGGATTGAACTAGTAATTAAATGAAGGAGATCGTAGCTCTGGCCTTAGTAGCGATAATAGCAATAGCTAGCTTTTGCACCCTTTTTCATTTATAAATAAAAGTCTTAGTTCACAGTAGTCGTTATTAAGTTCTAGATCCAAGGATAATAAATCAGAAATCGAAGAAGAAGAAAGTGATATGTCTAGCACTATTTCCATTCCTCTAATACCTCCTAAAAAGATTCGCTAAATTCCAATATCTCCAAGCCAGCAGCAAAACAGATAATAATAAACTTTCAAGAATTACAGATTTAGAGAAATTATAGTTTGCTCACTTCTAGTCCTTATGATAGCGTACGCAATAAAGGCTTTAGTAAATTAAGCAAACAGGAAGTTTAGTATCATTTTATTCTCTTACGTAAACTTATAAAATTCCATAACATAGCTTTAAGATTTAGAGTTAAATAATATCAAATAAACAGTTTTTCAAATATTATTAAATCCAATTCTGAAATTTACTATTATAAGTTAATCTTTGCTCATATCTTAGGAGACTATATTATAGATATATAAAGGTTAGCTATCTTCATTTTTTATTATGCTAATTTACATCAGAAATAGACTTAAATGAACTAATAATATTTAGCTCTAAGAGAAGATGGAAGTTTTCTTTCTCCATAGTTTAGTTTCATATATCAATTCGATAAACACAGTTCATTATCTTTATCAAACTAGAGTGATTCTGAAACGAGGAATGATGTAATCGTTTTTAAAATATAAAATTATATACTTGAAATCTAATTAATTATATAAGCAAACTTGTCTTTTTTATTTTCCTATGCTTAATGATTGAAACTTCAAATGTACACAAGCATCTTTAGAGTTAATATTGTTAAAATATAGAGTCAATTCTTTTTTCATTCTATTATTACAACAGTCTCTTTATCAGTTTGCATATAGTCTCCTGTTTGAAGTATTCAATCTCCTATTATTAGCTTTTGCTACTTTAACTACTTCAAATACTAAAAATTAAAGTGAATTGTATACTAAAAAGAACTATTGATTTGAAAATTTGGCTTCAGTAATTAGTTTGGATATTCTATTTACATCATTTACATATCCCTATACAGATTGACTTTTCACCATTCGATCTATTCTACTAAAATAGACATGAAGAGTGCATTTATTTTTTCCCTGAAAGGATACTACACTTAGTTTCTATACGCTTGATGATAGAGATTTACCTAGTCTTAGTAACTATATTTTCAACTCTTATTTTGCAAAATCTTAAAAACTCTTCCAAGCTACAAATTAAATAATATGATTTGCCTGTAGCAACTTTTTTATCCTCTAGATAGGATTTTTATTTAAAAGCAAAATTTTAATATTTAACTTCTTAATCAAAATTCATAAAGAAGGAACTTGAGTAAGCATAATCAACTTAATTTGCTTGAAAGAATTACTTAACTTTGTAGCTTAGATTTTAATGCTGTAATGTGTATTTAATATTAGGCTGGAAATGCTTCTACCTTTTTAACTTTAAAGCTCTATAAATAGGGGAAGTTAGAATTTTGGGAGATGGGCATATAAAGTCCTATCTCTAGAAATGCCAAATTAGTATCCCATCATTTGGATAAATCTTAGCTATACCTTTTTCTTTATTAAGCTCAAGCTAATTACCTTGTATTCATTACATAAATAAGGTTATTAGTTAGACACTTATAATTAAGCTACTCTAATTACTTAGTTATACCCTTAAAGTTTTACTCATAAAAGGCTTCTTTAATGAGTAGCTTATAGTAATTAACTATACTATCATTTAGTTTAATTCATTAAGGATAAATAGCCCTTATTAAATGGTCTTTAATACTTGTAAAAAATAGCAGCCAGAAATAAAATAAGCAAAGGTAAAGTTAGTCAATGCGGAGATATCTTTTTGAGACTCCAACTCGAGATGGGTATTCAGACATAGCCTAGAAAAGTAAACCTTAAGAAGATCTTTAAATCCAATTTTCAAATTTATCTTCTAAACTTTTCAATTCCCTTAGCCTTTAATTTAAAACTAGCTGATAGGTCTAAAATCTAGATACACTTGGTAGTTATTAACTTTAAAATAAAAAATCAAATAATTGTTGAAAATAAATGACTTCAAGTCTAATAAATTCTATTTTTAATCCAGATAATAAAATATACCAGCTAATAATCTACCTCAGCTAGTCCATCAAGGCTATCTTTTACAGGCATAAAAATACATAGAATATCCTTTGGTAGCTGTATAGAGGAAGGTCAAAGTTAGGTCTTTATTCAGAAATTAAATTATTTTAAATTAAAAAAATAAAGAAATAATCTGATGAATTCTGAGCTTCAAATTTAAATTAAATATTTTCAATTATTTTATAACAATTTCCCAAAAAATGCCAAAACAAAAATAGACTATTACATTTTTCTCAACAGTAAGCTGTCTACTCAGGGTAAAATAAAGAAGATTATACAAAATAACATTGAAATAGGGAAGCTATCCAAACTAACGACTATAGCAATTAGTAAGCTTTTAATTTAGGCAAAGCTACTGAAATGTTTGCTGAAGAAATCTTTAATGCGATGAAGACTACTGCCAAAGGTTAAAACCATATATAATTAAACCCGGCGCATTTGTAAGGTTTATAATTATTTAGACGTGAAGTAATTGAAAACAACTAAAAGTATGATTTCTTAAAGCCTTTCGTAACTGACCTACCCTAAATGAGTGAAATTTAATTTACCAAGCAAAAGAGAAGAAAATCTGAGTCAAGTAAAAATAATAATCACGTACAAGAAGAAGGTAAAAGAAAGAAAAATAAGAGAACCAAATGAATGGAAATTCTAGTTTAAAAAACAGAAAATAAATAATAAAAATATTATTTTAATTATCTTGCTTCATTAAACTTAACTACCAGGGTCTTCTTTTATATCAATACCTTTTATTATCTCGTAATCAAGTATAAACCTCGTTTTCATACTATGTGGATATTATGAAAGGATTGCTTATGCTAGTTCTTAATTCTGATTTTAAGCTGAACTCTATTGTCTGCATTCTGAGGGATTATATTTGAGTGAAATAATCTAATTATTTAAAAGAATCAAGGTAATCACCGAAAGCCCAATAAGTATATAAAAGCAACGAAAGTAGGTTTAAGTTTCTTTAGTATAATTAAGTTGCTTCGTTCATTTCAACTCTCAGTTAATGTATCTATCCAAAGCAGATTTTACATTTATCTTGCCCTATAAATTAATAATTGACCTAATAGTCCATAAATTATAGTGAATTAGTGAGATTTTAAGTTTAAAATATTAATATTAATAAGCAGTAAGCACTTTTAAAATATCTCTAATACTAAGAGAGATAAAAATGAATTTTAGCCAACTTTGTACTTTATAATCCTTTGACTTTGGTCTCTTATATCTGTACAGTTTAAGGATTTACCTTATTTATAGCTTAACTTACTGTAATAATACATAAAATAGGATTTGGTAAAAGTTAATAGCAACTTAAGGCATTTTATAGCGAATTTGGTCGTTAAAATTTAAATCTTATTGATTCTTAATCCTATGAAAATTTAGGAACTTTCTTAACAATTAAAAAAATTAGGAATTATAGATTTTTTTAATTTGAATAAGGATGCTTTTATATTTAAGTTAGTCCATCATTAAGAATTATTATTTTGGCTTATTTGAATTCCAAGCCATCTGATTTAAACTATAAATAGACTTTATTGCTTCTATATCATCTAAATCACTTAAAGAGTTAACTTTTATTCAGTCCCCTTCACTCAAGGATATTCAATCCCAATTTATAATTAAAGACAGGCTATTTTTTTCTTTCTATTAATCAATTTCTTTCATTGGAGTATTACTTTCTTATGCCTAGCTCCTTTTATCTTTTTCTTTAATCAAACTATCAAATTTAACTAGTCTAGAGTAAAATTTTTAAAACTAAGCAATTTGTTTTTTAAACTCAACTAATATGCTTAATAAAGACTAGTAAATTTACCTTTTAAAAAGCATCAATAATAAATGAAAATCCATTAGTGGCTATAATAGTTATATTATAAAGCTAGGCATTTAAACTTCACTTATTTATATATTTTCACCTAATCCTTGATTGAGGCTTTTGTCTAAATTATTTGACTAAAGTGAAATAATACTTTAGATTATAAGCAAAACTTATACCTTCTTCCTGCTTTATTAGTCTTTTAGTACTTTCTTCAATAGTTTGGCGCTAATAACAGGATAACTTACCAGTATGTTGCTGAACTTAAAATATTTAATATAATGAAGAGTATTCTTAATCGCTTTTAATCTTAGTACTTTGATAGTTAATTGATAGAATAGATTTAGCTTCAATCATATTAATGTCTTAGCTACTTACTTTTTATTTAAATTAGCTTGATTTTATATAATATAAGGCGCTATTAGTCTAGTGGTTAGGATAACTGCCTTCCAAGCAGTTGACCCGGGTTCGAGTCCCGGATAGCGCACTTTTTACGAAATATAACTATCAGCAATTTTAATTAAAGTAATAGCTAGAAGTATGCTACTAATCATAGCGAATTAGGTATAAGTGCGCTACTAATTAGTTAATTTAATAGGTTTAAGCATCAAAGTTTCTTTCTATCTAAGCCATTAATTTTAAAGCTAGAAGAAACATAAAGCAAGTGTACCTCTTGATCTAATATAGGTTTAACCTTAAATCTCAGGCTGTGTGCTTAATTTCCCGAACTACATTAAAAGAACTAATTTAATTTACTTAGAATGTCATTAATAGATTTAATAAGCCAAGCTTTTGCTATATAAAATAGGCAATCATTTATAAAGTTAAAGGCATAGGTAATTAGTATAATTAAGGAATTGAATAGAGAAAGAAAAGAGCTTTAATCTACTTTTGTAGATATTGCGCATAGTCATTAGCTTTAAAAGAGTAACGCTAGTTCTTTGCATAATTTGGTTAAAACTCAAAAAGATAGGAAAAAGGATACAATTCTAACTCTTAAATTCATGTTAGTTTATCTTCTTTGTATAAGGATAAATCTTTAAAGGATTTAGAAAGTAGAATGTATTTAAAGGTTGAGGTAGTTAGTCCATTAATCCTAAATATCTTAAAAAGTTCTCATTTTAAGAGAAGAATTAAATAATAAAAAAGACTTGAAAATTGAATATTCTTATTAAAGTTAATAATCAAAGAATTAGACTTATTTAGAGAAATGTTCTAATAAGATAAATAAATAGCAGACCTTCCTGTAAACTGCTTTTAGGATTTTAGTGAATAAAACTTTAAACCTAAGTTAGGAAAATAAAAATGATGCTTTCCCAAGTTAATTGATTATGGTTATTCGATTGATAAGTATTATATTTAATAGATTTTAAAAACGTGGAAAAACAAAATAGGTAGGATAGAAATTTCAAATACTGTCTTACAGCTTAAAAATTTAAGTTATCAAAGCTTATTTTTTGAATTAATAATTTAGTTTCCAAATTTTGAATAAAAAAGCTTCATCGTCAAATGAAAATTAAGAAGCATACTGTGAGATTTAAAAATTATACAAATAACACTCTAAATTAAAATCAGTTAATACACTTTTATTAAGTAATTATAAGAAAGTAAATACTTAAAGTTCTCTGAAATACAAATAATGCTGCTAATATTGAAAATAAATCCTTTATATTAATATCTTAATTGATGATTCAATGATTATATAGCCTATTATATTTACTTTTTTGATGCTATATTAGAGTAAAAAATTAAAGGCTTTTACCATAACTACTTACTTAACTTTATTTCTAACTAAGCCCACATTTTTTTTCCAATTTTTGCAACTAATCTCGTAATAACCTGATGCTATCTTAATTTTATCCATTGCTAAAATAGTCCCAATAAGCTCTAGATTTAAAAAAGAATCAGATAGAATAAAAGGCTTAATGGTATCAAACACCAGTTAAACTAGATTTATCCATTATCTTAACTTTGAAAAATGATTTTATCTTACTGCATTCAACTTAAATCATAATCCGTCTTCATTTGCTTAAAATATCTCATATATATCATTCATTTATTTAAAAGTCCATTAGTAGAATAAATTTAAATAAACAAGCGAAGTTAAAATACCAGGATGTATTGATTACTTAGATATATGAAAATGAAAAGCTTGTTATGGATAAATATTTTACTTTTATCTTCTAACTAAAGAAGATTTTTCTACTGTAATATTAATTATGTTGTAAGAGGATTAAGTAGCACTTTTAACTAGAAAGCTATTGAAAGTGATTTAGTAATAAGAAGACTGCTTATAGAAAATAGTGTTATTAAATATGCTGATATGATGATTTTAATTCTGAAAGAAAGCTTATTCTTGTAAAGATAGCTTCTGGGGAATAATTGCTTTATCTAAGTCTTCTAGTTATAATAATCTGCCAGATAAGTTTAATTATATAGCTAACCATCGTTTGATATATTTTGAGGTTGCTTATTTAATAAATATGATTATATTGGAAGTCTTTGACTTAAATTTATAAAAACTATCACCAAAAGACTTTTACGCGATATTTTAGAGCTTGCTTATTTGAATATCAATTAAGTAATTTAACATTTATAAGCTTAAAATAACCAATCTAGCATTTTCAATCGCATATCATTTTTGTACCTCTATACTTGATTAAAAAAAGCAGGAATATTCTCTCATTTTACTAAAAAACCAAATATTTCTGGTATTTTATCAATACTACTCACATATTTCTTAGTCCATATCCTCCTACAATACCTTCACTTCACTACTACTTTTTCTAGTAAAAAGCAAGAGTGTCCACTTTCTATTATAATGATTTAATTTTAATGAATAGATTAGAATATTAAAAGTTAGGTTACAATATAAATTTAGTAGTTTCCCTATAGCTAAAGCTTTTAATCTTAGCCTTACCTTAGTGCTTTTATTATGTAACCGAAGTCCAGCTTTATCTTTAAGTACCAAGTATTGATAGCTATTGCTTATTCTACTTGCAGGTATTAGCTTATTTATGAAGTTATCTAGTAAATAGCTAAGATATTTCAATATTACTTAATAAGGGATTTTATAATAAAAGAGATTTAGTTTCTAAAGCCATGTACTAAACCTCTATCCCAGTAATAAAACTCGCTTTATCTTAATAAACTACATCGAGCTTCAGTTATAACAAGAGTATATTTAAAGACCTCATAGAAGGAGTTAGTATGCTATTAGTTCTAAAGAGTCTAATAGAGGATACTTAGTAAGGTTTTATTGTGTAAATTAAATTAAATCTAATCTGATAGAATAAATTCATTATAAATAACTAGCTTTACAATATAAAAGTACATCTATTTATTAATCTTAAAATGGGCAGAAATAGTTCCAAGATATTACATTAGGATAAGTCTCTTGCTAATTTTTCATTGGTTCCATAATCATCCCAACATATATACTTATTGCAAAAGGTTGAAAGAAATGAAGAGAAGTCTGAAGAATTTTTGGCTTAATAAAATCAATAATAAGCTAGTTAAATTATAAAAGAGCTTTAAAAGCAAGTTGATTAGGGGAGCAAGAGTTAAATCAGGTATTTAAGATAAAAACTGGAAAATATAGATCTTCTTTAAATCAATGCTCCTTATTATTTAATCCTACATCTAATGGAGACTATTTAAATCTTGTTCTATCAAATAACTGATAAAAACGGCTTTCTGCTGGAACTAAAATACTTAGCAAAGCTCTGTAGAATATTAGCATGTGCTTTTTTAGGTAACTAACAGTTTCTTTAGCAAGAACACCAGACTTAATACTCTTAGATAACGAGCGGAATACTCAAAATATTGAAACAAAAGCAAAAGCAAATTTTTGATTTTGGGTTTTAAGTTGAAATAGAAATTATTGACAGAGTAATAAAAATCACTTAGAACGAAATATCTACGATTAGTTAGCTTATAAAAAAAGCTTGCGATCTTTTTTAAATTTTATACAACAAAGATATGTCTAAAGCTGCTTAATTCTTAAAGGAAACTTATTCCTTCGTAGAAAAAAAGTTAATAAGCTAGAAAAGCATTAATCTAATCTTCGAAATGGAGCTTATAGTCTAATAAGAAAAGTAGAAGAAAGAGCAAAATTGTGGTTTTAAACTTAGTGAAAACATACAAAGAATAGCTTTAATTTTCGTTAATAACTAAAATTGATGGATTTAGTATGTAGCCATTGAAAGTTTATTCAACATTGCTTAGATTTGAAAAAAAGATGAATTGTATGGACAGATACTCCTTGGATTTAGGAATGACATTAAAGGATTGTAATAAGTAATGCAAAGTAATTATTTAAGCTCACTAAACAATAGATGAAGGCTATAATAATGCTACGTTTGAAATCTTATTTTAAGTAAAGACAACTAGCAAGTGCAGCATTAGCTATCACATCTTTTAGATTAAAATTTGAAAGCAAAAGTAATGATTGTAACTTAGAATTAGTAAAACCTTATAAAATAGTGGAGATTTTGTAATTTGCATGGGTTTGACTAAGTTTTTGAAGAATATATTTAGAAGTAAAAGGAATTTAGAAAAAAGTTCAAAAGGGACTAAGGAGAGGGATTTTAGTCTTGAATTAAAAGCAATGAATATTTAGTTTCAATAAAGTGCTCTGATAGTCTAACTGATTAAACTAATTAGATTGATGCTTGAGAATTAATACTTAAATTTTTAAAGTCAGACTAAAATGCTAATGAGCATCCGAAGCATTTAGTTATTTTTGGTGATTCAGGTAGTGGAAAAACAACTCTGGCATATAAAATTTTCGACGAAATTCTTAGAACTAAAATTGGAATTCCATTTTGGATAGATTTATGCAACTCGACCTCCTAAATGCCAATAGAAGACGAAATAATAAACTTTGATTAAGAAATAAAATAAAAGCTGAGAGAAACATAAGGAAGCTAAGTAGTATTTATACTAGATGCGTATGATGAGATGTAATCATAGACAAATGTGGTCAAAAAAATATTTGAAGCTTACCACAGTGCAAAAGTAATAACTACAGCTAGATACTAGCAAATTATATCTATGCCTAACTTTAAATATAGATTTATACCAAAAATACAAGGCTAATATCTAGAATCATACCTAAAGATTATCTATATTCAACCTTTTGATGAAGATACTATCATAAACTATCTATAAAAGGTATTGGAGAAAGATAGTAATCTATAGAAAGAACTAAGTGAAAAATCAAAAGAAGGCTTAGGAAGGAAATACTATGAAGTTATCAAAAAGAGAAGTAACTTAGCGGGGTTTATTAGAAATCCTTTTATTTTGAGTTAAGTCACTTAATTGCTACCAAAGATAAAATCATATTTAGACTTTCCTGAAGAAAATAGTTGCTAGACATAAGAACTGAACATTTTTATGATTTACTATGCATTTATAAGAGAATTTTTTAAAAGGTAAAGATAGTTTCTAGTAGAATAGTTTAATTAGAAGGATTATGAGTAGTTTTGATTCAAGTTTATCAAAGACCTTTACTATATATGTCAAAAGCTTTGCTTGACTTAGATTATTGATAACTAAAACTCTCAAGGAACGTTTGATAGTCTTCATTTGAATAAAATTATTCAAGAATTTAATTATTTGGACTACTAGTTAAAGGACATTAAACGCTCATTACCTTTATACTTTTAAAACTCCCTAGGGTAAATCTCTAATACTTGGGTTCATAAAAGTATTTTTGAATTTTTCTAATGCCTTAATTTATTTGAGCCTCAGCTTAATGAGAGTGATAATCAAGAGAATGTGTTTTTCTAAGGAAACTATATTATCAATTGACAAAATTTCAATTTGTTCTCTATATGTAACAAGCCTCCTGTGATAGAGTTTTGTGTAGGTTTACTTTAGACATAATCAGGAATAGCCTATGATAACTTAACAAGCCAACTTCTAGAAGTAGTTAAAGAGACCTAAAACAACATAAGTTTTAAAGTAGCTGCTTCTAATGCCTTGACAATTCTAGCTAAAGCTGGATACTAATTTGTTGAAGATAACATAGAAAGAGTTACTGTTGAAAACGCAGACATCAGTCGTGGAATATTTCTCAGATGCAATTTTATGCAAAGCTAGCTATTAAAATGCAATTTGAGAAGTATTTACATGAAAGAATGTCTTTTAGAAGGAACGAATTTAGATGAAAGCACGTTTGATAGTAAAGATTAGAAGACAATAAATTGACAAAGATATATTGAGGACTTTAAAGTGACTAAAGATATAGCTACGATAGTATCTAGTGATGTAAAATAAAGCAAAATTAAAATTTAAAGAATTTAAAAGGAACTAGATACTGAAGGGAAGTATGATCTCAAAGAAACACTCACTTTTGAGAAAGAAATTTAAGATAATTGACTAATAATGGGCGCCGTAGTGAAAGGCGAAAGACATGAGATTGTGTTTGTTCTAATAAAAAATGAAAAAAAAGAATTTTGGTTAAAAAAGTTCTTCGGACTAAATTATACGGAAAGCAAGGAAACTTAGATAAAAATTACGTAAGAGCATCCTCAATCCTTGTAGAAATAGTATTGATAATAAAGAAGCTTTTAAGTTAAAAAATTTGATTACTATAACAGCTGTCTAATAGAAAATAAAGAAGGAGTCATATTAATTAATCATTTAATCTAGGACAATCTATTAACAGTCATATAAATGAATGATGAATTAATCTAGAGTTATCAATAAGTTTTACTACCAAAGCATAAAGAAGGAAAAGTGAAATACTATGGAGTTTGTGGAGACTACAAAATAGTTCTAATTGAAGAAGAAAATAAAGAAGAACGAAGCTTAATTTGAATTGGATCCAATAGTTCTGAAAGCATTGATAAAGGATGTATACAGCATGTTTAGGTTTCAGAAGATGATAAAAGGATAATTATTTTCCATGAAGAGCTTTTTAAAATTTTCGATATAGAAAATCAAAAATAAATAGCCGTGAGCAACCTAAAATCTTAGAAACCAGTTCTGTGTAATAGCAGAGGAATATTCACTACAACTTGAAATACTTTTTCAATTACTGATATTTAAACAGGTAAGCTTAAGTTTTAAGTGGCGGGAGAATTTAATATGATCAAAGGAGATGAAGAAATATGAATAGTTCAGGAGCAAAATAAAGAGTTATGATATCAAAGCATAGACAAATTTATGCTAAACTCTTAGATTTTTATAAACTAACTGCATGCTGAATTTAAAAATAGTAACGCTATCTATGCTTTTTCCAGCAACTTGCATCTGTTCGCTTTTAACGACTTTCAGATCGTTGATAATTAAATGAAGCTGAATATATCAATAATGAAAAAGAATGGGACTCTTCTATTTAAAAATTAAATTGACTTAAGAAAAGACTCGAACAAGACCTTGCAGCTGTAATTTTTTTAAAACGATCTAGTCATAATAACCCAGTTCAACATTTACAAGTACGATACCTTGAAAGGCTAAGAAACTAAATTTTGTGCTGTTGAAGATGAATATCCTGATTTATAGTTCGTCTAAAGGCAAGATGGCAGATACTAAATTCTTAAAGAAGGAGACTTTTGCATTTACTGTTATTAAACTAAGCAAAATGACTTAAACTACTATTTTTTTATATGGAACCCAAAAGAAAACAAAATCTATCTAGATTCCACACCTTTTGCATTCCCCATTTACATATTTAAATGAAGATAGTAGTTTGTATGCTTAACCAACTAAACTATAAAGGAAGGCCAACTGAAATTTCAAATTTGATAACTAGAATTTAAGTAAAATCATCAGAGCATTCTTACCACATCTAAAATAGGGGACTATTAGATTAATAGGTCTTAGCTACTAAGTAGTTTCTACTAATTTGATATGACAGATTTATATTTAATTTTCATTCAATAAAATAGTATAATTATATAAGATATAGAAAGCCAGTCTCGCTGCAGAGAAATAGAATTAAACGACTATTTAGGATTCATATAAGTGATAGACTAAAGCAGCTTACTTGTTTTATCGGGGTTTGAGGAAAAAGTTTATAAAAGAGTGTAGATAGTTGATATAGAGCAGGCTATTAGTAAAAAAGATGTTTGGTTTCCAATTTAAAATTATATAGTCTTTGATAAATATGCAACGTTTACACAAGAAAAGTACGCTTAATTTAAATGAGATGGCAAGTATCTTTATGTGGTAAATAAGAAACCAGCCTGAATTTTCTAAGTTGAAAATAGGGAATTAAAATTAAAATGGAGCTTAGGGACTCATGGAATGTTTAGTTTATGAAAGTCCTAAGGTAACGTGAAATAAGTTAGTGATTAAACTTATAAACTCATGGAGTCAAGACATTTTAGAATGGATGAATTCTTTATATATTAAAATAACTGTGAAAAGTATCATAAACTAGAAATAAAATTACCTTAGGCTGGATGCTAAGCAAAAGGCAAGTGTAGAAGATGCTAAAAAGGCGAAAAACTAGCTTATTACTACTGTTAGAAATGCTTAATCTACTACTGTAGAGAGCATTCGCTTAGTCGATGATATAAAAAAAGAAAAGTTACGGTTGGAGATATAAAGTAGATCAGTTAATCTATAAAAAGGTAAAAAAGGTTAGCAGATTAAGTTACTTGTAAAGAATGCAATCGGAGCTTCTAATTTAGAAATTACTATTATGACGCAACTCAAGATATCGCTTTCTGCGAGTGCTGTATAGAGGGAACAAATGTTTGATAAATATCTTCTATATATATTGCTTAATTATTAATAAAATGTATCTTAGATTCTCAAATAGCAAACAGAAATAAATCTTAAGAGATAAACGTTATATCTAGATTTTTTCATTTAATCAAAGCAAAAGAAGCAACAATTTAAAGTGTAAATTAGATTTAAATGAATGATAAGGTTAATAGTTTAAGTTGCTTCTATCTATTAATTTGAATGGATAAAGCACATAAAAATTTAAGATCAACTTATAAAATAAAGGGTAAATATAGATGTGATATGTTTAAAAAAGCTTTAGTTAATGAAATGAATTATCGATGTATCTATGCTCTTTGAATATTATATAAGTAAGATTAAAATAAAAGTAGAAGACATTTAAGTAAGTAAATCTATAAACGAAAACATTCTAGATAAATGAAAAAGCTTAGATGATTAAAATTATAAGTGCAACAATTATCAGCACATTTCATTTTACCTTCATTCAAAAAATTTGAAAATAACAATTTGAATTAAACTTAATTAAGAGAAATAATAGTAATTTCAGCTTTAGACTTGAATATATTAGTTAGTGTCCTTAATTATTAAAAATTTAAATAGTTCTAAGTTATTTTTGATTGGTGTCTATAGTTATTTCATTTAGCTATTTATTTTTATAGTTAATAAAATCAGTATTCAGTGTATCTATCTCATTCTCTGTAATATAGACTTTAAGATATTATACTCTTAAAATTATTAGATTTGTGTGAGTATAAAAATCGATTCTCTGTGTAAGTATATAGAAAAATTAAATTTTTTGCAATATCGAATGAACTGTGAAGTATGAGTCTTTAGGGATATTATTAAGTAAAAAACACTAATACTGAGTAGTAAATTTGAATAAGCGTAAAATACAAATAAGCATATCAAAATCTAGCATAGGAGTTACATCTTTCAGAAACTAATGATAAAAGATTGCATGATAATCCTTTGATATTCAGCAATTAGAAGTCTTAAATCTCTAAATAGAGACTCCTTAATTATAAAACTAAAATTAAAAGCGATAGTAGAAAGCATTCTCTCTTTTTATTTATCATTTCAATGATAAAATCGCTGATGAATATCATGTTAAGCTAAAAGGAAATAAATAGTAAGTTCTTGGTTGAAGTTTAAAGATAATAAAAAGATATCTCAATGAGTTAAAGAAGAAATATCATTCGAGAAGCATTTAAAGTAAAATAGGTACTTATTATCCTTTTGATACTTTCCTCACAGAAATAATTCATATTAAATTCATTAAATAAGCTAAAACAAGGTTTAAAAAATAAAGTTAATACCTTATAAATTTAAATCATAAGTATCTTTTAACACTAATGAAAGAAATAATTTAGTCTATATGAAAATTTAGATTTCCAAGTCTTTCTTCTATTTTAAAATTCTAAACTATTCTACCAGTGATAACAAACAAATAAAGCCTTCTTTAGAAAATTAAATTAATTATATAAAGAGATCGGATATATAATGTTGAAACTAGCGAAAGTATAATGATAAAAGTTACTTCTATCAGCATTTTAAAAAATTTAAATCAAGACTCTAATTTTTAATTAAATACGATCTTCTTTATGATCTTGCAAGTTTTGCTGTTTTTTTAGTATTTTTATTATTTTTTTGGTCGAAGATTTTTCCATTTAGGAAATTCTTAAAATGAATTGACTTTGATAAAATAGCTTCATGATTTCGTAGAAATTTTAGAATCTAAGATCTGCTGTTACTGCATAATCTTGTAAATTGCTTGTTTTTCATTGTACTTTTTATTTAATTATCAACTGTTCCTTAATAGTTTTGGCAAAGTATTGCTAAGAGTTTACCACGAATTTTATTATCCTCGCTTTCATTTAAAGTTTTCTCTATATTAACTTAAAACTTCAATTGATTATTAATTTATAAGATTTATTATCTACTTTTATTTCCTTCAAGGAGTAGTTTATTATTTCTGACTTTTTTCCAATTTTGTCTTTATTTTCTTGGCTTTAAATCCAAAAAAACTCAAAATGAATTATTTTTGCTGAATAAAATTATGGAAGTGGTTTTAAACTCCGTCTATCCCATATTCTTTGCTTAATTTATAACTTTTAATTTTTTACCTTTTTTTCTCTGAATCTTTCATGCTTTATTTAAGTGAATAACTAGAAAAATTAACGAAGCAAACTGAAAATGAAATTGACTCTATTTCTAAGATTGGTATGAAGATGCTTATTTAAGTGAGTTTATAATAGTTGAAAGAGAGAAAACTATTTCGACTTAGTCTATTTAATTTAACTTTTGAGGTAATTTTTATTGTTAGATTTAATATCTCCATACTTTTAAAATGTCTAGCTTGCTGAAAAAAAACTAATGCTTGGATAAAGTTATTTTTAGAGGATAGAATCTTTGTCTTCTGTTGGTTTAGACAAATTTAAATGGAAAGCTAAGTTAGCAGAGATTACTAGTCTTAAGCTAAAAACTGAAAGGAACAGGATGTTGCTGTTCAAAAAGTAAAATAAATAGAAGTCTAGAAAGGCTTCATTTATAAAATGACCAAATGAAATAATGTTCAATATATGTTCCTGATTAATAATAAAAAACTAGGGCTTGAATTGAATAATAATTAATCTATGTATCTAAATAATAATAAAAAACTAGGAACTTGAATAAAAATTAATCTAGGAATCTAAATAATAATAAAACTAGGAGCTTGAATAAAAATTAATCTAGGAATCTAAATAATAATAAAACTAGGAGCTTGAATAAAAATTAATCTAGGAATCTAAATAATAATAATACTAGGAACCTGAATAATTAACTAAAGTAGATATTACTTTATAATCTGATAATAATTAAGAGGAATAAGAATAAATTTAAATATTAAAAAATTAACTTATTGACTAAAGCTTTACTAGCTAAAGTATTAATAGTTAAAAAACTTATAATTCAAATTTTAGCAGTATTTAATCTGGCATTATTGAAGTGCAAAATTAATCAGGTGTGACTCATACTGAAAAGAACTCCAGTTTTAAAAGTTAAAATAAAAATTTAGGTGAAAATGAATAAAGTTTAGATGAAACTTTAGATATTAAAAATTAATCTTAAAATTATCCGACCAAGCCCGTTTAAAGTACAGAATATTGAAGCTAGTATATTTATTCTAACAAAAATAACTAATAAGTCTCGGAAATCTAACAAATCGAAGAAATGATTTGAGAAGATTCAAAATAATGTAAGCAACATAACTAAATTTCTTAATAAATTTGTTAATTAGATGGGGAAATAGTTTGTAATTAGTGTATAAAAGAGATTCATAAAGATCATTCAACAGTAACATTTAATTAATACGATTCCAAAGCGAAACAAAATTTAAACTTAACTACGATAAAATTATAAGATCACAAAAAAGAAATAGATTAATAAATGAAAAGTCTTGAAAATTGATTACAGCAATTTTAATCTTTCGAGTAAAAGAATATATAAATCCTAAATGAAGTTGCTTAAAATGAAATAGAAAAAATAAATCAAAAAAAAAAAAAAATTGAAAATTATTCTATGAATTTAGAATAAATTTTCAAGTAAGCCATTGCTAAATTATCTTTTTCATGGTAAAGAGTTTAATAAAATAACCTTCCGTCTGATGTTTTTCAATTAATCCAAATGGAAAAAAGTCTTTAGTTCTTTGAAAATTGTGAGAAAAAAATAGAAGCATTAAATTAATTAATAAATATAAATATTTCTTACTGAAGTTCTATAGACTAATTCATGAATTATATTTAAAAATTCTAAGAAGAAACGATACCTGAGTTGATAGAATAGAATTTTCCTATAAGAGCTAATAAGCTTGATTAATTTGTTCCAAAATAAGATTTAAAAATAAACTAAAGTTCATTCAAAAACCTGCTTTTCAGTTAGTTAAATAGTAGTACTATTGTCAAATTCAAACAAGACACTTAGAAAATAGTTGATCAGCTCTAAATTCCTACTAAAGATTTTACAGACTTGTATAGATCATTATAAATAGGATAAAATAGTTTAGCTATTTCAGGAGGAAAAGACTGGGGCCGGAGATTTATTCTAACTAATGATTAAGAGGCTGAAACTTTTAATTCTTTAATTGAAAGATAATCACATGGATTAGTTCAAGAAAAAGAAAATAATATTCTACTTATAGCAGGTGAGAAAGCTGAAAAGAAATGTGAGATGTTTAAGATCGATACAAAGGTTTTCGAATAAATATCAGATTATCCAATAGATGCAAAAGGCCTAAGTTGCTCTTACTTAAAATACATGCTTTTTAGTTTTGGAGGATAAGAAAACACTCAAGGATAATATTCGGATGATATTTATCACTTTAATTTATAGAGTAACATATGAGTAAAAATTTAAACTCGTCTCAAGAATAAATAGTGAACTCTTTCTACAGAAATGAAGGAAAACGGAATTTTGATATTTGATAATGCAGATACTGGAAATAAGCTATAATAAGTACAGCTTTTCGATGCAAAGAGCACAGATATATTCGCCTAAGATTATTAGAAAGATACATGTTTCAACATTCCTTAGTGTGTAAATCATTCTGTATTTTTCTATGATAAAATAAATGCTATTTATAGATTCGATGTAAAGAGCAAGAGTTGGACAAAGCTTTGAGTTTAAAACTATAAGATTCTATATCTAAATTACTTTTATCATTAATATCAATCACATCATTATTATAAATTGGCTCTTATTTATACTCTAGGAACTTTTTTATTAATTATTTTCTTCAAAATTCACATAGACTTATATAGTGTTTTATCTCTATTAATCGAATAAAATAAGAAGCTTCACTTATATTTTAATTTTTAGCTATCTGATTCCCCTTTTTCTGAAATTTTTTTAAAATAAGTAGTTCAAATCACAATTAAAGCTTAAGAACTTGCTTCTCATATTATATATAATTAGTTAATTATTTTTATTTATTAAGCTTCTTTTATAATGTTTAATTATGTTTTTATTTTCAAAAACATTTAGAAAAAGAGAAAAAATAACTATTTTTAAAAGAATTTAAATTAATTTCTAAGTATAAATAAAAGAGCTTTCAATTTTTATTGACTATTCTTAGTCTTCTATTTAGAATTGAATATCCCTAAGTAGTCGTAAAAGTGGTAAACATGATGACTAAAGAGACAAATGCTAGTTATTAAACTATTAAAGAATACCTACTTCAAGTGCTATATTAAAGCCGTTTTCATACTAAAGAAATTTGCTCCGTTTATATTCCTCTAATTAGCTATTTTTAGAGTTCCTTTTTATTTAATAAATTTGGAAATTAGCATGTTCATTTTAACATTCTTTAAGAATTAAAAAATTCATTCTAAAGCTTTTATTTTAATAATTATAATAAAAGTCTTTAACTAAATCCTACTCTTTTTGTAGATAGATATTTAGACTATTAAGAAGTTAAAATGGTTCAAGTATAGGTATTATATTAATTATTAGACTCATTTCAAGTATAAAGATGCTTTTTTGAAATTGTGATATGATTGCTTATTTCATTCTTTTATTTCATTAAAATGAGAATTTAAATAGATTTTCTCGATGAACTTTAAGTCATTCTAATGTTCTCTAAAGTTTATTAAAAATGAAGATTTATCCTTTGCTGGTTTTGATTTTATCAGCTTTAGATTTAATCTGGAAATTAATCTTTTTAAAGGATTTTTTCGAGCTAAAATCACCACCAAGACAAAAAATACCATTGATGTAATTCCGTCTATTTTGGCTTCAAGAAAAATCCCCAAAGTTTTAGTTATAATCATATAGTTCAAAATCTATCTTCCTCATCTCTTTTGACTATAATTAATTACAAAATTCGATTTTTTATCTTAAAAGCTTAAAATTTTCAGAAGGAATATTAAACATTTTTTCAACTAACTAAAAACGAAAGCAGACGAAATTGACTATAAAAGCAGGAAAAATAATCCAGCACAGATAATTCTATTTCTAGAGAAAAATTTCTAAATTACTTAATCAATTTTGCATTAGGATTGTCATAAGTCTTTCAGCAAACAAAGGAGATTAGTAAAATAGTATTTGACTTGCATTAAGAATCCAAGCGTTTAAAGAAAGACTATGAAACGCTTAAAAATTTGAAGAAATTGACTCAAAATTTGTTTATTAATAAGAAGATTTAAATATCATCCCAAGACTTAACTAAAGCCAGAGTAATTTAACTAGATTTAAATATCACAAGATATCAATTTCTATTAAAAGGAAAGAAAGATAGGATGAAAAAGAAACCTCATTCTAATTAGAAAGATGTTATTCAAACGTGGAATAAATGAACTCAAAAATGCTCAGATTTTAGACTAAAACGAAGAATAAAATGATGCTTTTATTACAAATCGATGAAAAACGTTAAAAAGATGAAAAAGGTTTTATCTTACAAAATCTGGAAAAGAATTAAATAATTAATGAAAAATAAAGGAAAAAACCACAAAATTATTAGGAAAAAATAAACAAACGCTAATGAAATTATTAAAAGAAGTCTTAAGGAAAAAAAATTTCTGAAAATGAAAAATTTACCATCAAAAGAAATAGGCAAAATCTGAAATAATTATAAAAATTCATTTAACTATTTTTCCTTAAACTACAAACAATAGCGGTCTATGAAAACAGGGTGGAAATCCTTCAGATATATCAAGCTTTATTTTATTCATATTTGTATCATTAGACTTATATCATGAATATTAATTTATTTTATTATTTTATTTATCTAAATTAAAATAAATTGCTAATCTTAAAAAATATTCTTTTATTATTATTAATATAATTAACTAAAAGTTTAAGAAATGCTTGCTTTTCATGGATTTTAAACTAGCTCAAGCTATCAATTTTTATCTAGGTTTTTCAAATAATATTTTTATGTGGATGGTTAATATTCCACTCTATCTGGATAAGGTCTTTTTTATCCAATCTTTTTTAGATTTTTTAAATTTATAAAAATTCTTGTTAGTTCTTTTCAAGTTATTCTATCATTATTTCAATTAAGCTTTTTGAAGCTAAAAAAACGCTATATTTTATGGTTAGAAGAAATGCAATATCAACAGTTCTTTATATCTCCATTAAATCATTTACTACAGTATTAATGATCTAAGTTTTAAGTTTTTTTCAGAAACCATTTAAGTTCCTCAACTTAATTAGTTTAGCACTGCTGCGTTTCTGTTATAATTAGGCTTTAAACAAGTTGCTTCCATAAGTAAGTCGCCTTCAAGGTCAATTTTTCAATATGTGCTAATATTCCTCTTATTCTATCTGAAAACTTGTTAATAATCCCATCCTGCTTTTTGAATACTCTCTTCATTTAGTCATATTAATCAGATAAGGATTCATTTTCCTGTTTATTATTGAATTACTTTCCTAATTTCCTTAAAACTGTTTGCCTTTATTCTATAGCGAAGATTCAAAGGACTTTCACTTTTTCTCTTTTTACTTTTCTTGCTAGTTTTATGTTGCTTTGTAATTTTCCATTACCCGCCTTTTTTATCCTTAAGTTCAATAAATTAATTAACAAGTTTGTAATTAATTGTATATAAATAATTAATTTTAACTTAAGCTAATACCTATTTAACTTTTCCCTAAAGATCTACCAATTTAAATTATTTTAAGATTCTATCCTTCAAATATAAATAGACATTTAATTCTTTCTAAGTATCTCTTTCTTATATCTATTATGAAAAATATTTAATTAAAGCTTCTCAAACCAGATTCGTCTTTTTTGTTAAGCATACCAGCTTAAATTCAGAAGCGAAATAGCTGTTTCATTTATCAAAAAAATTAGAATTGATTTGCACTGCTTGATCAATTCTGATTCCTTCTATGTAAATTCTTTATCTTCGACCAAAAGAGTTATCCTCGCTATTTCTTATTTCCAATCTATTTTATCATTAAACTTTATTTTTTATACAAGGTAATCATCATTTTAAATCTATAAGAGGTTATTCTTTCTTAGTGTCTACTTATAGTTCCTTCTTACTTAAATAGAAGTAATTACTAAACGAAGAGACAAATAAGGAATAATAATTTAGTGGATGTATTAGGTTCTCTTTTGGTCTTTATTTAGTTTAAAGGCTTAAAAAAAAGGAAATTAAGAAGAACAATTAAAATTGGCCTTCCTGGATGCTTTTAGTGTTTATTCTTAAACTTAAAATCAAAGTTTTTAGTTATAATTATAGGTAGAAAAACTAGGATGATTCACTCATTTTAAAGATATATAGAATTGAGTAAATATGCTCTATAGAAATTTCCATCTTTTCGTAATAAAAATAGCATGAAACTTATCTATATCGAAGCGAATCCTTCTGCTTATAGGATTAGTTGTGAGCAAAATAGTTGAAAAAGCTGCTTATTTGAGTTAATAAATTACATAGCTCTGATTTTGCTGATGAGATACTTATATTTTTGAATACTCATTGCTATGAAAATGCTTTATCTTATAAAAAAGAAATAACTTGTTGATTTAAAAGAAATTGCATAGTAGAAAAATGAATTCATAAAATTGAAAAGTTAAATTCAAACAAAATATTGAAATTTTCATAATCTAAATAGTTAAACTTAACGTAATTTCACAAAGGAGTTTCTTCAGAGCTGAGTTATCAATTAATTGATATTTCAATGAAATAACTCTCAACTCTCTGGGTCTTTTCAATTCTGAAAGCTCCTTATGGTAAAGTCTTGTAATTAGCTTGATTTATATTGTGTTTTTCGTTAAATCAATTCCAGAATATTCTACAAATTTAGTAAGGCTTTGCCAAATGAACTTTAACCTATAAAATTTTCATTTTGTTTTCTCTAAATTATTTTAAATTTTCGATTTCGTGCTACTTTATAAATTCTCTTTCTAATTGGTTTTTTCTTATTCAATCAGAAGGCTTCTATTTAGAATGTGCTGACTCATTTCTTTCGAATTTAAATTTTAAGTTTATGCATCAGTCTATTTACAGCGAATTTCTTTGCTTTTAAGTATCCAGAATAGAACCTCTCTTAAATTAGTTTCTGTATCTATTAATTATCCCTCAAGTTCTTAATTTTTGTTGTAAGATATTTGGCGGATACTTAGCTCTCGGATTTTCGATTTTAACTAGAAACTCCATCAGATTTACTTAAGTCTATAATATTGCTTCAGAATCCAAACATAACAGCAAAGCTAAACTCTCGAGAATTAACATTTATAGCTTATAATCTAATTCCTTAGTCTCTGTTAAGATCCAATCATTTTCCCTTAAAGATCACCAGAAAAGATAAGCTTTAAGCTAATAAACTTATAATCAGCTGATTATTTCAGCAAGAGGCTAAATCAAAGATAGAAATAACTAAGATTTTAATTTTATCTCTTTTAATTAGTTAAATTATGGTAATTCCATTTCAACCTTCCTTTTTTTAAACCTTAAAATAATTAATAAAGTTCTCACTCAGAGTGTTATACACCTGATCTCACATGCTTAATTTAATTAATTATAGATAAGGCTGACTTATCTCTTTTTTTTCCTTTATTTTATTTAAATTGAGAATAGAATTTTTTCGTTAGATTTAATATCTTCCATATTATAAAAATGTCTAGCTTGCTGAAAGATTGGAACTCAGATCAAGTTAGTTTTAGAAGATAAAATTTATGGTTATTGTCTTCTTAATGAAAGAGAGTATAAAGCTAAAAAAGACTAGTTATCTTAAGAGATCGATAGTAGCTTAAAGGATCAGGATCATGCTGTTTTTAAGCTTTAAATAGTATAAAAAATAAACAAAAATTAATAGTCAATGAAACAAATTCAAATTAAAAGGATTAAATAAGCACCAATTTTAATAATGTAATAGGTAGTAGTTTTCATAACTAAATACCATAGAATAATGACTACTAACAAAATTAATAAGAAAAAGCAGAAATTAAAATAGAAAGTGAACAAAAATTTTCAAAAAGAGAAAATAACTACGTTAAATAATCTTAACCTATGGACTCTTTCACAAAAAGTGAAAAAAAAGCTTAAAATTAATTAGAAATTAAAAAGCAATATTCCTCTGTAGAAATCTAAAGCTCAGAAAATTACAACTAGAAAAAAAACTCCATCTAATTTATTGAAGAATAAGATTAAAAATTATAGGAAATAGATTAAATACTTTGAGATAATATAGATAAATGTAAATTACATAATTAAACTTATACCTAGCTTTGCAAATGAGATGGAGAATTAGTATGCGATATGTGTATTAAAGAGATTCATCAAGATCATGTTACAGATAAAATAAAACAGTATGATTTCTGGGCAAAATAAAATTTTAACTTAGTTGCTCAAGATTTAAGAAAAAGGTACTTATAAATTGATTAACAAATAGAATAACTTAAGCAAATATAATAAAAGGCTGATGATATTGAGAAAAAATATGTAGAAAACCTTAAAAAAACTTTCTAAGCAGAATTAAAAAAACTAAATGAAAAGCATGAAAAGACTCAAAATTATATTAAGAGTTGAATATAGAATTTTAATTAAGCTGCTGATAGAATATCTTTCTCGTGGTAAAAAGTTTAATAAAATATGATTCCAACTGATATTTTATAAATTATTCAAATGGAAAAGTATCTTTAGTTCTTTTAAAATTGAGAAAAAAAAGTAGAAACATTAAATAACTTGATAAATATAAATAACTCATCTATGAATTCTATTGATGAATTTATAAAAAAAACTGAAAGCAATTTCGAACGTTTAAGATTCTATTTGATAGAATAGAATTTTCCTATAAGAGCTACAAAAATAGAATAAATAAATTCAATATAAAAATAGATAATCAAACAAAGTCCATTTAGAAACCTTATTTTTAGTTAAAAAGACAATAGTGTTGTTATCAAATTTAGACATGATATTTAATAAATATCTAATCGATTTTAAATTCATACTTAAGATTTCTCACGCTTTCATAGATCATTATAAATAGGATAAAAAAACTTAGTTATTTCAGGAGGATAAAACTGGTGGAAAAGATTAATTCTTACTGATGATTAAAAGTTTGATACTTTTAATTCCTTATTTGAAAGATAATCACATGGATTAGTTCAAGAAAGAGGAAAGAATATTCTACTTATAGCAGGAGAGTATGCTGATAAGAAGTGTGAGATGTTTAAGATTGATACAAAGAAGTTCAAATAAATAAAAGATTACCCAGTAGATGTAAGAGGTCTAAGTTGCTCTTACTTAAAAAGCAAGCTTTTTAGTTTTGGAGGATACAAAAACACTCAAGAAGAATATATTGATGATATTTATCACTTTAATTTATAGAGTAACAAGTGAATTAAAATCTAGAATCATCTTAAGAATAAATAGCAAACTCTTTCAGCAAAAATTTAAAAAAATGGAATTTTGATTTTTGATAATATAAAAACTGAAACGAAGGCTTAATAAGTACAACTTTTTGATGCAAAGAACATATGTATATTCTCTTAGGATTATCAGAAAGATATATGTTTCAACATTCCTTAGTTTTAAGATGATTTCGTATATTTCTATAATCGAAAAAGATATCTTTATAGATTCGATGTATAGAACAAGAACTGGATAAAGCTTTGAGCTAGGGACTAGAAGATTCTATTTCTAATTTACTTTAAATATCATTATTAAAAGATTTATCTCTTTCTTAAGAAGATTCATCATTTAACTCATATCTTCTAATCTTGTTTACAATAATTTGACATGATATTTGTTAATAAATAAATCTAAGAAAATAAAATTCTAAAAAGCATTCTAAATTTAATTTATTTCCTTTTATTAGATTTTAACTATCTTACAACAAAGCTTTTCTAACTATTAATAAAGAGTTAGGAGTTTTAGTTTTGTTTTATAGATAAAAAATAAAATTTATTTAAATAAACTGATTTAACTATTTTTAGCTTTAGGATTTTTCTAGCTGATTAATGATAATCTTTTTTGATTTGGAGCATCTTTTATTATAGTTGATTTTTATTATGCCAAAATGTTTAAAAAAAAAAGATACAAATTATTATTAATTTCTAGGTATAAATAAAAGAATTTTTCATTTTAGTGAAAGTACTTAGCAATCTAAAAAGAATGCTATTAAAAAAATTAAATATTGTAGAACACACTAACTAAAAAGAAATCGTATATTAACATTTTTCATTTATTAAAGAATATCTGATTTAGTTCCTATGATAAAGTAGTAATTTTACAAAAAAAGAAAAAATGAGAAAGAATGAATTAAATATTTTTCTTTTGATTTATTTATTTATGAAATGTGAAAGGTACTAGTTAATTTTAATACTCTTTAAGAATTAAAATCATAATAGTTAAATTTTTTAATAATTGTAATGAAAGCTTTAAGATACATACTAACTAAATAGTTTTCTCTTCTTGTAGGATTTTCGCCGGTTACTTTTGAGCTTTAATTCGTACTCTTTACTTTTTAACCAAAAAATTGTGGATCTCTGGTTTTAACGAGTTTTAGGCCTTGAGTTTAGACAAAATTTCCTTATTTTTGCTACAATTCATGTCGTTTCCATCTGATTTTGTATATTGCCCAACTCTATCTGCAGTAAATATTTTCACTCTACCTTCTTTTCTTTCAAGTTATCTATTCTTGATTCTAGCTGCTTCTTTTGAAATTTCAAGCATTTTCAATAAAACTCATATAATTCCTCAACAGAAATATTTCTTCCTGATTTTCAATAAATTTCTTGTTAATTTTACTATTCTTTGGATTCAGCATCCATTTATATTACTCCAATCTCTTTTGCTTCAATTTTGATTGCTTAAGATGTAACTCCTTTTCCCATTTGTTCGCGCATTCATTTAAGTTTAAATTCGATTACAATCTACTGATTGTTGAAAGCTCATCCATTAAGTATTTGTGCTCTCAATTCTGGATACTTCCAATTGATTTTTTTCTTAAGTGTCTCTATAAAAAAGTTTTATACCGTTTAGATGTGTTACCTCCTTCTGGAGATTTACGACGTTTAATGTTAGTTGAGCAATTTTCATTTGCTCCTCACCAAAGTTAAATTTACGTATTATCAAGTACATGAATATTTCCTATTGACTTTTGGCTTCTCAGGCATAGTTGAAAATTTAGAGGTTAACTTCTTTCTCTTTCCTAGCTTTAAAATTGCTTTATTTGAATTTATTAAGAAGAAATATAATAAAAAACGATGCTTAATAGATAATTTACGCTTTTTGGTTCTCTCCTATTTTGAGTAGATTATAAAAAAGCTTTTCCTAAAACTATCATCAATTTTAATTCTATTTAGAAAAATAAGCTCTAAACTAAAAAGTATTAGCCTTGTAGAATAAAAGATATTAGTTTCATAGAAACTTAAAGATTTTAAGTAAAGGAAATCATTTAAATTATTAAATCTATTTCTTGAGTAACTATACTTTTTTTATGAAGACTCTGATTTAAATTAGATATTTCATCTATTTAAGTTTATAAACATCATATCTCTTATCTCATCTTGCTTCTCTCCTTTTTCTATCTTTCTGTCGATTCTTAAAATATTCTCGTTCATCCTTTGTCTCTAATTTTCTTATATACTTCTTCCAAAATAGTCTTTGACAATTTATTTGTAAATCCCTGCTAAAATTTTGATTTTTAGGTTTATTTTTGATTACAGTTTTTAGGTAAATTGTAACTCAATATATTTGGTCATAATTTATTAATAACTCCAAGCTTCTTCAAGGAAATTTATAGGTAAGATTAGTATCTATTTCACATTTGAAAACACATTCGAAGATATGTCTAAAAGTATCTTTTCCTTCACTTATACAGATTAACTTTGAGCAAGGATAATGAGGCAAATATAAGTCATATTGAAGAGTATAAGAATGAACCATTTTTTTAAATGGAACTAAAATGATTTGTCTTATACTTTATTTTAGTTTTGTAATTGTTGAATTCTGGCTATTTTAATAGCTTTTCTCTAAAATGCTTAGCTTTATTTTAATACTCTTTTATAATTAATGAAAGAAGCTTTAGCATAGATATTATTAAGATTAAATGAGAGTTAACAGTTATGCTAAAAAGTTGGTTAACGTTGGTGTTACTTCTGGACGGGTTTTTTGACGGTTTTCCTTCCGTCGTGACACTCTTCTAGGCTGTATGTCACTCAGAGATCAGTCATTAAGAAAATCTTGAATATAAATGGGCGCCCTTGGGTCTTTCTAGTTCATTTCTTCTGGCGTCAATTTCCTATAAATCCTCCCGTTCGGATCACAGTATAGCCTCTACTTATATAAAACAATTATCTTTCTTTTTGTTTTTAGGCTTATTCTGCTTTAATCCGCTTCAGCTCTAATGTCCTCCAATATTCTCTTTGTTAGTCTTAAAATTTCCTGCAATTTCTAAAGAGATGTCAGCTACTGCCACAGCAGTAACAAGATTTGGGCTGACTATATTGGATCTTGGGAGGTGAGGTAGAGGTCTAGGAGGCGTGTTCTTACTCCAGTTCCATGAATTAATTTTACTGGAGAGCAGAATCCGGCTGATAAGCCTACGCTTACACGTAATGGGTCTTCTGACCACTCAATTACTCGATAGTGCGACTCTGAAGCAAAATAGTGTCGTGAGCTTTTTTTGAGCTCCGTTCGCATATCGAAAACCTCCTACTCAAGCTTAACAAGTCTGGCTTAATCCCAAGTACTCAACTTGGTGCCAGTTTGCATGATTTTTGTTAGAGTTTGCTTGAGGTCCTGTACCTCCTGTCTGAGCTCTGCTTACTTGATGGCTAGCTCGTTATCATAGCCAGAGCCGGACAGAGAGAAATCGCTCACTGAGGATTGTTGGAGTTAAGTTTTCTTTTTAGGTTTCTCTTCCTGCAGTGGCGTACTGGAGAAGACTGTAGATGTTTCATCTGGGTCTGGGGAATAGTCTGTTGTTGATATTGGGCCTTTTCTTCCTTGCCCTCTTCCCCTTTTTTATTACTTGTTGGAGGTGGATAGAATCCTTTTCTCAGACCTAACATCTTGTTAATTTTAGTATAGATATTATAATTTTTATTTTGCTAGCTTTATAGATTCGCTTAAAGTTAGCCGCAAAATTAATTGTCATAAAGTATTTCTTATGAGAGTAAATAATTACGTTGCTAGAGTTAAGTTTAAATGGAAGGTTTAGAACAGCTAATATCTTGGGGAGTTTTATTCTGATCAACCTCCTAATTGACTTAACGAGTTTATTCTGTTCCATAACTGGATTTCATGAGCATTTTATGCATATTTCACTATCATAGTCTTTAAGCTCCTATCAAGGCCATTATTTTTTTGAAGCATTCCCTGTAAATGCTTAGATAAAGATAGTATATATCAAAGGTTAAGAGTTATATTCAGTCATACCAAAAGTTGTTCTCTTAATTATCTGATAATTAGTAATTGCAAAATTTGATTCTTTTATCATAAAAGTTAAAAAAATTATAAAAAGGGATACAAAAAGCAATTTTATACCTCTGGAAAGCAAGTATAGGTAAATTAAACAAGTACCAACAGTTAAAAGTTAATACACAGGAAAATTCTATTTCTAAAGAAAAACCTATTAATAGATTAATCAGATTTGTATTAAGAAATAATTGAAATCTTTATTCCAAGTAGTTATTTTCTGGATTTTGCTTGATTATAATTATTAATGATGGAGTTCCCAGGCATTAGCTAGTAGAACTTCTGCTCGAACCTAAACCATCAATTAAGGGGTGAAGAAAAGGATACCTTCATCAGAAGTTTGAAAGTTAATTACCCTTAATTGATTATGTCTTCCTCTGATTTGGATGATCCTCAGAACCTGGAACGGAATGACCTTTGGTTTTGGCGATTATTTGTCTTGAAATTTGACTTGGAGGGATATGTAAGAACTACCTTGATAGTCCTAAGAAATGCAGCATGCCATGATTTCATTTTTCAAAACGTATCGAGCAGTTAAAATCGCAATAAGCCAACTTATTTTATTTATTAAAGTACTATTAAACTTACAAGAAGAGATGAACTAATTAAATAAGAACAATGAAAGCTTTATTAAGCACTTTAACAAAAAAGAATAAATTAATCCTTACTACCAAGTTTATAGGATAGTTCTTTTACTGCTAACTCTCTATTCTTTTATTCTATTTGCTAATCTATCTCCTGATAATGGATTTTAGATTGGCTATTCAAACTTTATAGCAAGTTTTAATAGATATTTAAGAATCTTTCTTAAGACATAAATTTTGAGTTATAAGCATAGTAAATTGTAAATTGTAGATGATCAAATTAAGGGCTAAATAGAATTAAACAAAGTTTTATTGCTGTTCGATGAAGCATCTTTACTAAAGATATCTATATTATTTTATCGTTTAAAAATTGCTTTTGAAAGAACAATCTAAATAGTTTAATAAAGTTATAAAATAATTAATGTAAAGTGCCAGAAGAAGCTATAAAAGCTTCGCTTCTATTTCTTTGAAAATTTATTGAAAAAGGAGATAAATAAATAAAAGAGATTATAGAGCGCGTAGCATCCCAATGGTGCGCAGCTCTTTAATAAAGATTTTTAAAGTTAAAAAAATTCTTGCTGAAGTCTTCCATAGTGCTAGCATTCCCTTGTGAATTGTCTTCTATAGGGCTGCGATCGGAATGCTACCCTAAGAGACCTAAGTATCTGACATCTTTCATCTTTAATGCTACTTGATGCCTCTCCGATTTTGTCATCTCTTCTCTTGTCTGGTTCTTCATCTATGGGATACTTCCTGGCACCAAAGTTTAAATCAGTTTCCATTAGAAGATTGCTCCTTCCTATTTATTTATATTTATAGTAATAGTAAAGATATTTAAATGGTTTTATTTAGCTTTCAAACATTAGAAAACGATGAAAAGGGCTGAAATCTTTTCGAGAATACAAAAATTTATTTTAATTGGATAACTAATTTTAATTTTAAAAGTATATGGAAATCATTAATTGTAAGCATTATTTCTTTCAATCAAAAATATTCTAATGTCTTAAAAAATGATTCAGCATTGACTATTCTTCTTTTTATTTGCCTAGTTTTTACTTTTTGATTCCTATTAATACATCCAAGAACTAAATTCTAAAACAAATAGCTTTCTACGAAAAATTTTATCTAAAGATCCAAATTCTTTAATTACTTTCTAGAGAATTAGTTGATAGTTATTTTATCAAAAGAATCCAATCTCTTTACATCATGATAGCCAACCTATTTTTAAATAATTCTCTTATGTGTTTATAAAGCATATTTATCTTATTTTATTCATAAACATCTTGTTCTCATCATTTATATATAGGATTATTAGTAGGAAAATGGCAGGTTAATAGTTCATTCCGAAAGCCATATAATTGATCTCTCGTTTCATATATGCTAATAAATTCTCTTTCATAATACTTTTTTATTTTTGAAATATTATTTCTGGAAGCTAAGAAAATCTTTGAAGATATTAAGCATAAATCTAGATTGCTTTCCTTCTGTTTATTCTTTGAATGGAATCTCTATAAAACCTAACTCTGATTAGCTTTTACTTGCTTATCAAAAATATTTAAATTTCTATTAATTTTATTGTCTCATAAAGCATTATTATTAACTATCAGCTTCTTCAAATTATTTTAAGTTTCTTCTTATAACTATTTAAAAATCCTTCTTATTGTCTGGTTACTTTGTCTCGTATTTTGTTTTTCTGATTTTGCTAAAACAAACCAAAAACCTAGAGCCATTAAATGCTCAAAAGGAAGTCAATTAAAATCTATAAAAACGACTCATTAAAGAATCTTATTCTGTTTATAAACCTTTTTGTAGCTACAATTCTTATACTTTAATCCTTTTTGTATAAGACTACAGTGATGTCCTTTTAAGCAATTCAAGGTACTAATTCTCTCTCCTATTCCACTTTAAATTAAGAAAATATTCTAAAAAGGTTCTAAAGTATCAATGCTCTACATTTTTGTATCTCATCAATTTAAAAGCAAACTCTGTTCTGCCGTTAGCTATTAAAATCCTACTTGCATACGTTGGCTGATGAGGTATTCTTTAATGCAATATACACCTAAATTTTTTTTGATTAGTTTCTCATTAGTTTATACATCTAACTTACTTCTTTGCCTTTTTTCTTCAAATGATACAAACTCATATTAAGAAATATTTATATCTAAGCATGACTATCTAAAATCTCTACTTATTCCACTGCATAAATTATACATATTTCTTCTCATCCTCAACACACAAAGCCATTATCAAAGTTATATCCTTTCAAAATTGTATTTTATTCATATAGCTAAACTTATTAGACAGCTACTATCTAAATATCTATTTATTTTATTAAAACAGTGATCAAAATTAAAAAGGAGCAAGTTATCGAAATGTTTTCTCTTTTCTTGGTTATAAGCAGACAAGCTTGAACTTAATGGTGAAATGCTGATAGTTTTATTAATGAATAGAAATTACTTAGCATTGCTTTTATCTAATCTGACTCATTCTTCATATCATGTATAATCTATTTTTCTCCTTAGTTATAATACTCTGTTATATTCTAAGTATTCTACCTAATTACAAAACTAAGCTTTATACAAATGCTCTCCATTTACTCTCCAAGAAGTTGCTCTTTCAGAGTATCTGCATTTAAGCCTTTATTTAGCTTAAGTAATAGATAAAACGACAGCCAATAGTACCTATCTGTAGTTAATATCAGCTTTCATTTATACTCTCTAGATAATCTTAGATATCTCATCTTTATGCCAATTAGAAGATTAATCGATACACTGAAAAGATTCATTTTAAGAGTAAAATGATATTTAGGAAGGCAGGGAAATTAGATTGGTAGCTTAATGATATAAGGGGATTAAGAGATTGAATCAAAATGGAGTTTAACTAAGATTTTATAACGCTATTCAACAAACTCGCAGTTCAAGCTATACTTGTCTATAAATAAAATTAGGATAGCTTGCTCATTACTAAGAGTTGTAATGATTGCTAAGCAACTTGAAGATTATAATTAAGATCTTTGCATTAAAACATTTATATAAACTAGTAGAAATTAGGTTTGCTTTCAAGCTATCGATAATGCTCTTCTAGGGTTTTTTGAGGTTAAATAAAGTTATAAAATTTCAGCTAAAAATTGATTAAATCTATTTTAGATATAATATGAATATCTACTATTATGAAAATGCTTCTATCTATACAAAGAATGGAGTTAATCCATGATATTAAAAAGTTTTTCTAATTAAAAATGAAAGAAGGAGTTTGATGAGTTAGATGGAATAAAATATATAGGTTTCGATAATTTAATCTTCCAACCTTGCTTACAGCTTTTATTGAGATACCGCTACGAGTAATCCAGCTTTCTTCAAGCTTTAACTTTTAGCTATTCACCTTTAGTTTTCTATTATCAATTTTAGATTTTCTATTCCACAGTACTTTATAAATTTGCTTTCTATATATAAATTTTCTTATTCAGTCAGAAATTCTTTTATTATACCTTACTCTGAAAATTACCCTTCAAATTGGTATATTCAGCTTATGGAATTAAAAACCCTACTACTCATTGATTATTCTTATTTAAATCACCGATAAATTACCATTTTCATCTTCTGCTTCCTTTCTAAATTCTTTTAAAATGTTAAAAAAATGCATTAGATTATGTAATTAGCTTTTAACCTAGAACTCTTTCAAGATAATCTAAGCTTAATGTAATATAGAACAATCAAGACATAATTCTAGGTCTGAATGTAAGTTAGTCTGTAAAAGGAATTATCCTTAAGAAATAAACTTTCACCCTCATTAAAATCTAATAAGCATCATGATTAGAGCAAGAACACTAGCAATTTAAGGCTTTTTATACTTACTTCCTTTTATGACTCTGTAAAAAGAGGCATTTTTAACTAAGTGGGGAATCAAACCCGCTTAGATTAAACTATCTCACTAATAATCTGCTTGTTAGACCAACTAAGCAATTGAATCATGTACATCTAGTCCTTGAACATTAGCAAAAAGTAATTAAAATCCTTCCTTCTTATTAATAAATACCATAAAGCAGTCAATAAAGATCTTACTAAGAGCCTTTCTAAACTGTTTACTATACCCAGTTGCTTGTATAATAGAGATAAAGCTAAATTTTTCAGCTAATTTAATCTTAAACTAACTTCAGTAGTTAGATTTAAACTCCTTCATAGTTTAAAAATGTCTAGTTAGCTAGAAGGTGAGCACTTTGATTAAGGTAGTTCCAGAAGATAGAATTTAGAATTGAAGTTAACTAAGATAAACTGAAAAGGGTAATTTAGTTAGAGAAGAGCAGTTATCATACCATAGAGGCTAAAAGGATCAGGATCATCATGTTGTGGGAAATAAAAAGCAACTTAATCTCTTTTAAATATCAATCCGAACTAGAATTAAAGCTTTGTAAAAGCTGTTTAAACTCCAAAACCAGAAGCTAATCAATATCAGAATTAAGCCTATATTAAAAAAAGGAAACTGGAATAAAATAACCAAAAGGCTGTTTAAACCCTCGAAACAGAAGATGACCATCAACAGAATTAAGGTTATATTAATAGAGAGGATTAAGAGTAAAATAACCAATAATAAAATATCTTATAAAACTAGATAAACACTTTAGAAGATAGAAGCGAACTAGAAAGTTTATAGACTTAATTTAATAACTAACAAAAGGCCATTGTTTAGAACTAATAAAATATTCCCTCTAACTCCTAGCAATATTAACAGTCAAATTTAAGTTAAAATTTTATAGGAACCTAAAAAGAAGTAAACTAAAAGCCTTTTAGTTAAGATAGCACCAAGAAAAGTTATTAGCAAGTAGCCTAAAATAACGTAGAAAATATACAAAACTAATAGCAAGTTAATATGTAGTCATATTGTTAGAGCAAAAAACTTCAAAGCACAGAAAATTACAGCTAGAATCAGCATTCTAGTGAAGTATTTTCCTAATAAGATAGGGAATAAAAAGAAATAGATTAGATACTTTGAGATAATGTAGATAAATGTAAATAACATAAGTTAAACTATACTTCATTTTGCAAATGAGAAGGAGATTTGGTTTGCTAGAAGTGTATAGAAGAGAGTCATTAAGATCATGTTACAGAGGGTGTATAAAAATATGACTACATAGCAAAACAAAATCTAAACACTACTAAATAAAAACTAATTAAAGTATAAGATTTGATAGATAAATAGGTAGATCATCTTAAAATGATATAATAATAAGTTGATGATATTGAGTAAAAAAATGTAGACAATCTTAAAAAAGCTTTCTAAGCAGAATTACATAAACTAAATGAAAAGCATTAAAAGACTCAAAATTATATTCAGACTTGAATATAAGATTTTAAGCTAGGCATTAATAAAATATCCTTCACATGATAAAAAGTTTTAGAAAATTAGCTTCCAACTGATGTTTTTCAAGTGATTCAAATGCAAAAATATCTTTAGTTCTTTGAAAATTGAGAAAAAAAGCAAGAAACATTAAATAATTTGATAAACATAGATGTTTCTCCTAAAAGTTCTATAGACGATTTCATGAAAAATACTGAAAGTGATTTTGAACGATTGAGATTTGACTTGATAGAATAGAAATTTCCTATTAGAGCCACAAAGTTCGACAAGTTTTAGATTAACTTAAATTCAGAGGAAAACTTAAATCTTCCTACCACACTTCTATTTAGTTAATGAACTAATAGAGTAATTGTCAAATTTAGAAAAGATATCTAAAAAATAGTTGGTCAGTTCTAAATTCATACTTAAGATTTCTCACGCTTTCATAGATCATTATAAATAGGATAAAAAAACTTGGTTATTTCAGGGGGGTAAAACTGGTGGAAAAGATTAATTCTTACTGATGATTAAAAGTTTGATACTTTTAATTCCTTATTTGAAAGATAATCACATGGATTAGTTCAAGAAAGAGGAAAGAATATTCTACTTATAGCAGGAGAGTATGCTGATAAGAAGTGTGAGATGTTTAAGATTGATACAAAGATGTTCGAATAAATATCAGATTATCCAGTAGATGTTAGAGGTTTAAGTTGCTCTTACTTAAATAGTATGCTTTTTAGTTTTGGAGGATACGAAAACGCCCAAGAAGAGCATATTGATGATATTTATCACTTTCATTAATTTAGCAATTAGTGAGTCAAAATTTAGAATCGACTTTTAAATAAACAGTAAACTCTTTCGATAGAAATGAAAGAAAGCGGAATTCTTATCTTTAATAATGCAGATGCTAAAAAAACAATTAACTAAGTACAAATTTTTGATTTAAAAAGCATAAATGATTTCGCTTAGGATTATTAGAAAGATACATGCTTCAACATTCCTTAACTCGTAGATGATTTTGCATATTTCTATAATCGAAAAAGACTTCTTTATAGATTTGATGTAAAGAACAAGAGCTGGATAAAGCTTTGAATTGGAATTAGAAGATTCTATTCTTAGATTAATTTTAGTTTAACAATAATCCCATCTTAGTTATACAATATACCTCTTAATCTTCTACCTTGACTATCTTCCTATTTTCTTTTAAATTTATATAAGCTTTTAAGAAACTCAGCAAGTCTCAATTAAAAGCAAGCAAATGATTGAACTAAAGTTTAAATTAATACCTAAATGCCTAGTAATTTATTTCCTTTATATGTTTCTAAAATAATTATTTTAAATCTAATGATTAAACTTAAATTTATGCTTTATAATTTGCTTCTAAAATTGATTTCATTTAGCCATAAAAGTACTAGATTTCATTTAGTTTATAAACAGTATCCTATTTTTTGGAATCTTAATATAAGAGAACGATTTCTGTTTTTTCAGCAAGTGTACAGTTAATAAAACTACTATTAAGTGGCTTATATATAATATACTAAAGATGCAAGCATAAGTAGCTTTCTACTACTTTTATGCTACATCTACTATAACTCAAATCTATACCAAATGTGATACATTAAGAAAGCCATTTCGTTTCTATTTTTCTATTAAGTTCTTTTTGCATCTCTTATCTATATACAAAGAAAGATAGCTATAGAATAGGTTCATTATCCTTAGGGAATTAAAAAATGTATTCAATAGCTTTTTTATTAATAGTTATACCAAGCTTTGAACTAATTATGCTAGTCTTGTAGATTAAAATATCTAAATTAGAAGTTCTAATTTTAAAGTAAAGATATGATACCAATACATTAACCATCAATTAATTTGAGTGTAAATTTGCTTTCTTAAGATTGAGTTTCGATAGCTTACTTTATCCCCCTCTAACTTTAACTCTTAACTTTTCTTCTATTTTCTGAATATGAACTTACTGCTATTTTAATGCTCTCTAATATGAACTTAATTAGCAAAATGCAATTCCTTAAGTTACTTTTCCTTTGTTTGTTTTACTATATTTCCAACTTAAGAGACAATATGACAATTATTCTTCTTTAGAGCTTTTTGAGCATAATCCCTTACATAATTTTGAGTGTTCTATAGTAAGAATTGTATTAGTAAAGTACCTAAAAAGGCGGTATGATATATATCTAAGCTGATGGTATAACTAAAGGATAATATAGTTTTTAACTTATATAGTAAATTGGGAATAGAATGCTACACTTATTTTGCTTATTTCATTCACTTGCTTAAAAGGAAAGGATAATGAGAGCATTGCTGAAAGATAATCCTTTATAGTAGACTATAGTTACTTTACATTGCTTAATTGTACTATCAATTTTAATTTTATAGCTTATGATTGAAAGGCTTCGGATAGGTTTAAATTGATACTGTAAAATTGGGATAAAACAAAACTAATGAAGAGCTTGAATTGAAAGAGAATTAAAAGAGTAAGTTGGAATATATAATTTAAGCCAAATGGTTATACTAAAAGAGTGCTAGCTAAGTAACATTCTTGAATTAACACTTTAAAGTAGACTAAGGGTATCATAATAAAGGGAAAGGATTAGATAGAAATAGTTATTATCTATAGCTAAGGAATAGTAAATTAAGAGCTGAAATATTACTACTCCTATGCTTATAACTCTTTCATATATCTAAACATTAACTTATATCATAATAAAGCTCTTTTTATCCTTAAGAATAATACTTGTCTAAGAAGTTTATACTTCTGGTATATAATTATATAGTTAAGTGGCTATCACATAAGAAATAGATAGCAGAGGCTAAACTCTATTAAGCTTAGATTTATATATTATAAGGCTGACTAGCATATTAAATAGATCTAAATTGTATGGATCAACTAAGTTAAAGAGCTTAAATGTGAATGAATTAAGTTATGATACTAAATCATTTTATACCATAATGCTATAACCATTATCTAGTACCTTTCGAAGAGACAAGAGTAATAAACTCTCATTTAGTAAAGCAAAAGACATTCGAATGAAGGAATTAATGTCTATTAGTAGTAACTATAAGAAGTGTTTTTAAGTATATTTAGTCAAATAGTGATGCAAAAAGAGGTAAATAATGATCATAATAATTTGTTTATACTAGCAGAAATAAATTACAAGCAAGTATCTAAAATCAACTTTTTTAATCTAAGCCTAATAAAATATCAAGAGGGACTAATTTTAAACTTACTTGGGTCATTTCTTAATAAGAAGTGAAAAGCATATATTAGGGGTACTAGGGTATCTTATTTCTAGCCAATAGCACAGGATTATAATAAGAAGAGTCAGGCCTGTTAATAACTATATTTAATTAACCTTAAAATCAATTTTTGTGCTAGGTTTTTACTCTTTAAAAATGTAAAGCTTGCTCGTAGATTAAGGATTGAATCAAGTTAGTTTTAGTAGATATAAGTTAAGCTTCTCTATTGCTTAGATCATCTAAAAAAGAAAAATAAGCTAATAAAAATTATTTTTCCTGCATAAGAAGCTCAAAGGTTCAGGAGCAAGCTGTGGAAAATGTAAAGCTGAGAAAATTCTATGCTGCATAAAAGAGAAATAAGAAAAGCTAAAAAAGGAATAGTAATAGACAAGTTTGACAATAGAAACAGAAATTGATCGAACATAGAACTTATAAAATATTAATCAAAGCTAGGCAAACAAAAAAAAAAACTAATAGCTATCTGAATAAAACTAGGTAAATAGTCAAGAAATATAGAATTAGCTTAAGAAAGATGAAAATCAATAAAAAGCGTAATAGTAGCTAGTTTTTAATTAATTTCCAGCTACTTAATAAATCATTACGAAATAAGAAGCTACTTTATTAAATAATTCTAATAATCCTACAATTTCAGAACAATTAAAGGCATCTACATAGGATAAAGAACAAAAATTCTAAGAAGATAATAGCACTAAACAGCACGAAGACAAGCAAATTTCTCAGATAACAGAAAATCACAAATCTAATAAGGAACATGATAAATCCTAAGGCTAAAGTATTATTATCTCAGAAATGCATGAAAATTCTCAAGGCTTAATAACTTAAGAAGGTCAAAACTTAAATCTTATGCAACAAACTGAATAATAAAAATAGGAAGAGCAATAGCAATTTTGATCTACCAAGGGGATTTTAAGTAAAGAATAATACTTTAGCAGACAATTAGACTAAAATTTAACGGATTCCTCCTAGCCTTAAGATTACCAGTCAAAAGATGTAATAATTTGTGAAGATTCAAATAAATGTAAGTCACATAATTAAAATTGTACTTAGATTTGCACATAAGATAAAGAGCTGATATGTTAAAAATGTTTAGAAGAGAGTCATAAAAGTCACGATACAGAAGGCATAGAATAATATGATTAAAAACTTTAATAGAATCTAAGTTAAATCTTACAGTAGCTAATCTTACGCTTATCTGCAATAGATTATTAAAATAAATAACTTAAAAAATTTAAAACAACAATTGATTAAATCGAGTAAAAAAAGATAGAAAAGCTTAGAAAAGTATATACTTAAGAGATAGAAAAACTTTAATATAAGCGTGACAAGTTTATTGATTATATACAGTCTTGGACAAAAGATTTAAAAAATGGTATAGATAAAACAAGTTTAGCATGGGCCCTAGTTATCGAAAAAACTCTTCCTATAGATTTCTTTTAAAAGATTAAAATGTAAAAAATACTTTAGTTTTTAGAAAATTTAGAGAATCAATAAACATTTAAGCAAATTGAAGTTGATGATGTGTCTCAAACTAGTTCGATTGATGAATTTATTTTGAATACTTAAGAAAATTTAGAGAAAACGAGAGCTGATTTGATAGAATAGAACTTTCCAATAAGAGCTAGTAAATTTGATAGATTTTTTATAAAATAAGATTTGGAAATTAACTAAAGCTCATTCACAAACCTGCTTTTCAGTTAGTTAAATAATATGACTATTGTCAAATTCAAGCAAGATGCCTAGAAAATAGTGGATCAGTTCTAAATTCCTACTCAAGAATTTACGGATTTTCATAGATCATTATAAGTAGGATCAAGTAGTTTAGCTATTTCAGGAGGATAAAACTGGTGGAAAAGATTTATTCTTACAGATGATTAAAATGTTGAAACTTTTGAGTCATAATGGGAAAGATAATCACATGGATTAGTACAAGAAAGGGGAAAAAATACTCTGCTTATAGCTGGCGAATAAGCTAAAAAGAAGTGCGAAATGTTTAAGTTTTATACAAAGAAATTTGAATAAATATCAGATTATCCAATAGATGCAAGAGGTCTAAGTTGCTCTTACTTAAAAAGCATGCTTTTTAGTTTTGGAGGATAAGAAAACACTTAAGAAGATTATTTGGATGATATTTATCACTTTAATTTATAGAGTAACATGTGAGTAAGCATTTAGACTCGTCTCAAGAATAAATAGTGAACTCTATCTACAGAAATGAGGGAAAACGGAATTTTGATATTTGATAATACAGATACTGAAAAGAAGATTTAATAGGTACAAATTTTTGATGCAAAGAGCACAGATACATTCGCTTAAGATTAGCAGAAAGTCATATGCTACAACATTCCTTAGCTTGCAAATAATTTTGTATTTTTCTATGAAAAAACAAACTTTCTTTATAGCTTCGATGTAAAAAACAAGAATTGGGCAAAGTTTTGAGTTTAAGACAAGAAGATTGAAGATTCTATAACTAAATTAGTTTTAATATTAATAATACCTTAAAAAAGATTATTTCTCTTATTTAAAGTCTAAGGTATATCATCATTTAACTGCTATCTTCTAAATCCTGCTTATAATATCTCATTTGTCTTACTTCGTAAAAATAAGCGTAGGAATAAAATATCTACAATACAAAGCAAGGGAGAAAATTGTAAAGTGTCGAGACAAAGTTGAGGATCTTTTTCCAACATAATCTAATAGTCTTTTTCGTTCAAATTCAATGGCTTAAGTTGATGAATTTTGTTGAATGTGTAGATTATTCTAGATAAATGAAGGCAATATATTAAAAGATAAAATAGGATATTGATTATAACTTCATCTTGTGTATCTGCTTTGCAATCAGTTAAAGTTCAAAGCTGATATATCCATAGATGATTCTTATTAGACTTATTAGTTTATAGCTTTTATTTACTTTAAGTATCTAGAAAACTCGAATAGCTTTTGCTCAATTTGAATCATGTAGTTCTCTCTTTATATTTTCAAAGATTAGAATAATGTTTTTGTCAGTTCTTTTGAGATATAACTAAGAAAAATTTAATTTTAGAGTTGTAAATCATAAATAGTTATAACTTTTAAGATGTAGTATAATAATAGTATACTTGTTAGGAAAAGCTTCTTTGGCAATAATTTCTGTCAAATAATTATACCTTAAGACGCTTTTTTTCTAATTTAGTTTTTTCTTTTCTTTTTTCTCTCGATTCTTTATCTTTCTAAACTATATAAAAAAGAAGCTTAAATGTTTCCAAAGAGAGCTTTTTCATATTTTATCTACAAAAATATTTAGTTTTGTTTTTGTTCTTCTTTTTTTACTTCAGATGGAATTAATATTAAATTTGTCTTCTAGTTCTACTATTATCATCTCCAATTAGTCTTTCTTTTTCTCTGTTTACTATTTTCTTACCTCTTCATTATATTACCTAAACTTCTATTTTCTTGAGCTAATACTTCACTCTGAGCCATATTTGAGGTTTTTAAGATAAACTGTTCTATTCTCAGTATTGGTATCAATATATATTTGGCGAGCTTTCTGGTTTTTATCTTAAAAGCTAATTATAAGGATTTGGTTTAACTTCCTCAAATCCAATATTTGAAAGTATCTTTTACTAACTAATAAAAGCTAGAAGCAGTAATATGAAGGACTGAGAAAAAGTTGTGAGTAATATGCGTAGATAAAATAAGGAATCTTTAAGATTCAGATTAAAGGCACATAAAGAGTCTCAGTTATAAAATTAAGTTTAGATCAAATTATTAACTTAACAGTCTAAATATTTATACTAGCCTATGATTAGTACTTGCTAGCTTTCTAGATTATAATGCTTTAAATTAAGCTTATAATTTGAAGGCAGCTTCTGGGTTGTTATTCAAATGATATGTATTATTATTTTTAACTGGCTGCTTAGCATAGTGGTAGTTCGTTTGATTCGTAATCAAAAGGTCGAAGGTTCAATCCCCTCAGTAGCCTCTTTTTCCTTATTATTATAAGAATATAGTAGATACAACTTATATCGTTAACTAATACAATAATTAGGGAATTTCATATCACATTAAGTTACAAAGTTATTGGTATTAATGATTGATTGCATTACTATATGGAATCTTCATCTATCACTACTCTATAAACTAATTCCATCACTTAATTAGTACCCTTCATTTAAAATGCCTGTTCATTAAAATAAGAAATATAGCTTCAACCAATTGCCATTTTACTCTTAGACTTAGAATATACTGGATAAAACTTATAGCCAATTCAATGTTTTTTCTTAACCTTCAACTTCTTAAGCAAGATAAATGCAGTTATATATCATTCTATTTCCTTAATATAATTCACTATGGCCTTAGATATATTTCTAGTTGCTACTATAAACTGATATCAAAATAATAGCCTAAAAGATAATTTAAATCTCCCTAAAGCTAAATCTATTCCTATGACTCAATTAATTTTAAGCTTCATTCTTTATATCACTTTAATTAGTTTTAATCTTATATAAATACTTTAAGCTTAATTGTTCAAACCATTCAAATAAAAAGTTATCTGCCTCTATTTAAACTTATTAATAAGCTTAAGATTTTCATTGCTTACAGCTAATATAGATTGAATTAATAGTATGATATAGCCTTTTACTATGTATTAAGGTATCTTAATATAGAATCTATGAAAAGTGCTGAGGCTTCTTTCTTCTATTATCTTTAAAGTATTAGAGCTACTTATCTTTATCTACTTTTGCTTAGATATAGGTGCTGGCTTTATAGTTAGATTGGAGTTATAAAAATAAATGAACTTTATAGAATTTACCTTTTATCTTGATAGCTTTTATTTAACTAATTATTAAAGTTAACAGTTTATCTGGAAATTAAAGATAAAGCTTCTAATAGTCTCTATCAGGCTAATTACTAATCATAGACAGTAAAACTAAGATATTTTATAGATTGAAGGAAAAAAGCAAAAGCATTCAAATTCCTTTTTTAACTTCTATCCTCATGATCTAACCTTCTATGTTCAGATTTAGTTAAAGAAAGCTTTTGCTCCACTTTAGCTTAAAGAAATGCCTAATAATAAATTTCAGGATAGAATAATCATCCTTAGTAGCAAAATAGCAATAAGACTTCTAAATGCCATTCCCTTCTTAGTATGTATCTAGATACTTCCCTACCATTTATTTCTCCTTAATCTAGTTGTATTTCCCACAGTATTTGTTTAATAATCTACCTTTAATTTACATTTCTCTTTATCTAATATAACATTGCTTAAACAAAAGATACATAAGGCACTAGTAATGCTTAAGGAAAATTATTGCTTTTCGCTTTTAAATTAATAGATACATTTTGTTAATTGGAAGCCTTAACTATACCAATTTTACTAGGTTAGTTGAAAGCTTTCTAAACCTTGTTAAATATAGTATCATAAAGGCTTTTTTTAAGTGTTGTTAAATAAGATAAAGAAGCTATTGATAAAAATCAGGTATATGCAGACTAATATAGCTAGCCTACATTTATTTAAAGAGATTTTTATTTATAATATGATCTTAAAATCTTAGATTGATGGTTTTAAACTTAAATGATACCTCAGTTATTCTATAAGGTTATTTATTGCTGCTGCTTATAAATCGCTTAAGCTTTTATAAGCACTTATTTTAGTTAAATGCTGTCTTAAATACAAAACCTTCTTTCTTAAGAGCATCTGAGTCTTAACTGTTAAATAACTATTTATCTTAAATTTCCTAATTTTTTATACCTTTAAGATCCTTCAATCTAAAGGAAACGCTATACGTTTTGAAGAATGGAGCAAGTATTTAAATCCTTATATCCTTATATCGCTATAGTTTCTAAGGTTGCTATTAGTTCCTTCTATAGTTTTTAGATTACTTTTAAAATATTTTGGAAAGAGAAGGAAATATATTAGTTATTTCCCTGCTGGCTTTTGAATTTAAACATCTCCTTTATTTCCCAGTTTGATCATTTAGAATTTACTCTATCAACTATACAAGCACTAGCTTGCTCTTTTTATCCTCATTTCAGTTTTTATTTTTCTTAAAGATCCAAAATAGAAAATAAGAGATAAACTTGACTAGCTATAACCATTTCTGCTTCTATTTAAAGAGAGGCTTAAGAGGTTTTTCCATAAGCATTGGAAAACTTGGTAATTAAAGCTACTCAGCAATAGCTGCTTTGAATAACTAAAGCTAGATTTTCTTACTTGAACTAAGTCATTTTAGTCAATATGATTCAGCAGTTTCAATGTTTTTAGCCTTGAACAGTTTCTCCTAACCCTATAGTAGGATTTTGATTTGCATACCTTTATCTATAAGTTAAAGTACTTTGATTAAGTAACCGTAGTTGAGCTCTAAGCTTAGTGCTTTTATTGTTTATAATATGGTATTTTAGATTCAGAGGATTTTGGAGATCTTAGAATTTAAATATTAAGCTAACTGCTTTAAAGGGTAGTTCGTAAGTTATTTTATACCATTTTACTAACCTTAGCTCAAGAAATAGCTTTTAGATATAAGGCAGAGAAAAGCCTTTAAAGAGAGTTATATCGTTGAGTATAGACTATATCTATAGAACTGGTTAGGAGTATATAATCTCTATGCTAGCAACAGACAAGTAGAAGGGGCAATAGATTCAGCTAGAATACAGCATACACAACATTACCTTAAATCTGATATTCTAGTAGTAATAAACCCCCAATCTAAAGACCAGATCGAGTTATCATAGCTTTGCAAGTGAAGATTCCATTTTGAAACTCAACTTAATATCCCTATAAGTTAGATAGAAGTAATAGCAAGAAAGCCCTCAAATATAAATTAAGTTGGCTATAAGTATTGTAATCTATTTATTAAGCTAGGCTAAAGGGGAGCAATAAAGATTGATATGTTATGAAATGGTTAACTTAAGTTATAAAAGAGCTATATATGTATGGACTAGAGTTAAGACCTATGTTAAGTCACTTAAGAGGTTTAAAAGCTTAAAGGGTTAAAGTTTTTATAGGATAGTATGGACTATAATTGATAGGAGAAAAAGGAGAAAAAGAAGAAAAATATTACAGTAAACTGATGAATCAAAACCACTTAACATGCTTCAAACAGTTTTTTCGAAAGAGAGATTAAATAAATATCTTTTCACTATATAATTAAAGAACTTAATTTGATCTTTATAGGAGATTTATTTAACTCAAAGATACTATAAATTACTAGCAATTTAGTTAGAAAAGGAATAATTGAAGCATTCAGTTTGAAAACTAAAATACTTTTAGAATAGAACAAATTAAAGCTGATAAAGTGAAACTTGGAAAATTGAAAAATATCCTAAGGGTAGAGAGGAATAAGCTAAGGAACTGGTTAAAAAAAACCTGATAGAGTGAAAAATTGTGGAATAAAGCAGAGAGAAGAACAGATAAAAAAAATTGGTAGATGATATTAATAGAAAAATACGCTATTTAGTTAGGAATAGCTAGAGATAAATTTTAAAAAAGCTTAATAAGTAAACTAGTTTAAAGCAGCCAATTAATAACTAAATGGTTCTATTCAAGGCAGCTTTCTCTTAAATAAATAGATTAGATCTATAAAGTTTATTCAATAGAGTGTGCTTCTTGGAATATCTAGAATAAAACTATATCAAAGCTTTAATGAATGAAAAAACTAGGAATGCAACCAGAAATTTCCTAATAAAAAGCAGAGAAAAATAAACTCTGAATATGATAGAGAATTATTACCTTTAATAAAGAGTTTAGGATCGATTCTACTTGCTAGTCACAATTAAATAGTTTAAATTTTTAAAATAGTGAGCTGAAAATATTAATGAGATACCAAGAGATTCACTGCAGACATAGTGCTAATATACTAAGCATTCTATAAAAGGATTTGATAAAGAAACAAATAGTAATACACTAACATAAGCAGCTTCTTTCATTGTACATAGCTAAATAGCTTCTATTTTAAAATATAAGCAGAAAGGAATAATCAACTCATATTCAAATCTTTTTAGCGAAAATTAATCCTCATTATTAAATTGAAATAATTGAAGTATAAATCCTTCTAAACTGTAAAGTATTAAGTATTAAAAGCTCGATATCTAAATGTATACACTACATTTAAAGTTATTAAACCGCGTAGATATTTTGAAGGAATTTAAAATTGAAAGTCTAGTTATTATTATTTATCTACCTTAACTCTTAATATTAAAATCCAGTTTCTACTTTAAATTATTTGTATAGTTATTTTATAGTCTCTCGTGAAAAACGTTAAACTGCTTGTATTTAAAGAGTGAAGCTCTTGTGCTAATATTAAATCAAATTTTAGATTTAAGTCAATATATTGAATGTAATCGGCTTTTCTATGCTACTTATCTTAGAAAATATTTTATTATATGAGCTTCCTAGTTATTTTGCTCTGAAGAATCATCAAGAAAGTTTGAAAATAAACTAGAATTTTGAATATGAGAAGAGCTAACTCTAAGGAATTCCTTAAATAAGCTCTTTTAGGCATTTTAATTTAGACAAATTATCTTAGTTAGTGAAGAGATTAACCTTTATAGCTCAGAATTAAGAATTCTATCCTCAGCAGTGGTTTATTCTTCTAATAGACTTAGAAAATAAGCATATTTATAGCTTTATCTTCTGTCTTTTCTAAGCCTATTCTCTGGTTCATAAATGATTTTTATACTCTGAATTTATATTTAAACTGATATAGTTAAATATAATTATTAAATAGCTTGTTCTATCTATCACCACATATACACTTCCATCTACTTCTACTATATAAATGCTAGCTTTCTTTAGTCTCCCACTCGCTTACTCCTTTCCTAGTCTTCTTTAGATCTAGAGGTTTTTTAGCTCTTTTTTCCTTAAACTAGGCAGAAGCTTATATAACCAAATCCTTTTATTCAGCACTTTTCCTTTTTAGCTTTATGATAATTATAAGCATCTACTAGGAAAAATCCCTCACTATCAAACCTATATTTATGATTACTTTTCTTCTAAATAAACTAGAAGTTCAAGTAGCTTTAGAAGCAGAGCTAGAAGGTAGCTATTAAGGAAGAAATTAAAGCTGGAAGAAGTTAAGTTTCATTTAGTTAATTTATAAGCTTAAAATTCATTTTTTCAGGGAAATATTTTCAAAACCTTGTTTAAGCAGGAACTGAGAAATAAAGGGGGTTTTATATATAAATAATACAATAAATATAAGTAAACATTTTAAACGGTTCAACCTTTGCTAAATCACATTGGATATTAAAAGGATAAGCATATGAGAAAGTACTTGAATATGCTAATTGTTTTAACTCTGGTGGTAAGATAAAAGAACTGCTTGACGAAAGGAAGTGAAAGATACGACATTTTGAGCATTGAAGACATTTTTAATTTAATCTTTTAAATTGAAATTTTGACAGAAATGATCAGGACAGTATATTAAAATGAATGACACATTTGCTTAATAAATGGACCCTAGAATTCAAGTTGGGGATGTGATTTATTTTTTATCTGCCGATGGCTCGAAAATACTTTGTTTGGAAGATCCAACTTAATTTTAAATGAATCCAGAATCAAATTTCATTGATATGAAGTTTAAAGCGTAGCTTTTAGACTAATCAAACATCTAAAACTTACCTAATAGATGCTTCTTTAAAATCTGCACTTCTAAAGCAAAGGAAGGAACGCAAGTCAGATATGGAGATACTATTTGCTTCAAGCTTGATAGTTCATCTTGCTATATTGTTCAATTGATAGAGGCTGAAGAAGATATGGCATTTAACAAAATTGCCTTTTAACCTTACGATAATGATCCTAACGTATATCCTTATCCTAAAAAATACTGCTGGAGATTCAAACCTAAATACAAGCATAGAAAGGAAGGAGGCTACGTATTTGAAAACGACAAAGTTGCTATAGAAACTTTATTTGATATGGAAGGATTTCTTACACCAATGTTCAACGGGTAATTAGCAAGTGGACTAAATGAATATGAATGGAAAATCAAATCTTTTAATGATGTTGGTAACATTTCGCTCCTTAAAATTGGCGAAATAGTTGAAGAACCTATTAGAGCATAAGAACCTGTTACTCTTTTCAGTGTTGATTCTTAAAGATACATGGGAATCGAAGCAGGAGCAGGAGAAAATTCAATGAAGATCTATATTGAGAAATACTTGAAGGACTCCTCTCACACTCTCTCTTTACTAGAAAACGAAGAATAGGAAAGCAAAAATTTTTACTTCTAAACAAATGACCAGTATAAAGTAAAAATCTTCACTGAGCAATAATTAGAGATTGAGTAATAGCCCTTCAACGGACTATACAGAATTGAACTGGAAGATCCACTTTAAAACGATACTTTGAAAGCAGGATAAAAAGTACGTATTCGGCATGTACAGTGCGGAAGCTATTTAACCTTAATAGGCAAAGAGGAGTTTGAGATTATTAAATAAAATGAAATGCAAGATACTGTATTTTTTCCTTTAGTCACAGAAGAAGAAAAATAATTTTAAGAAGCTGAAGAAGAAGAAGAAGAGGAAGAAGAGGAAGAACAAGAACCAAAAATGGCATTAAAGAAGTAACAGGAATAAAGCTCAGGCCGTTTTGATTTAAAGGCAAAAGCTGAGTAGCTTAAATAAAAAGCTTCTTAAAAGTTAGAATCAGTAGGAAATAAGCTCTCACAATTAAAAGAAAAAGTAGATTTTAAAAAAATTCAAGAGAAAGGATAGGATCTAAAGGAGTCGTTTATAGAAGACAAAAAAATATAGTTAGTTGAAAAGAAAATACCTACATAGTGAATGTTAGGATTAAACAAAATGCCATCAGAGGAAAATCTATTTGAAATTTAAATAATCACACAAAATCCATTAAAAACTACCGTTTGCAACAAAAACATAATAGCTTTCAAGTAGAAGCAAAAAAGTGCTGAATAAAAAGAGTTAGAAGTAAAATAAAAAGAAGATGAGCTATTTTATTATATAGGAACTGACCTTAATAAAATTACACTAACATAAAATCTTTCAGAAAAAAATCATTTTGAAATATAGAAAAATAATGAACTAATAAGATGCTTGTGGACTTATGCTCCTGAAAGAACAATAATTAAAAAAACAGTTAACATTTTGAAAGAAGTAAAGGATTTTTAAGCAAAAGCTATGGAAATGATGAAAAGCATAATACCACCACAATTTTTAGAAATGTTTTAGCAATAAGGAATGACAGAAATGAATCCAGAAGCTCTTTAAAAGATGCTATAATAAGGAATATCGCCTGAAATGTTTCAATAAAAAGGAATATCACCTGAATTAATAAAATAATAAGGAATATCACCTGAATTACTGAAATAAAAAGGAATATCGCCTGAAATGCTTCAATAATAAGGAATATCACCTGAAATGCTTTAAAAGTTAAAATAATAAGGAATGTCGCCTGAAATGCTTTAACAATAAATGATGAAACCTGAAATGCCTTAACAATAAGAAATGCCAGTAATGCCTGCAATGACACCCGAAACCATTTAAAAGTTACTATAATAAGGAATGACGCCTGAAATGCTTCAATAAAAAGGAGTATCCCCTGAAATGCTTTAAAGGTTAAAATAATAAGGAATGATTCCTGAAATGCCTTAACAATAAATGACGAAACCTGAAATGCCAGAAATGACACCTGAAGCTATTTAAAAGTTACTATAATAAGGAATGACTCCTGAAATGCTTCAATAAAAAGGAGTATCACCTGAAATGCTTTAAAGGTTAAAATAATAAGGAATGATCCCTGAAATACCTTAGTAACAATAAATGCCTTAACAATAAGAAATGCCAGAAATGACACCTGAAACTATTTAAAAGTTACTATAATAAGGAATGACTCCTGAAATGCTTCAATAAAAAGGAGTACCACCTGAAATGCTTTAAAAGTTAAAATAATAAGGAATGATTCCTGAAATGCCTTAACAATAAATGAAGACTCCTGAAATGCCTTAGTAATAAGAAATGCCAGAAATGACACCTGAAGCTATTTAAAAGTTACTATAATAAGGAATGACGCCTGAAATGCTTCAATAAAAAGGAGTATCCCCTGAAATGCTTTAAAGGTTAAAATAATAAGGAATGATCCCTGAAATACCTTAATAATAAATGCCTTAACAATAAGAAATGCCAGAAATGACACCTGAAGCTATTTAAAAGTTACTATAATAAGGAATGACGCCTGAAATGCTTCAATAAAAAGGAGTATCCCCTGAAATGCTTTAAAGGTTAAAATAATAAGGAATGATTCCTGAAATGCCTTAACAATAAATGACGAAACCTGAAATGCCAGAAATGACACCTGAAGCTATTTAAAAGTTACTATAATAAGGAATGACGCCTGAAATGCTTCAATAAAAAGGAGTATCCCCTGAAATGCTTTAAAAGTTAAAATAATAAGGAATGATTCCTGAAATGCCTTAATAATAAATGCCTTAACAATAAGAAATGCCAGAAATGACACCTGAAACCATTTAAAAGTTACTATAGGAAGGAATGACTCCTGAAATGCTTCAATAAAAAGGAGTATCACCTGAAATGCTTTAAAAGTTAAAATAATAAGGAATGATTCCTGAAATGCCTTAACAATAAGAAATGCCAGAAATGACACCTGAAGCTATTTAAAAGTTACTATAGGAAGGAATGACGCCTGAAATGCTTCAATAAAAAGGAGTATCCCCTGAAATGCTTTAAAGGTTAAAATAATAAGGAATGATCCCTGAAATACCTTAGTAACAATAAATGATGAAACCTGAAATGCCAGAAATGACACCTGAAGCCATTTAAAAGTTACTATAATAAGGAATGACTCCTGAAATGCTTCAATAAAAAGGAGTATCCCCTGAAATGCTTTAAAAGTTAAAATAATAAGGAATGATCCCTGAAATACCTTAGTAACAATAAATGATGAAACCTGAAATGCCTTAGTAATAAGAAATGCCAGCAATGACACCTGAAACTATTTAAAAGTTACTATAATAAGGAATGACTCCTGAAATGCTACAATAAAAAGGAGTATCACCTGAAATGCTTTAAAGGTTAAAATAATAAGGAATGATTCCTGAAATGCCTTAACAATAAATGAAGATACCTGAAATGCCAGAAATGACACCCGAAGCTATTTAAAAGTTAAAACAATAAGGAATGACGCCTGAAATGCTTTAAAAGTTAAAATAATAAGGAATATCCCCTGAGATGCTTCAATAAAAAGGAATAACTCCTGAAATTGCTAAAAATTTATAATAATAGCAAGGAATGTAATTCTCACCATAAATGGCTTAAATGCTTCAATAATAAGATATGTCAGGATTGCCAGAACGATTATCTTAATTTAAAGAAATGTCAGAAAAATGTTAAGACTTAAAGACAAAAATGGAATTTTTCAAAGAGGCTAAGATGAGTGAAATAAAGAAATATCTTACTAACATAAATAGAATTTTAGTGTATCTAATTTAAGTAATAACAGAAGACAAGCTTATAATAAAAAGCAACTGAAACTATTTGTAGGAAGAAGTTGAATATAAAAAGTTAAAATCCTTTGTACCTAACAGTCTTATTATCAAATAAATGAGAGAATGGCACTTCTCTGACTTTTTAGTTTACATCTTAGTCAATATTTTTTAAAATCAAGCATTTTTAAGCTAAATGAAAAAGTAAATGCGCTAAAATAATGAAGATTAAGCATAGGCTAGTGATTCGATAAATGATTAAGATGAAGAAGAATAGTCACATAAGAATTTGGCTTATTCTTTCTTATAGCACTGCAACATTTTCCTTGCCTTCTATTTTCGACAAAACTCAAAGCCTCTTCACACAATTGATTTTGAAGTACTATGAACTTTTATTTTCATTTAGTGGAACTTTTCAATCGCTTCATGCTTAGAATTCCTAATGAAAGGAGAATAAATGGTGAAAGCCTATGAAATGTTGGATAATGAGCAAATTGAAAAGTTAATTGATGGAACAGTTAAACTGATCAAAGAGGCTTTTAAACTTAATGAGAAATAACATCAATAGGAGTGAAAATATCCTATAAGAGAGATAAAAATGCTGTCTATGCTTTGTACTCCTGGAGGAAAAGTCCATAGATTAACATAGAATTACATCTTAAAATCGCTGATTTTCGAAACGAATAATGAGGATGTAAAAGCTACGAAATTTGTCTTTAACTATGTAACAGACAATGACGGAGAGTGGTACTTTTAAATTGATCAGCCACGTGAAGATAATTCTCATCTGGTAAAACTAGTAAACTTTGATTAAGACATATAAAAGAACTTGTAATATGACTAAATATAAAAGGACCCTTATGCTTTCCATAATGCACTACTAGAACTCTATATAAGTGTGAGCAATGAGCAAAATATCCTTTCTTAACAAATGATACCTCATTTAATCAAGCCTGAAACTTTATTCTACGCTCTACAAAAATGCTCAGTTGAGAATAAGAATCTAAAGTAAAAATGGCTTCAGCTTCTCTACAATCTTTACTTAACTAACTATAAATGTACTAAGTTAAGCCATTAAGTAAAAGCTGTAATATGCATTGTTAATCATTAAGATGATGAATCAGTCTTAATTGAGCAAGCTCAGGCCTAACTTTTTATTGTAGATTACTTTGAACATCGAAGATAGAGATAATCCTATGACTAAGAAATGGGACTTCATATAAACATAGATACGATCTACAGGAGAAGGAAAATGCTACGTGAGTGAATATTTTCTGAGTTTTCTTAACAAAAAATTGACTTATCTTAAGAGAAAGACCATGCTATGAATTATGCAAAATGGTTCATCAAAACACTTAACGAACTAATCTAGCAAAACTTCTTTGATTTTTCCTATGACGATTTTATTAGGCATGAGATGCAAAAGAATGAAAAGCAGTATGTAGACAATAATTTAGAGTTGTTTAAGAAAATAGTGGAAGAGATTAAAGAGATAGAGTATAAACGATAGCTACAACTGTACATTACATAAAAAATACCCATCAAATCTATGCATTTTTACTTTGCTTTAAGAGCTTGGCTATTCTAGTTTATGCTCATGCTCTAGCCAAGATATTAACCTAACCTCAAAAGCAATGATATGAGAGATATCTATGAATGCAAAAGCATGAATGGAAACTTATCAATTGAAGTTCAGATTCTGATTTACGATCTCCTTCAAGCTTTATATTCTAATAATTAATGGATGGGTACTGATTTGATAGTCGAAAACCTTAAATTGGAAATTCAATAAGATTTTCTTAGTAATGTCGAACTTTATTAGCCTTCCATCTAGATGCAACAAAAGAATTGGTAAACTATGCGAGATTTCTAGAATTCTACTTTACTTCAAGAATTAATCCTTATTAAAGCTGAAAACAGCTAGTAAAAGGAAACTGAATTTAGAGATTAAATCAAATAAAAAATATTGAAAAACTGGATAAATTTTGTAGATTTGCATCTCAGTGAGAATGGATTTTATCAGTCCGATTTACTAGCCTAAATAGTTTTCGATTAGAAGGCTTACTTAAACTATGAGCTTAGAATGAAATCTGAAGTATTTCTTCATCAGCACTTGTGTGATGTAAGCATTTAGGCTGAGCAAATCCCCAATGTAATTCCCATATTCGACTTGTATGAATACGCTGAGTATATTAAGGCTAAAATTCTATACTCCTAATTTAGAACTTTCCTTAAAAAGAACGTTATCGAATTTGATTAGCTTGATTATGACGTACTAAACGCTTGCTTAAAATAAGCTCCTAAAAAGACAGGTCCTCCAGGAATTATCGATATGTTCTACACTAAAAAGATAGATTCCAGAAAATGTTCCAATTGTCAGAGATGGAAATCTAACGAAAAGATAGCTTTCTCATGTTGCAAGTTTGGAAAAAAATAGATATGGCAGCCAGATATCTTTGATATAGAACCTAGCCAGCAATTTAGATTCTTAAAATATAAGCCTATTTATGGACTCATTAGCTTACTGTTTGAGTACGCTTAATAAAGTAACTTTGATTAAAGACTAAAAAACGCCAACTTTGCTTAAACCTTTTAGCTGCTATATGAATTCTGGTATTGCTTGATAGTTAACAATCCTTAAGCAGGGTAAATTTTGTACGATTATTTGTCAAAAGAGTAGTTTAAAATCTTATGGTCTCATATGTCAAAGGATCAGCTTTACCATAACGCTATCAAAGTGATAATTGAACTGTGCAAGGGAAGCAAGGAATGCAAAATCAAAATAAACCAGTTTGGAAAGTCTGATATAGAAAGAATGATATCCGTAAAGTTGCTAAGCGATCTAAATATTAGTTAGCAAAGCGAATAATAACCGGTATAAGGCAAGTATCCCACCTTAATTTTAGAACTGTTCTAATAGATTCATTTAAGTGAAGAGTCTTATGACAATACTACCACTTTATTCAATCTGCTAGTCAAGATTTTCTTCTAGAATAATGACTTGAGAGAGCATATAATGTTCTAGAAACCCAAGAAAAATAAAAATAATAAAGATATTTGAGTTTACAATGTTAAGTTTGTTAAGAAACTACTGAAAGAAGAAAGAAAACCTGAAAGCTTAGTAGATTTCCATTTAAAAATTCTAGAAATACTGACATCTCTTTCTAATAAAGATGGATCTGAATATTCCTAAAGAAGACTGTTCATGCAGAAGTATATAAAAGCTTCAGATGTAATTGAAATAACAAGCAATTAAGAAATCCCTATTTAGAACAAAATACCTTACTACCTCCTATACTACCATCATCAAATAAGATGGTTCAATTGGTGGTTCTCGAAGAATTTTAATGAGTAAGATAAAAATAAATTCATAGAAAAATGCTTCTATTCTCATTAAGGTAGATGGATTGAGTCAGTTTTGAAAGAAGGTATTAGAAAAATAGATGATCTAATTCAGATATAAAAGAAGATAAACTCCCTCAGTTTTTAGCAAAGCATTGATTAGATAGATGAATATTCAAACGTTGCAAGACAAATAAGTCAAAGCAAGTACATTGCTTTTAATATATCCAAGCTTCTCTGTGAAGCTTGGATTAGAATTCTCTGTTATACATCTGAAGGTTGTATAGATAAGTAAACATCCATAAAAATTAAAGATTATTACGCTGAATATGTGCTAAAACTGTGCTAAATAGAAGACTGGAATCTGTTATGTGACGAAGAATACAATGAACTTATTTATTATTTCGTCTATAACTACAGTAGATCTGACTATATCTAAGATTACGCATTTATTTATGGTGAAGAATCCTTAACATCAGAACAAAGAGATCAGGTGCAATAGTATGCTAGTAATTTTTAAAGTGCTCTAAATACGTTCGACGTCAATTATAGAAATTTCGTTAATCCTTTGTAAGTTAATTACCACATTATTCAAAATTACATCTCTCAGAGATTCGTTATCATTGGCTAAGAATGGGAAAATATTTAAATAAAAAAGAGACTTGAGAAGTATGAGCCAGCTGATAATGAGTTATACGGTCTAATCAAATAGAAATTCTAGAACTAGTCTCATGATTTCTGGATAGAATAAAAACTTTATAGGGACTTCATTCTAAACTTGATCAATGATGAATATATTGAGACAAAGGTTACTAAGAACTTAGATCTAGAAAAGAAATACTCTTAAGTCACCAAAAAAGACATTTTTGCGTTCTTAAGGAAAAGATTATTCAGCTTGCATTAAGAAAAAATAGTGAATAAGGAATTCTATGAGTATGTAGAAGGAGGAAAATATATCTTGAATAATATATTTGTAGATAACATTCTACTAATGAAGTACGAACCTAAAACATCAGTAATGTTCTCATAAGCTTGGCTTTCAATTTTGTTTTAGACATGTGTGAATGTTGAAGAGCAGTTTTTATAAATTAATTAATGCTTCAAAGTGAATGGAATGGATATAGATTACAGTAAATTGCAAAACATCCTAGCAGTTCCTTTAATAAAGTACATATAAGTAGTCAATAGCAACTGCTATACTAACTATCTAGACTTTTTCATTAAAGGTAGATTCTAATAAGAGTACGAATTACTAGCAAAGAATACTCAGCAAATGCTTTGGTATATAACTCTTGATAAGTCAGAGGAAAGTAAGAGTAATATAAAAGTACAGAATGAGTTCATGGTTCAAACTTTAGAAGCAATGAATAATACCGAATGGAAATATCTCACTAAGCTAGATTGGAATTAAGAAATAGGCTTTAAGAGTCTGTTAGGACAATATGAGTAACCTAATATAAATAGGTACTTTACTCAAATAGCAAACCTAATAAAGATCTGGTGCGAAGCTGTTTAGACTGAACATTAATACAATGATAAAAAAAACTTTTAAGAAAGCAAATGGTGGCGAACTTATTTAAACTTGTTTGATATAGTTGAGAATATTCTCCTTATCTTCCAAAACTTAACAGAAGGACATAAGTTAGAGTTACAAAACTTCCTTCGCAAGTAAACAGAAGAATAAAGTTTAAACATGCTAAAGTAATTAGATATGCTGCATACTACACTTGCTTAAAAGCTCTACTAATATGCTAAGTATATTGATATTGAAAAATTTGATCAAAGGTTAAAGGACGTTTTAGTTTAAATCACCTTCCCCACTGACTCATCCCGTATCGTTTAATTCATAGACTGAAAATAAATAGAATCTAATAATGTGAGAGTTAAACTCAATGACTTACCTTTGATAAATATGATATATTCTTGCTATTATGCTCTGTCTGAAATTCTTTAAGGACCTAATACTGAAAACTAAGAGTTTTTAATAGACACAGAAATATTCAATCATATCAACAAAATTTTATACTTCCTCGCTTCAGCTAACTTGAGAAAACCATTGAAAGCTTTGTTCCTTTGCTTTGATAACTAAGAAATCATAGGATGGAATGGAGATAATTGAGATACTCTTAATGAACTAGCAAAAGCTTCTAAAGAAGATTCATAATTAGCAGCTAGTACCAGAAAGATCCCAATTACAGGAAAGTAAGATATCCCTTCTGTACAAAAGGAAATTTCTCCAAGAAAAATTGATTACGAAGTAGAAAAATAAGTGCTGATCTTCCTGAATAGTATGGTTGAAGGTAGATCAAAGTTTGATGACAGAGTTCTATAATCCCTTTACAATAAGCTTGATTTAGACCTATTGATCTGCAATTTACATTACCATATAGAGCAAGAGAAAGACAAATAATCAGATCAATAAAGGAAAAAAATAATATTGCTCTATTACTCGTTTTTGAAGGTTCTAGCTGATAACTTAACTGTTGGTTAGACCATTAAGAACTCATTAGACATTTGGATTAAGAATAATAAACTTGAAATCGATCGATATGTCTGCAGAATCGAAATTTTAGATAATGATCAAAATCTTAAATTCCTGTATTTCTCAACTTAAATTTAGAATATCGATTATTATAAAGATCCTATTATCAAGCAGACTTAGTTAGCTTTATTAAGTGAAATTAGTAGAGATACTCCTGAAGAAAAGCTTAGCCAATTTTGCGATGCTTCTGAACGTTTAATACGCTTGATTGAGAGAATGGCTGACTTGAGTGAAAAATCTGAAAACGGGTAGCTTTTTGATAGAATCAAATACTAATTTATCGTTCAAAAATAGAGATTTTACAGATGGGCCTTATATATATTAGCCATACTATGCAACTTGCAATTCCTAATATTTATCAGTAAAGATCAAGATGATAATAGCTGGCTTCTTTTGACTATTCTGATTATCTTTAGAGTCCTTTTATTATTCTTTTCCTGCGCTTTCTTTGCTAACTAAATCCTGCTAGAAAGTTGGTTAGATATGTAAGACGTTTACTCGGAAATAGAGGAGTAGAAAATTTTGCATTAAGAAAAGACTGATGAGAATCTAATAATATCACAGTATGAAACTTGGTACAGAATCTTTAAAGGAGTTTGCTTTTCTTGGAACTTTTTATACAAATCTTTCATTTGCTTAGTTTCAGTTGGTGGAATTTTCTATAAGCCATTCTTAGGACTTACTCTAGTAATCTTTTTATGTGACCATGAAATAATGAAGACAGTTGTGCTGAGTGTGTTTTTACATATCAACAAAGTCATAGCAACGTTACTCTGTACAATCATCTTACTCTACTGGTTTACTATCTGGACTTATTTCAGTGGAATGTATGAATCTTATGAATTTACTTCTGGTCCAACTTGCGAGTCACTATACAAATGCTTCAGATGGCATTTCGACTTAGGTTGGATGAACGTTCCTTAATATGAAAACTACTCAGATTTGAATTCAAGCTTTTGGATTTTGATATTCAACTTCACTTACATTCTAATTATTAACTTAATCACTACAGCTGTCATTAGTGGTATTATCATTGATACTTTCAGTGATATGCGTAGTTAGTAAGAAGCAAGAGCAGATGATGATAATAATGTTTGCTTCATCTGCTGCAACAAGAGAGAAATCTTTGAGCGTGCTGGTCTTAAATTTGAAGAGCATCGAACTTAGGATCATAACCTTGATTATTACATTTGGCTACAAATGCATATAAAATACCTACCAACTGAAGATTAGAATGGAATTGAAACTTATTTAGCTCGACTTATTTAGAAAAAGAAGTTCATCAAATGTTTGCCAATCAACTAGTGCAACGAGTTAAACAAGAAGCTTTTTGACTAGCAAGACGCTCCAAGAGTGATAGGCTGATGAAACTATTAACTTTAAACTCAATTTATACTTTTAATTAACCAAATCTCAATGATTTAAATCAAGCTAATCTTCTCTATAATCACTAAGATTCTTGACTACAGATTGAAAATGAACGTTGAATTAGGTCTTTCTATACCTGAGTTTGTTCTAACTATCCTAATGTTGCTTCTTAGGCTTCTTCATCTTATTATCTATCTGATCCTATTAATCTGTTTCTAATAGACAACTACTAAGTTGTGTATTCTTCATTTTCTTAAGATTTAACAATAGCTAAGTAGATATAAAAATTAATTAGGCCTTTTTTAAGACTGCTGGATTTACCCTTCCTTTACTTTTAAACCAAAGCTGTATGATTTTATTGGCTTCAATAATTCTAACTTATAACTACGTAGTCTAGCTTGGTCAACACCTAACTTGTAATTTTAACTTGGATTTGTCGATCAAAGACTGGAACTTCTCACTAAGGTAATAAGATTTCTTCTAATTCTCTTTTTCTGTTGACTGAATGTCCTTAAGGATTTCTAATTCAAGGAACTTGATCTATTTTATAAGCAACTAGACTTTAAATCTAGTCTTTAAAGCTTAATCATATTAAGAACAATCTTTAAAGAAGTTCTTCTACAGGAAATGTTTCAGTGGCTAGAGGATAAATTATAGCATTTTAATTACTCAAGTATTTGTCCTTACCTTCAAAAGACTGAATTTAGATTTCTTGAGGCAAGTAATCTTCCTAAAAGAGTTAAGGCAATACTTATCCAACTCCTTTACTTGTTTATCTTAATCTATAAGCTAATAAGCTAGTTAGCTGGTCTTTCTTTCCTAGTTTTTTAATTATTCATAATATAAAATTTTAATTTATGCTACATCTCCCTTTTACGAAGCTATAAAGTCCAGCATATTTTCCTTTACTCGTTCTTTTTTTAAGTCTAATTTTCTCACAATTTACGAGAAATATTCCTGACTAAGTTAGATTTGGAGCTTAAGTTGAAAGGAGGTAAGAGAGTATCTAGAGCACGCTTTTACTATTGATATTTTAACTGCAGTTGAAATAGCTATTATGATAGAGCCAGCCTTAAGAAAGCTCTATTGAAGCTTGCTTTGCAATTTAATTTAAAACTCTAGAATCAACCATCATTCTAATCAGTCTTGCTTAGTTAAAGTCTCTTTTTAGAAACATACTGAACACTTCTTTCATTATATTAGAGTTATAGAAGCCTTACAATCTATCCAACCCCAGGTAAAACATACTAAGGTAAATCTTAAGAACAGCTACTCAGACAAGCAACAATGCACTAACTAATTTTAAGGTGATTAGCCAAAGACAAAGCTATACAAAAGTTACTAGTATGCTAGGCTTTTTAAGCTAAGCTTAATTCGTATTTTAAGTTCATTTTATATCATATAAATAAAAAGGCCTAACTAAAGAAACCTAAAGCTACTAATTTACCTTTAAGACTCACTAGCAAATAAGGAATCTAGCATCCCCAAAATGAACTGCATTTTATCATTTCTCTTTTAAAGTATTCTAGACTATATCTTACTAGATTGGCTTAAACTGCTTAAGATATTTGGAAATCGCATAAAGAGTTCTGAGACGAGAGAAGTAAATAATATCTAATAAGGAAATGAGAAAGAAATGGATAAAGTTCGAGTATGAGGAATGCAACTTTATAGCTTAAAGCGTAGATAAAGATTGATTATGACAATGAATAGTAGACTCTTAGGTATGAAAGCTAAATCTTATCCTTTATAATGAAAAAAGATTTTGGAAAATGAATATTTTTCTGCTGTAAGGGTTGCTCTTTTTACGCAAATTGAAAACACTTAAAAGCAAAGCTTTATGCTAATTGACTGATTTTTGTTTTAGCTCCTCAAATTTTAGCAAGTTTTTATCCAGTGCCAGCGTTTCAGTTAGGAACAGAAAGGTAGCCTGTGAATCTAAAAGCCTAACCATTTAAAAATTTAGTTTAGACTGAGATTAGTTTAGATGGTAAAGAACGATGAATTTACCTTATACAGATTGCCTATAGGATTATGAAAGAACATAGCCAAGCATTACAGCATTCATAAATAGATCTTCAGTAGCAATTCGCTAGAAAAAGCCTTTAATTGAAATAACTTGAAGAGTTTCCAACAAGTTCGATAGCTTTCCTTTATCAGAATAACCGCAAGGAAATTTAGCTTTTGAGTTTGAGCAAATGTAGATAGAGAAATTTTCCTAGCGTGCCAAGAAAAATGCCTTTTTATCAAATCAACTACGCATAGAGCAAAAAATAAATTGATTCTAAAAGTCAGAAATAAAAGGTTAATAGAGAAACACTTCTAAGTTAGTATCACAGGGATACAAGTATATAATGCTCAAGCATAGGATAAATTTACTAAAATAATAAGGAAAATATTAGCAAAAATTACCACCTGCGGAATGAAATGTGGCTTAGCATACTTTAAAGTTTCCTACCACAGTCTTTCTTCACACAGAAAGTATAAACTTTACAAAATTTGGAAAATGGTTGTTGTGCTAAATCTCTTAGAAAAGTAACAAAATAAAAGAAGGAGAGAAAGGTTTGAGTATAGTCCATTGAAGATAGCATAAGTATACACAAAGTTTAGTTCCTTTATAAATGAAAGAAAAACCGAAGCTGATGGAGATTTTTATGAAAGAAGATAAGGATACTCATAATAAAATCATCCTAGATTAGCCAAATTAACTAAACAAAGGGTAATCAAGATTATCAAATTATACTTTATTTAATTTTAAGATTAAAAGCTTTAAGTTCCGCTTTACTCATTAATTTGAGAGATTTCTGAAGATTCTTGGCACTAATACAAAGCAAAGATATAATAATATTTGAATTATTTGATTTATCTTATAATAGAACATATCCCTTCAAATCACAAGGTCAAACTAATAAATATTTTACTTAATTAAAAGCTAAATTAACATATCCCTAGTCATTTAAATTAACTGACTTAAGATTCTTAATTATGATCTCAATAGAATTTAAAGAACCTACTTAAATCTAAAAAAAAGGCATTTTTAAATTCAAAAATCCCGCTCTTAATTTATCTAAAGGTAATTTACAGTTAATTAATAGACAAGACAATTAAAATTTAAATCAGTCTCTTTTAAAATTAGCAATCTGGTAGCATTTAATAAATACCTTCTTAGACCTTAATTTAATTGCCATCAGTTATTAATAATAAATTGTATGCTTTTGCTGATTTATTTAGTACAGTTAAGAAAGAGGTAACTTTTAGTTTTAAACTTAAAGTTAATAATCAAGTTTTGGTGCTTTATGGTGTAACTATTTTTACTTTAGTTGTCTTATATAGCTTTCAGTTTGATGGTTGTTCCTTGGTGCCTTTATCAGACTATCTTTTTAAATTGCTATGTCCTTTGGCAAATATCTTGCAAAGCATGCTTGATCTCTCGTTTCTTATCTACTTGATTTAAGTCATTCTTCTATAGTAAAACGTTCAAATATTAAGAGTCAGCTTAAAATAGATTTGCTGTGAAATAAGCAAAAATTAATAAGGTAAGTAAAAGCAAAGCAGGGAGCAGCTTCTTGGGAAGCAGTACAAACTAATCTTAAATCCTTTATCTATAACCAAGCTTTCCTCTCCAATTTTGAAGAAGTGGTTCTAATGCTTGACATTCAATCTAAATATTTAGTCGATTGTCAATTAGAAGAACACTAATCACTATTGTAGTTTCTTGCAACATTAAAGTGAAAATATATCCAAAGTGAAAAGACTCAGAAGAGGCAACAAAAATATTATCTATAAAAGGTAAAATATTTAGGCTGTTATAAAAGCAGAATATAAGTATGATTAGATCTGAACTATAGCACAGCTTTATTAATATTGCAGTCAGAATGAACAATGATCCTAAATAGTGTAGGAAAAATCCTTGTGAGCATACTTCTTAGTATATAAACTAAGAGCCAAAGAAATACACATAGTGAATTTTCTCAACTCTAAATACAGCAATCTGATTTTTTATATAAGCAATTGAGTTTAAAAACTAGCTTAATCAGAATGTTAAAATTTAAGATATAGTGTACTTAATTCCTTGAAGGAAAAATGAAGAACTTAATTACTATAATTTAAACCATTTAGATACTTAGGATAGCATAATGATTAAACTAGCAAATTAATATCTTTCAAGTACAAACATAGCAATTCTTTAAATATAGCTTATTTACAGTTAAATTGCTATTTAAATCTCTATAGAGTTTAAAAATACTTCTTCCAGCATATCTTAAATAGTTAAATAGAATAAGAATGAAATACAGGTATTTCTAAAGAAAGCTTTAATCTTTAATAATATCTTTATTGGCTATCAAGGAGCTATAGTTATTAGCTATGTTCTCAAGAGTTTTATAGCTTAGTAAGTTTTGTTTCTGATTCTGGAGTAGCAGCTTAAAATACTTCAATAATTATAAATTCATATTGCTAGTTGAATCTCATAATCAACATGTTAATCATAGAGATGGTAGTAAGCTCTAACTATTATGTTATACTGACTCATAAATATAATCCATTTATATATTTAGATATTAGAATGCAAGTCATACATTTGCATGCTAGCCTTTTTAGTTGAATCCTGCTATTTTTAAATTAGTGAAAAAATGTATTTTAACTAGGCTGCTTAGCATAGTGGTAGTGCGTTTGATTTGTAATCAAAAGGTCGAGGGTTCGATCCCCTCAGTAGCCTTTTTAATTTCTAGATAGTAGGTAATAGAATTTAACTTCTTAGTAAAGTAAATAACTAAAGCAGTTTTAAATAATAGTAGCTTGCAAAGAAAACAGTCTTATAATACTTAGATTGGATATCTTTCCCTTTTTATAGATCTAAGTCTTCCCTTTATCTTTTTAAAAGCTTTTACTCCCAATTGCTTCAAATTTTTCCCCTAATACACAACTAGAAGGAACTTATTATCCTTATTATCTTCAAAAAAGATCTCAATCCAAGTCTTTATTTTGCATATTCTGAATCTTTCCTTTAAATACCTCAGATTAATGTCTCATTAACAGTAAATTAATCTAAGGCTTTTGATTCTTAATTATAGCCCTTTAGTATTATTTTTAATCAACTATATATAAGGAACAGTAACTGAAATAAGTATCTTAAAGGGATGATAGACATTTGAGTAACTCCCACCCTTTTCTTGGATATAGTAATCATCTCAATTTCTTGCTAAACTGGTATTAGCTCTTGTTTGATTTGTCTTTGAATTACTATTTTATATAGCTGTACCATTGTAAAAAGAGTGTAATTAAGAGAGAGAAGCTAAACTTTATAATTCCATTAGCTTCTATATTTTCAAATTTAGTTACAAGACTAAATCTAATAATTTAGCTAGCTATCAGAGCTATGTTTACTCTAGCTTTACTTGCATAGCTCTGAAATAGCTCTAACCATCTTATCTACTTTAATCAAGCAATAATTAACTTAAAGCTATAAAGCAAGTCAAGATTTAATCCCATCACTGTATAGATTATCCAAGATCTGCTCACTAACATCTAGAGAAAGGGGAAAACAATTAAACTTCTCGTTCTAGTGCTTCCTTAGCTATTTCTTCTTTTGGGGCTAAAAATAGCTAAGATAGCTATGGAAGAAATTTCATTGCTAGCTAGTTAAAATTTGATGGTTAGAAGACCAAGTAACGGAGGAAAATTATCAGATCATTCGAATTAAATCACGAAGAGGACATATAATGACTACTAAATTTAGAAGTTGAAAGATAGGTAGTCATACCAATTTTGCGTCTAAAGCTCTAACATAGAGTTTACCAATTAGAGCTTTAAGATTAAGTTTTGAGGATAAAAAAGAAAATTATTATTTAGTTCTTTAACTGTTAGCTGCTATTAACCCATTTTAGTATAAAGCAATTTAATAATTTTAACTTACACTGTTACTGATTCAATTGATTATTGCCTCCTTTTTTATACATCAGCATGCAGCTTTTATATATCAAACCTTCCCACTTTTAAGTTTCTAATTTTAAGTTCTATCAGCTGAAGGAAAATTTAACTAGTAGCTAAAAATGCTTTTCTACCTTTTCTATTACCTAAGCAAGATAAAGCTATTTAAAGCTTATACTTCCACAATATTACAAGTCTACTACTAATTTATCTATTTCCCTTGCTTTTAATTATCCTAAACAGTCAAATTCGGTTTTTTGAATCCCCTTTATAATAAATTAAGCATAAAATATCCCTTTAAAAACTGTCCTATAGCGTATTTTATATTTGAACTAAATCTCTTTATTAATTGACTTCATAGCATTTACCTTTCTTTAAATGTATTGAACCTAGAGAATCTTTTTTAATTAGTTAAAATCACTTTAGATACTCTTAAGAAAGACCTTTATCAGAGTGTTCCTAAAATCAATTTTTACAGTACTTCATATACTTTAAACGAAAAGCTTTGAATAAAACAGAAATGATTTTATTATTACCTTTAATAGGGTTAAATAGAGCTTTTCTAGTACCTATATCTAGCAAGCTTTGACCCGCAATCCCTTATAATGGTATATAGAGTCATTACCATTACTCACCTATAACCTTCTGAAGTTCTATTCCTCTTTAATAATGAGACTATATAATTACTCTAAGATAGGTCCTTAATGCTATACCATCTAACACTAAATAAAAATGTTCTTTAGCCCACTTTATATCTAGCTACCTGTAAGAGACTTAGTAGTATATACAATTTACTTCGTTAGCTGGTTTCTAATTTTAACTATTTAGCTTCAAACTCTAAATGAGCGTCTATCATAAACCTAGTAAAATCAAAGTTACTATTCAGTTACCAGTTAAAACCCCTAGCCTTCTTCTATCAAAACTAATACTTTATTATATAAGTAAAAGGGTAAAGAAGAGCAGACGCTGTACTTAGGATTTAGCCTCTACTGGGTATATTAATAGTTGCTTTATAATATCAAGGCAGATGCTTTATAAACGATAAATCTTGAATTCACAAGCTACTTGCTTCAGTTTACGCCTTAGATTTCTAGCTCTTGGTTACATTAATATAGACTGAAGTATTTAATCTCTATAGTTCCTTTTAGAACTGAGATGATAAGTCATCACTGTGTTTATTTATTAAAGCGCTATAAATATTTATATAAGCTAAATCCTTTAAATAATTAATCTCTAGCAATCTAAGATTTCTTTAGTCTATATTAAGATAAAAATAGCTAGTTTCATTTATTCCCTTTTCTATTCTCTACCTCAGACATAATTCTAAAAATTAGTCCTCTAGATCTACTCTTATCTAATAAGCCAGTTAAGTCTCGAAACTTATATAACTTTCTCAGCCAGATTTTGATTATTAAACTTATCCCTTAAATTAGCCTAAATCTATTAGCACCCTACTAGTTTAGCTAGATAAGGAACAGACTAAAAAGCGAAAATTAAGTGCTTTTTCGATCAGCTAGAGAGACTAGAGTCAATAATCTACTTTAGTGGCTGCTTCGCTCTATAATTTACTTAGTAACTTAGAGCTTTAACTATCTAGGGCTATTGAAAAGCAAAATTAATTAGACTGAATAGCTTAAAAAGCTGTTTGTGCTAGGAAGTTGAAATAGCTCTAATCTTTTAACAGTGGTAAATAGCTTATGCTATAGTAAAAGGGAGTAAAAGATAGAAGGCAATGGCTAATAGATTGCCGAATTAAATTGAATGCCCTTATTATAATTTATCTCTGTAAGATAATCAATCGAAGAGAGAAAGTGAAAAGGGCTTTTTTATAGAAATTTCTTGGCTTCTAAGCAACGTCAATATTCTTTTGCAGCTTGCTAGGCTAAAAGTATACAGTAAGGAAATTTAGAGCCTTACAAAACTATCAATCGCTTCTAAGTTACCAAGTAAAGGTAAAAGTTCTTCCTCATAATAGCTAGTTAACTTTCTTTGAGTTTAAAAGGTATGCTTGCTGCTCTATAGCCTAGAAAGGTTGAATTCTTTTTAATTAGTTTAACGTTAAATTAAAATATAACAGAAATGAATAGACCAGTATATTTGAACGCCTAAGCCATTTCCAAATAAATGGATCCAAGAATTTAGATAGGTGACGTTGTTTATTTTCTGTCGGCCGATGGATAAAAAATATTATGCTTAGAAGATCCAACTGATTTTGGATTGATTCCTAACTAAGATTTCAGTAAAATGAAATTCGAAACCAAACTTTTAGTCAACTAAAATATCTAAAACTTACCAAATAGATGCTTCTTTTAAGTCTGCACTTCTAAAGCGGAAATAGGCTCTCAAGTTAGATATGGAGATATGGTTTGCTTCAAGCTCGATTGTTCTTCTTCTTATATTACTCAATTAACGGAACCAGAACCGGATATGGCGCATTATAAAATATCCTTTACGAATTTTGAAGAAGATCCAAATGAAGTTCCTTACCCTAAGGAGTTCTGCTGGAAATTTAGACCAAAATACAAGCATAGACAGGATGGAGGCTTCGTATTTGAGAACGACAAAGTTTCCATAGAAACTTTTCTTGATTAGGAAGGATTCCTTACACCCATGGCTCATGGGAAAATAGCTGGAGGACTTAATGAATATGAATGGAAAATCAAAACGTTTAGTGATACTGGTGATGCTTCTCTAATAAAGATAGGAGAGGTAGAAGAAGTACCAATTAGAGCCCAAGAGCCTGTGACATTCTTCAGTTTTGAATCAGGAAAATACTTAGGAGTTGAAGCAGGGACGGGAGAAAAATCTTTAATAGAGTATGTAGAAAAGTATTTTAAAGACTCATAGCATATGCTTACTTTAATAGATAACTAAGTGCAAGAGAATAAGAATTACTTCAAAACGACTGGATTTTACTAAAACAAAATATTTAGGGAAAAATAGCAAGAAGAGAACACACAACCTTTCAATGGACTTTATAGAATTGAACTGGAAGACCCACTGTAAAATGAAACTCTGAAGACTGGATCAAAAGTACGCATCAGTCATGTGTAATACGGAGGTTACTTAACTTTAGTTAAAAGAGAGGATCTTGAGAAAATAAATAAAGCAGAAGAATAGGAAAGTTAAGAAAATCAATAAGATTATGAAGAAATCAATGAATATACGGATTACGATGAAGAAGAAGAATTTTTCAAAGAAGAATCTAAAAAGGAAATCGATACTAATTTATAAGGAGAAGCTGATGAAGAAGAGGAAGAAGAAGATTAATAAATATAGCAAAAATAAGCTTAGCTGTCAAGATCGTAGACAACAGAATAAACATCTTTTATAGAAAAAATGAAGGCATAGAAAGAGGAACTACAGAAGACTATGGAATAGAAGAAGCAATAGATATAAAGAAAAATTTCTTAAGTCAAATAAGATTTTTAATAAGCTACTCACCCAAGTTAAGAGGGGAAATAAAAAATTGCAGAGGGAAGATACTCTATTATTTCATAACCTACTCAAGAAAAAATCTATTTACAAGACTAGAAAAAAATATCTGATTGGATGTTTATTCTATAGAGACAACCAACAAACTCAAACTTATTTGAAATTTAAATAATTACACAAAACCTAGATAAGAGCATAGTTACTAACAAATCCTTAATAGCTTTTAAATGTAAGCTAAGAGGACTTTTTGCAGGAGAACAACAATAGTAAGAAGGACAAGAATAAATAGCCTATTTAGGAGTTGATCAAAACTAAATAAAATTAACATAAGGTCTTTCAGAAAAAAATCACTTCGAAATTCAGAAGAACAGTGAACTAATAAAGGGTTTATGGAATTATGCTCCTGAGTACTGTGTAGTTTAATAAGTAGCTGCTTTACTATAAAAAGATCCAGTCGAGATTTAGAATAAAACAAAATTGGAAAACGACTTTAAAAAGAAATTAGATAGCATAAACTAGATTTTGGTCTATCTGATAAAGGTTATAACTTCGGATAATTTGATTATAACATAATAAATGAAATTCTAAGATTAAGAGATAGAATATAAAAAATACCATAATGTAGAGGTAAATGCTAACATATTGAAATAGCTGAGAGAATGGCACTTCGCTGATTACTTTATTTATATTCTAATCAAAATAATTAAAAACAATAATTTTATGAAGCAAATATAAGAATCAATGGAACGTATTGAAAATGAAGAATAAAAAGAATAAGATGTTAAAGTAAACGTTCAGGATGAATAGAAGGAAAAGGTATCTTTAGAGAAAGAATCGAATTAATAAGTTGTTTAGAAAAACGAAGAGGAAGAAGAAGAAGATTAATCAAAAGATACTTTGGCTTACTTTTTGCAGTAGAGTAATATTTTCCTAGCCTTCTATTTTAAAAACAATCCATAGCCTTTACATACTATAGACTACGATGTTTTAAGTACTTTATTCTCCATACAATGGAATTTCTAAGTAGTTTCATGCTTAGGCAATTTAATGAAGGGAGATTAAATGGCAAAAGCATACGAAGAAATGAGTGATTAATAGATAATTGACTAGTTGGAAAAGACTATTTAGAAGATAAAAACTACAATTGTTCTTAATAAGAATAAAAACAGGAACGAGCCGAAATATCCTGTTCGAGAAATCTGAATGCTATCTATGCTTTGCAATCCAGGAGGTAAAATACATAGGCTTACTCAGAACTATATCCTAAATAATCTGATCTTCTCAAAGAAAGAATAAGACTTCTAAATTACAGATTATGTCTTTAGCTACTACTAAGACAACGAAGGAATATGATATTTCTAAAAGAGTAAACCTCTTAAGGATAATTCCCATTTATTTAAATTAGTGGATAATGAACTTCCAAATAAAAAGGTTTAGAAAAACGAGGATATCTAAAAAGATCCTAAAATTTTCCATAACGTCCTCATTGAGCTCTATATTAGTTTGAGTAACGAGGCTAATATCAACTCCCAAAAATTGCTACCTTTCTTAATAAAACCTGAAATGATATTATACGCTTTAAAAAATATTTTACCAGACCAAAAGAAGTTGAAGTTTAGATGGCTTTAGCTTTTATATAACCTCTATATTACAAACTATAAAAGTTGTAAGTAAAGAGAATACGCTAAGTCAATTATCTTTGAAATTGAACCTAAAGACTAAGAAGTAATTTTGATAGAACAAGCTCGGTGCTAGCTATTCATTAGTGACTATTTTGAAACTCTTGAAAGAAGAAAGACAGTCGACCAGGAGATAGGAGTTCACTAGAACATAGAGACAGTTTATCAGAGACGAATACTTTTAAGAGAATGACTGTTCTCATAGTTCTCTTTATAAAATAATAACTTATCATCTGATGAGGAGCTAGATTTGATCTCAACTAAGATATTCATTAAGATTTTAAATGAACTCGTTTAGCAAAACTTCTTTGATTCCTCTTATGATGATTTTATCAAATTATAGTTGGAAAAGCAAAATAAAGTCTACCAAGATAATTAGCTGGGATATTATAAAATTTTAGTAAAAGAGATTTTGGATGCAGAATAGAGAAAAAAACTTCTCAAGCTTGTTGAATAAAGCTAACAGCCATGTACTCAGCATTTTTGCTTCGCACTAAGAATATGGCTACTTCAAGTTTTGATAAAAGCTCAGCCGAGATACCGATAGAGCAATTTTTTAAATAACTAAGTAAAGCTTTAAAAAATGAAGGATATATATGAGTGCAAAGACACAAATGGAAACATCTCCATCGAAATTCAAATACAGATATACGAGATTCTTCAGTCTTTATACTTCTAAAACCAAATAAAGAACACTGACTATGTAGTGGAGTATCTTAAGTAGGATATTTACTAGGATATACTTAATAATACTTTCATTTATTCACCTCATATTATGCTTAATGAGAAAAACTGGAAAAACATTCGAGATTTCTAATAAGCTACTTACCTATAAGACTTAGTTTACGTTAGAGAGATGAATTAAGGGAAATAAGAGACTGAGTTTAGAAATATCATTAGGGAAAAAATAAGCAGCAATTGGTAAAACATCGATAGCTTGCATATCAGTGAGAACGGATTTTATTAATCTGATCTATTGGTTCAAATCGTTTTTGACTAAAAGGCATACTTAGACTATGAACTCAGAATTAAGTCAGAAATATTCTTACATTCACATCTAAGCGATGTATTTACTCAGTCAGAGCTAATAGAGCGAGCTCTTCCCATTTTAAATTCATATGAATATTCTGAATTCTATAAGGTTAAGAACATGTATTCATAGTTTAGAACTGTCCTCCAGAAAAATGTTATCGAATTTGGTGAAAATGATTACGAACTATTAATAACTTGCCTAAAACAGGATTCTAAAATATCAGGTCCACCAGGAGTAATCGATATGTTCTATACGAAAGGAATTGAGAGTAAAAAATGCTGTGTCTGTTAAAGGTGGAGAGTAAATTAGAATTATGCAAATGCCTGTTGTTTACTAGAGAGTAGCAAAAAGGAAGTTTGAAATCCAGATATTTTCGACATAGAGCCTAGTTAATAATATAGATTCTTAAAATATAAACCTATTTATGGCTTCATATACTTGCTCTTTGAATTTGCTCAATGGAATAACTTCGATCAAAAACTTTAAAATAAAAAATTCGCATAAATATTCTAACTGCTATACGAATTTTGATATGTTCTTATTGCTGGAAACTAAGAAGCAAGCAAATAAACCTATAATAAGCTTTCAAAGCAGCATATAGATATTTTATGGTCACATGTTTTAAAAAATTAGCTCCATCATAGTGCAATTAAAGTCATGATTGAACTAAGCAAATGGAACAGAGACTGCAAGATTTATTTAATCAAAAAAGGCCTCAGTGATTTAGAAAAATTACTTGACTTAAAAGTATGAAATGACTATAACATTGAGGACATCGAATTTTTTGAATTCAAAGACGCTATCTATCCAACTTAGGTATTAGATTTGCTAGAGGTTATGATAATTAGTGAGACTAGTTTTGATAGCAACAATACTCTTTTCAATTTTCTCCAAAAGATTTTCTTCCAGAACAGTATTATGAGAGAGAATGTAATGTTCTAATAAACTAATGAATCAAATAAGAAGGAAACGAAGAAATATAACGTGAGGCAAGTCAGTAATATGCTGTAAAGAGTAAGACAACCAGGAAAGTAATTAGATTACCATCTTAAGCTTTTAGAAATCTTTACTAAGCTTTCAAGAGATGGTAATGTATAAGGATATGCTTAGAGGAGACTCTTTATGCAAAAGTTCATAACAGCTAATGATATAATCAAAATTACTACTAATTAGTAAATTCCATTAGAAAACAAGATACCATACTATCTACTTTTCTACCACATTTAAATCAGATATATGGACTGGTGGTTTGGAAAAAATTTTACTGAAGTGGAAAAAAATAAATTCAAAAAGGACTGCTTCTTCGAGGATAAAGGAAAATGGCTAAGTTTAGTGCTTTAAGATGGAAATTAAAGTTTAGACATTTTACTAAAGCTATAGAACGAATCAACAAGCATTGAATAAGTAAACTATATAGAAAATATGGATTGGTATTCCAGTTATATAAGATCAATAAAAAAAAGCAAACACATAGCTTATAGTATTTCGAAACTCCTTTATGAAATTTGGTGGAGAGAGCCAATTTAAAAGACTGAAAGCAATATAAATAAAGAAACTGCCATGCAATTGAGAGACTAGTATACTCTATATGCAATGAAACACTGCTAAATAGTAAATTGGAATTTTCTATGTGAAACAGATTATAACGAACATGTTTAAACTTTCATTTCAGATTATAGTAATCCTGAATACGAGAATTATTGAGACTTCATTTATGGGGAACCATCACTGACTTAAGAATAACGAGATTAAATGTAAGAATATGTTAAGGTCTTAGAAAAAGCTAGGAAGGTTCTATCGGAAACCTATAAAGATTACTTCACACCTTTATAAGTTAATTACAATGTGATTCAAAGTTATATAACTAAAAGATAAGCCATCATTGGATAAGAATGGAAAAAGATTTAAACTGAAAAGAGACTTGAGAAATACATAGCGACAGATAATTAGTTATATGGTTTAATCGAATAAAAATTTTAGAATCTATCACATGATTTTTGGATTGAGCAAAAGCTTTATAAGGACTTTATCCTAAATTTGATCAATGATCAATACATTGAAACAAAACCCACAAAGTTATAAGATTTAGAATAAAAATATTCTTAAATCCCCAAAGAAAACATATTCGAATATTTGAGGAAATCGTTATTGAACATTTGTAGTGAAGGAATAGTGAATAAGGAGTTCTATGAGTATGTGAAAGGAGGATAAAATATCTTGAACAATATTTTTGTGGATAACTTACTGCTGATGAAATATGAACCTAAAGCATCAGCATTCTTTTCACAAGCTTGGTTATCAGTCTTATACCATACTTGCGTAAACGTAGATGATCAGTTTACATAAATTAATGAATGTATCAAAGCGAATGCATTGCAAATAGATTACAGTAACTTATAAAATATCCTAGCAGTTCCTTTAATAAAGTACATATAAGTAGCTAATAGCAACTGCTATACTAACTACTTTGACTATTTCATTATAGGATAGTTCTAATAAGAATATGAATTACTAACTAAGAATACTTAGCAAATGCTTTGGTTTATAACTCTTGACAAATCTGAATAAGATGATAATAGTTTAAGAGTACAGGAAGAATTCAAAACTTAAACATTAGAGTCACTTGAGAGGACTGAATGGGAGTATCTAACAATGCAAGATAAAAATTAGAAATAGTAAATTTAAGGTTTGTTAGGACAATATGAGCAACCTAATTAGAATAGGTACTTTACACAAATCTCAAATTTAATTAAAATTTGGTGCGAGGCGGTCTAGACTGAAGATTAGTACAGAAACAACAAATAAGGCTAATGGTGGGCTACTTATTTAAACCTTTACGAAGTGATTTAAAACATACTTCTTTCCTTTTAAAATTTAACCGAAGGTCACAAAAAAGATTTGTAAACATTCCTTCGAAAGTAGACAGAAGAATTTAGTATCAATATGCTATACTTCATTGATGTGCTACACACAACACTAAATTAGAGACTTCAATAATATATGTTGTATTACAAAAAGGAAGAATCAGACTAACTTAGTGAAAACATGATTCAAGCTCTCTAAACTTTTGTTTTTCCTACCGATTATTATCGACAAGTTTAGTTCCTTAACTGGAACCTAATAGATTCACCTGATGTATTAGTAAAGTTAAATGAATTACCTTTAATAGATCTAGCTTCATCCTTATACTTTACCTTAGCTGAAATTCTTTAAGGTCCTAATCCTGAAAATTAGGAGTTTCTTATTGAGACTGAGATATTTGGACATATCAATGAAATTTTGTAATTCCTCGCTCAAATCAATTTCAAAATGCCATTAAAAACATAGTTTCAATGCTTTGCGAACTTAGAAATTATTGGATGGGATGGAGAGAACATGAATAATCTAAACTAACTAGCGAAAGTATCTGAAGAAGTACATTAATAAGATTAGAGCATAAAGGAAGAGGCTAAAACAGGATAAAGTAATATCAAGACCCCTCAAAAAGAGCCTATTCCAAGAAAAGTAGATTATGATGTTGAAAAATAAATCTTGATCTTCCTTAACAGCATGGTTGAAGGTAGATCTACTTATAATGATAAAGTACTATAACATCTCTACGACTAGCTTGACCTAGATTTAATGATCTGCAATTTGCATTATCATATAGAGCAAGAGAAGTCTACATCAGATTAATAAAGGAAAAAAATAATATTACTCTATTACTCATTTTTAAAGGTTCTAGCTGACAACTTAGAAGACGGTAAAAGCATAAAGAAAGCATTAGAAATTTGGATTAAAAAAAATAAGCTCAAAATCGATCAATATGTTTGCAAAATTGAAATCTTGGATAACACTCAAAGTCTTAAGTTATTGTACTTCTCAACTTAGATAAAGAATATAGATTATTATAAAGATCCTATCATTTAGCAAGCTAAGTAGACTTTAGTCAGTGAAATTAGTAGAGATACTCCTGAAGAAAAACTTAGTTAGTTCTGTGATGCTTCTGAACGATTGATTCGCTTGATTGAAAGATTGGCAGATTTAAAAGAACAAAGTGAGAATGGGTCATTCAAAAATAGGTTCATATACGATTTCATAGTTCAAAAAATGGAATGGTAAAGAAGAGCTTTATATGTGCTAGCCTTATTATGCAATTTGTAATTCCTTTTACTAGAAAGCTAAGAACATGTTGAAATTCAGCAACACTGGTCAATTTACTTAATTCTGATTATCTTTAGAACCCTTTTATTATTCTTTTCCGTAACTTTCTTTGCCAACTAAGTTCTTTTAGAAAGCTGACTAGACCTTCAGGTTGTTTATGAAGAAATAGATGACCAAAAAAATTCGCATAAACTTAAGAATGGAGAAGAACTAATTATCTCACAAAAAGAAACTTGGTATAGAATCTTTAAAGGAACTTGCTTTTCTTGAAATTTCTAATATAAGTGCTTTATCTGCCTAGTATCCATAATGGGAATATTCTATAAACCATTCTTGGCACTTACTCTAGTAATATTTTTGTGTGATCATGAAATAATGAAGACTGTTATACTGAGTGTGTTTCTACATATCAACAAAGTCGTAGCTACATTACTCTGTACAATCATCTTATTCTATTGGTTTACTCTCTGGGCTTATTTCAGTGGAATGTATGAATCTTATTAATTTACTTCTGGTCCAACATGCGACTCACTTCATGAATGCTTTAGGTGGCATTTCGAATTAGGTTGGATGAATGTTCCTGAATTTTAAGATTACTAAGGAGTAAACGAGAACAATTCAATTTTGATATTCAACTTCACCTACATTCTTATTATTAACTTAATCACTACAGCTGTCATTAGTGGTATTATCATTGATACTTTCAGTGATATGCGTAGTTAGTAAGAAGCAAGAGCAGATGATGATAATAATGTTTGCTTCATATGTTGTAACAAGAGAGAAATCTTTGAGCGTGCTGGTCTTAAATTTGAAGATCATCGAACTAAAGATCACAATATGGATTACTACATTTAGCTACAAATGCATATTCGATACCTTGAAGCAGAAGATTAGAATGGAATCGAAACTTATCTAGATCAACTTATTTAGAAAAAGAAATTCATCAAATGTTTGCCAATCAACCAAAGCAACGAACTTAACAAAAAACTTTATGACTAGCAAGACGCTCCAAGAGTGTTGAGTTGATCGATAACAATTAACTTTTTAATTCAATCAAATTTAATTTAATATTAAAGTAATCTAATACCTTTACTTCACTACTTATTTCGAATATATCTGAGAGCAAATTCTCTGTTAGCTCTTCATAATACTATGCTTTTCTTCTTCTATCTTTTCGTTTCTTCAATTATTTTAGGATTTTTTGCTTTATTTAACTTTATTTTGTTTTGGCTTAAATAGAACTATTGTATGTATTTAAAACTGATCAAGTGAACCCTCTTTAGAGTTTAAGTTATTGTAGGTTAACTAATTTTCCAGTTGACTTACTTATGATAGTGTTGACTCTAATACTTACACATATGCTAGTTTTAAGCTTTTGATGGATATAAACTTAACATCTCAAAAGTTTCTTATTTAAATATTAAGATTCAACTACCTGTATGTAGCAATTTTCCAAATATGATAGATTGAAGACTAATAAATAGCCTTGGAACTCGGTTTAAAGGTTTTTACTCTTACAGTGTATTCTAATTAAGTTTGTAAGGAGGTGTTGGAGCTAGAAAAGAGTGAAATTATATCTTAGTCTCTTAAAATTAAAAAGCTGCTAGCTAGATTATTTTTATGTGATGGATTCACTCTATTTCTGGCTATACTGCATTAACCTTCCAGCTTCCCAAATAAATATCTAATTGCTCTTTTTCTAGATTTTCATGAAGCTCAACTACTTATACTTATAAACAAAGCATTCCTTTGATTTCAACTTCATTATATGCCTTCTGCTACCTAAATTTTCTATATAAAGATTAAGAATTTCAATTAAGCAAAATTTCTCCCTTTCACATACATAGAAACATTATAAAAGTAGACAAATCAATAAATAGCAGCTATAGAACTACTCCTCAAACCCAAGTAACTAGCATCACCCAAATAACATAATAAAGGCCTTATACATTTAGTTTAAAACTGTTTAGATATAAGAGCAAGTATTCAGTTAGGCCTTTTATAAAGCATGTTCTAATGATAAATTTTCACACTTCTATTCTTTATCTTTCCTTGCTAAAACTCTGCTAACTTCTTTATTTAAATAGCTATATCTCTTAAAAGAGAAGTTGGGATTTGGTAACTTAATTATACGAATAAAAGGCAACTATAAGCTTAGATACTTACTCAATTTAGCTTATTCTAATGCAAATTCTCTTATATTAAAAGTCAGCAGATTGCAATTAAGAGCTCACGTCAAAGTTTTATATTTGCTTTGAAGTAAAAGAACGCTAAGCACTTAAGAATTTAAACTTCAAATTCCTATTTCATCTCTTTACAGATCTTTTCATGCTTAACTCTGCAATAAGATCAAGAATCATTATATTTGGCTTTGAATAAAAGAAACTTAATGATTACTAAGCTTTATTTAGAAAAGAATGCAAGCTTGAAGAATAAAAGAAAGCATGCTAGATAGCATTTCAAAGTACTTTAGAATCAGTACACCAATTACTTATCCTTAACTATTAAAGCATCTAAGTTGAGTTTTAATTCTTCGAACTCAGATTCTTTTTTAATTACGCAAACAGCCAAGGAAGTCAAATACTTAAAGTCCTTAATTTATTTTACAAAAATAGACTTTTAACCAGCAAAAATAAAAAATGAGATACTCATTTTCAATTAAAAGGATTAAGCTTTTTCTAAGTTAGACTGAACAATATGGATATAGAATCCATTTTATGATTAAAACCTCTTATTTATTTAAACTTTAACAGCATTCTTAATAAAGTGATATGCTTATTATCTATTCTATTAGATCCACTACTCTAGATAGATTAATCATGCTTTTTAACTTGTCTAGTCTAATTCTATTTTTATAACTGTATGCTTAACTTTTAAGTTGAGACCTTCAAATCGTTAGTATAAAAGTAAACTATGAAGCTTATTTTTAAAAGCCTTATCAAATCTAAAGGTAGTTTTATTAGAAAGATAGTCTTTTAAAAGGTTTCTTTCTTATTAGTAGTGATAGTTTGATATCAATGTAAAGAAAGAGACTAGAGAAGAGAATAGTATAGTGCTTATACTTTTAATTACTAATTTAGATGCTATATTAAAGGGAATAAACCAGGTATTAGTTTCAATTATGCTCCTTAAAAATTGGGTTTATATATGAATAAACTTTTACTTAACTAAAAATTAATAAAGTATAAGGAAGGAGAAATTAGCTTACTCAGCAAATTAGTTTATTGAGTGGACACTTTAAATTGTTTCAAAAGCAGGTTTGGATCTAAGCAAATTTAAGTCTTATAATCTAATACGCAGTAGTTCTAGGAGCTTTATACCAAAGCCAACTATATATATCTTAATTTAGTCGTGCGACACTACTAAATATCAATAAAGCATCTAAATCCAAAACCTAGCCACCTTACTTAATTATGTGCTTATGGTAACGCCAAGTTTTTATTGAAATAATCTCTACACTAAACTTAATAAATATCTGACTTTAAATATCTTCTTCCATAATCAAATGAAAATGAGTCTACTTCTTATATTAGTTTTAATACCTGAATCTGACTTTATTGCTAATGATTAAAAAATAGAAGCTTACTAAATTGGACGAAGCTGAATGTCTTGTTGATTCATTACTGCTAAGGTTTGAAGGAATTAGTAAGATCTGTAGGGAATACTTTATTAAGCTGCTAATTTACTTATTTAAAGAAACTTCTAGTTGACTAGTTTGCTTTGTAAGAAGATATAGAGCTATGATAATCTAAGAATTGCATAATTTAAGGGATAAGAAAAATTATAAAAAGAGCAAGAGAAAGTAATAGAATAAGAAGGCTTTTAATGAGTTAGTTAGTTCTTACACTTTAAAACAGGAAAGAATATAAAGTCTAGAAATTTAGTCAGATGAAGAAACTAGCAAAGGGAAGTATTTCAATGTGGCTTATTTAAATAATACGCTAAAAAAATTAGAAGAGATCAAAAATATTAAAAGGGAAATAGAAGTTGCTTTGTAATTTGGTTTTCATAATATTTCTATATCTATAAGTCAGTTTCATCTTAGATGGTTGGGTAGATAGAAAATAAATAAAGTAAATTATTAATCTCATAGTAGATATATATTAGGGATATTAAGTCAAGAGATAATTATTTAATTTTCAATTACTCACTTTTATAAGGGTGAATTCGTTTTCATTATAAGGTATAAAATCAATAACTCTTAAAAAGTCTCCAACTTAAAATTTAAGATTCAAGAGTAAAGCTTGAAAAGCATTTCCTCTATTACTCATTAAAAGTTATCGAAGTGATAGTTACAATTCATCAAAGTTGAAAGTGATTAAATATCCTTCTAAGAACAAAATTAACTGAGACCAGAGAAGAAAAATTATCGCTCTCAATTTAAGGAAGTAGAGTCAAAGAATTATTAGATTGAGATTTGTTTTAATTTCAATCCTTAGACATGAAATCCTTTTCTTCTTGCAAAAATTAACTTCAAAACTTATTCTTTTTTAATTAAACTTAGTAATATCCAACGCCACTTTAGCTTTCCCTTTAGCCTTATTCCTTTCATTCAATTTATTAAATTAAAAATATCAGAAAATCAAGGAAACTGGTTATTCATTAAGCCTAGGTTATCTTTCTCTAGTATTTGATTTAATCATTTCGTTCTAGAGAAAGCAACTTGATATTGAGATTTTATTCTCTGTTTATTATCTATTTTGCCGATAAAATATAATAAGCAACTTATTTAGTCCCTTAGTCATGTAGCCTAAATAAAAAGACAAATGCAAATATTTTCTTAAAGCTGATTTGCTACATTTGATGCTTAAGCTTTTCCATCTCTTGACTTTCAAAGGCTAATTTTGGAGCTTAAAAGTACTTTTAATCTGCTAATTATTTCTAAGAGCTTACTTATAAATATCTATCCTATTAATACCCAAAGGAAGGTCAAATTTAATCTAAGCTAAAGTTAAGGTGAAATATATAAAGATAGCAGTACTCAGAAAAAGTCAACTTATTGAACTATTAATACCTTTTAAGAAGTCCTTAGTAACTAAAGCTTACTAGAATACCCAGTTTTTATATATATTTTAAGTCTCTAAATTTAATTAAAAATTAGAAGAGAAATAGTAATTAAACACTCCTTTCTAGCTTATAATAACTAAAGCTGATCAATGAGAAAGTTAAGCTATGTAAATTAACTAAACGATGAAGGGATTTATAAACCTAATGAGGAAGGAAGATTATAGAATTAAGGTTTAGGTATTTAAGCTTAAATTAAGGATCCTTATTAGTACTAAAAGTGCGCTATCCGGGACTCGAACCCGGGTCAACTGCTTGGAAGGCAGTTATCCTAACCACTAGACTAATAGCGCCTTATCTTAATAGTGACTAGATCTATTTAAACTTTATTATCTAATAGTTGTCTAAATAATAAATTCAAAGATACTTAGTAGTTTTCAAAACTCTGAGCTTTAATTTAAACTCAAAAGCAATCTGAGTTATAAATCCTATTTCTAAACTTTAAGTTTGTTACTCTTTTTATAAAATGTTTATACCAAATTTTCAAAAAGACACTTTAAAGATAATTCTTGAAATTAGAAAAGGTAAAAACTCTAAAATCCACTAATCATAAAAATCCATAACATAATCATTTGAAAGTTTCTTAATAAAGTACATGAAACGCTCAATCATTTTATACTTTATAATCAGTTAGCTTTTCTTATCATTAAGTAAAAGAAACAACTTTAAGAATGATCCTTAATAATTGTTTATGGCCTAGATTATCTATATAGGTCTTAATTAATATAGTGATTATTTATTTTATGCAAGTAATAAAGCGAACTAATAATCAAACTACTATATCTCTAAGATTATTAGAATTAGCGTATTCAGTAATAAGTAAATATCTTAGTTTCCTTTATTTTTACTCTCTGTATAAGCTTTATAAAAGAAGATTCAATCTTATTCCTTTATAATTAAACTCAGTTAGTTTTTTAATCAATTAAAGGATTTGAATCTCTTAAGTATGGAAATTATAAATTTGATTAAGTAATTTAATATCTCTTACTATAAGCTTTCTATTCATTCTTAATAAAGCCTTCACTAAACAATCTTTTGCCTTAATAATTTTGCTTTATTATACCCTCAGCTATTTAAAAAAAGACATCCAAGCATAATATACATTTTCATCTAACTTTAACTTATTTAATAGTTAATTGTACTATCTAAACTTCTAAAATTTAAGCAATATTTGATACATAATTAGTTATAAGCTAATTAGACTGTATATCTATCTTAATCCTTACTAAATCAATAGCTTATATTTAGGGCTTCTTTGATCTAATAGCTTTCAGTATGGCTAATCTATTAAAACAATTTACTTTGTTATATTTATTTCCCTCTAGAGTATAAAGTATCTCCTCTATTCTACCTAATTAATTAAATAGACTCAAATTAATTACAATCTAACTACTTCTCTTAATCTTATGATTGGACTGTTTTCCTTATTCTAGAACAGATCTATTAATATATAAGAATAGTTGAACGAAAATAAAGCTTGTTATAAGTATAAATTATGAAGCAGCTTTAATTTAAATTTGGTTTGACTTAACTAAAGCTATTGCTTAACCCTATTAAGTCTAGTTTTATTAAGCTATAGAGTTTGAAATTAAATTATAGAAAGGAAGATTATTTCCTATATCATGTCACTACCTCTAGTTTAACTTTGTTCAAGTATCTTTCTCTTTATACCTTTAAATAAGCTACTTTTTACCATTTTAGTTTGAAGGGTATTTGATAGATTCCTTGTAACTGAAATTATGGTTGTAATGAGAAACGATTTTATGCTGAAACCTTATCATTATTCATATCGATCTCACCAAATAAAAAAAACTAAGATAGCTTCAATAGCCAAATATGTATAGAATTAGTTCCAACAAATAATAATTAAATCAGAAGAGAATTCTTACACTATTTAAGCTCACTTTCTCTATTTATGGTAGATCAAATAATATAATTTAGACTGAGTTTTCCTTTTTGATATTCAGACTAAATATCTAAAACTTTGCTTTATCCTTAATCTAGATATAGATGGATTAGTTACTCAACGCTTATCATTTATCTGTCTTTTTGCTTTTAATATCATATTACAATTACTCTCTTTCTAGTATCCTGGAAAGAATTAAAACTAAGTTTAATAACAAGCACATTAATTATGAATATGACTAGCTTAATATATTAATAAGGCTTCTTTTATTAAGCTTCCTTAAAATAAAATTTCTTTCTTTAGTTAATATAAAATACCACCTTTACTACCAGATTCTATCTCTTGGCTATAGTCCTATAATACCATATGTTTATTCATTATTAGATATACTTAACTATTCTTCCTTTTCTATCCATTCTATAAACTCATTTAATATACAACTCTTAAATATTTATACTTTGCCCTAATAATTACAAACTAATAAGGTGCAATTAACCTAGCTGATACCTCTTAATAATAGCTAAGAAAGCTAATAATTACTTGTAAGCCATTACCCTTCTACTTTCATTGCTTAGTCATTTAACTCATTTAATCATTTCCAATACTATCCTTTTTATAAGTCTAATAAGATTTCTCCTTTTCGCTAGAGTATAAATAATAATCCTCTAATTTGATGCTACTAGACACTTGTTTATAACGTCATTAATTTAGGTATATTTAAAGAAGGTTAGAAGTGAAGGGTAGAGCATATTCTAGGTAGTATTAGTTTAGAAGGTATTAGCTATCCATTCCTTTATAGGATACTTTTGCTTTACCTTAAAGAGATGTTAATTATATCCTTTATTGCTATACTCTAGACTTATTTTTAAACTACTATGAAGTATATAATAAGAAGTGATATAATGTAGTAATGCTTATTAAGTCAGATTATGCTAGTGAAGCCTAAGATGAGCTAATAGTAGTGATCGCTAGTAAAAAGGATTTAAACCTAATAAGGATTATTTTATTTCAGGTACCTACATTATAACAAAAATGGGAGGAGGAAATATGTCTTCGCTTTAATTTTGAAACGGTAAAGATTGCTTATGCTAATAGCTAACTAAGGAGTTAAGTGATTAATAGGGACTAGAAGAAGAGCTTGTGAAATAGGTTTAAAGGGTGTAGAGTAGATCTGGAGACAGGAACAAAGGAGTGAGTAAGTAAACTACTTACTAAAATAGGGAGAATAGTTGTGATAGTGGGAGTTATAAATAGAAGTAGACTTAAAAAATTTGTCTTGCTAACTAGTCATAGTGCAGTTAAATCAGTTCTAATGAAAATTGAAACGAAAGTGAAAACGTTAAATCAAGAGAAAGTTCATTTCATTCTTAAATTAATAGTCAAAGTCAATACTAATATTCTCATTAAGCAATAGGAGAATATATAGACAACTCTTTCATATATGAAACGGTCCAAAAGTAGTTTAGAGATAAATTTATATTTCATAAGTAAATAGGCGAAGGAAATTATGGCAAAGTCTATTTAGCAAAGCATAAATAAAAAGGAAAGTCCTTTGCAGTCAAAGTTATACCAAAGCAATCAAACTAAAAGTTAAATTTAGATGAATTTCGGTCACTGTAACTACTTGTAAGTTATCTAATTTAGATGCACCCTAATATCATGTAACCTTATGCACTCTACGAAAAGAAAGATTTTATCACTCTAACTTCAGAATTCATTGAAGGCTAAAACTTAGCTTACATTCTAGCCAAGTAGGGTTGTTAAGAAGAGAAGAAAGTCAAAATAATAATGAAGTAAACATTGATAGGAGTTTTATGCTATCATGAAAATGATATTTTGCATAGGAATCTTAAACTTGAAAAAATTGTCTGCTAGAACTTTGACGATGACAACAAACTGCTCATTAAGATAATTAATTTCGGACTTTCTATCAATTAGTCGAAAATACAGAATGACTAAAATGTGGGATCAATTATCTACAAAGCTCCAGAGACTTTCACTGGGCAATTTACAAATAAAAGCGATATTTGGAGTTGTGGAATAATAATGTACACTTTACTAACAGGGTAGTTTCCTTTCAAAGTTAGGGAATTAATTGAACATATAAACAACTTAAAAAAGTGCTAGTAGCAAAGCTAACCAAAAATATTTAATTTAAAGTATAGTAAGAAAAAGGAAGTAACTGAAGAAGCGTAAGATTTGTTATCTCAAATGCTGCAAATAAATCCTAAGTTGAGATATAGTGCTGAAGACTGCTTAAATCATAAATGGTTTATGGATAACTAATTAGAGGAAGAGAGTGAGGTATAAGAATATTTAGAGAGACTATTAAGGTTTTAAGATACTAGCATGATTAAAATAACTTTTTGTTGATTTGAGGTTTCAGAAGTAATTAACTCTTAATAAAATTAGAAAGCTCAAAATATTTTTAAATATCTAGACTGAGATAAGGATGGAAAGATTTCTTATGAAGATTTACTAGCATCCTATGAAAGATATTTGTAACCATTAATAGAGAAGGATGTAATTCAAAGGGTTTTTAGTACCTTGGATGTAAACAAAAGCGGGTACATTGAATGAAGCAAATTCTTAATTACAATCATAAATTTCGAATAAGTGCCTATAGAAATACTCGACCATATTATCTCTAAACTAGACCCTTAAAATAGAAAGAAAATAAGCTAGCAAAACCTAAAGAAATATATTAGTAGCAAAATTGAAACGAAGCAAGCAGGAAAAATTCTGAAAGAACTTAGGTTTGATTAGAGAGATTATATATCAGTATAGTAGTTAAGGTAATTAATATTGAAAGACGAAAAAGTTCAATGATATTAATGAAAATTTTAATTTTAATATGATTTTATAAGCTAATTCGTTATATTTAACAATATATCTCTATAGATCATAAAGAATGTTCAATAAGATTATCAGTCTCATTCTGCAGAGCTATAAGCATATATTTATACTAAATGACTAAAATGTTACAATATCATCTATTCTAAATGTGAGGTTTATTAATAGCTCTTGAAAGGAAAGAATGGCATGCATTTATACAATGGAATGTTCCTTTATTTTATATCTAAAAATTAATATTTTAAGGTGTTTAGATTATAGATATTTCAATTAGATAGTCAATTAATCATTATTATGTTCAGATATAAAGTAACACTCTAAGGTTAAAAACTTTTAGTAACGTTGATTGTTAGTTTTGAGATTAAAGGAAAATGTAGCACTAAAATTAAATTATTCGGATAATAAAGTTCAACTGGTAAGCATACTTAACTAGTATTTGAGTTAAGACGATAATAGAAGATCTAAATTATTAAGGGAGTCATTTAAAAAAGCAGGTACTTTAATTTTGGTTTAACTAACTATTTGCTTAATATATGATTCAATAGACTTATAACTAATCTATTATAACTCTTTCTAATTATTAGATAGTAATTAATCTAAAATCCAAGACCTTTTAATAAATCTTAAGCTGTATTAATGATATAAGCTTATATTTATTAAGTTCATAAGAGAATTAAAATCTAACGAGTGAAGGCAAATATTCAAAATTAGAGGGATGAATATATTAATTTTTTTGCCTTTATTTCGTTATTCTTGTACAGTTACTTTATAAAAGAGGTAAGAAAGGATTATTTAAAGCCTTTTCTTTCTAATTTTTCCTTACTTTAGTTCTGAGAATTTTATTTATCATCTGCTTAAGAACTTTTTCTAATGATTACTTGCTGAATCAATTATATATAGTAAGCTAACTAGTAACTATAAGCTAGATTATTAGCAATAAAAAAGAGAACTGCTTTTAAGCTGCAAAGCTAGAGTGTTTGTGAAATATAACAGCAAGGTACTATCTTCCTTTATAGTGCCTATTTATTATAATCCTTATGCTTAAATAATTGGAATTTAAGTAATTTTAATTTGTACTAATTTAGCAGAATTTAATGATCACACATTATGAATAAAAGACTTAAATTAATACTAAAATGGATAAAGAGGCAAGAGTCATGAGTAAGTAATGTCTTTATATACTCCTAAGAAAATTAAGCTACCTTATGATTTTGATAGCTTTGCTAGAAGGTAAATTTAGAGTGTCATAGTTAATTTAATCAAGTTTGTATTAAGGTAAACCAAATCGCCTTTTATATGATTAAGAAGATGCATAAGCATCATAAAACAGATTGAGCATGAGTATTTAGCAACTAAATCTGATAAGAAGTAAATAAACTAGGCTATATCTAATTTAAATCAAACTAAAAGTATTCTAAGCAAAATAAATTAGAAGACTTCCATTCACTCAAGAACTAATAGTACTTTGAGGTTTTTATTTAGAGAGGCTATACTTATCTTCTGAAATAGACTAGTCCTCAATTTATATTATGTTGATCAATAGTAATTGACATTATCTTGCATCTTCTTGCAAGAAGAGGAAAATAATAATAGATTAATAAGAAATTAGTTCAGTCTCCTTATTGTCTAGAGATTTGTTTCCTTAAAAAACCAATCAAAAAGCTATAATTGCCTCTATTATAATTCCCAACTCATCAATCCAAATTTAGTATAAAAGAGAGTGATTACCTATAAAATAAGGCGCTATTAGTCTAGTGGTTAGGATAACTGCCTTCCAAGCAGTTGACCCGGGTTCGAGTCCCGGATAGCGCACTTTTACATATAATTGATAGTTATATGTATTAGATAAAGATACAAAGGAAAGTATATTTAAGGATATAATTACCTTTAGATATTGCTTCTACTAAAAAGGGAGGTTAAAATAGGATGATTAGAGCTTTAGTATTTAAAGGATATTTTGATGCCTACAAAAGATAAAAAAGTTTTGCTTAGACTTACTAAAATCCAACTAAATGTGGATAACTTCCTTCTTGACATTCTAAAGAAGGATAGATTTATCATATAAATATAATAGATTTATTTATGCTAATACCCTCTATAAAATATTACTAGCAACTTGCTTGCAAAATAGTAATGGCATAATCATATAAAAACTAGGAATTAAAATTGAATTCAAAAAGTTACCCAACTATAGATATAAGTATAGCTACTTCTATAAGCTTATACTAATAAAAGACCTATAGTATACTTACTCAATCTGATAATCGGAAAAACAAGTCTATAAAAGAAACCTGAATATGAGAAAAAATCTAAGTATTCTATCCTTTTAAAAAGCTCAAACTATATTCAATTATCAATAAATTTTTACACAGACAAATAAAAACTAAATAGAATAATAAGGTTAAAATAACCTAGTTCGTTATATCTAATTATTATAGAAGCACTTGTATACAATAATTCTAAGAGAAGAATATTATAGATTTAAGTCCTTGCTTTAAATAATAACTAAATACACTAAGATTTTAAGTTAAAGCCTATAATTCAAAAAAGAACAGTGGATATAGAGGTATTATTACTCATTTTATTCATTTTATAACCTGAAATTTTGCATTCGTTATATCTCCAATAATTATATAATTGGAATATATAGAAATAGTTGCTTAAATCTTAAATAGCTAAAAGCTAGTTAAGAACAATTAATAACAACTTAGGATATAAGAGGATATTCATATTTCCAAGATGTTTATATTGTAGCTATTTTAATTTATTGAGTATTTTTAAATATTTGAGTATGAGAATCAAAGAAAGATGCTTGCTAATTAGAGCAAAAGATCAATATGATGAAGGTATTATCATTTGTAATACCCTTTATTGATAAATAGTTTCCTAATTCGATTTTTACAATTGATTTCATCATAAATGAAATACCATTCTACTAAAAGACGAATTCTTAGTGGTATTTACATTTTAAACTGGCAAGTCAGTTTTAAAAAACTCCAAACTAGCAGTATAAAAGCTTTGTTGATAAATTTAAGGTTTGATAGCATTTTTATTTTATAAATTTGATGTAAATACTAGTGTTTCTAGCTATTTAAGCATATTCTAATTCCTAATACATTTGACTTAATTATAATCATGTAGCTAATTCATCAATTTCTTTAGTTAAATAAGGTATATTAATAAAGTAAAAATCCTTTGTATTGGTAAGAGGTTTGAATTTATTAAATGTTGATAACAAATATTAAGCTTTAGGGTTATAAATGATAACTTAGAGTCTCCCTGCTTTTGTTCACATAAATAAAAGTTTAAGCTTATGGAAATTAGGCTAAAAGTGGTATCATGATAGATATATTTCAAACCAGTTTGTAGTTCTAGATCTAAAATACATGTCTCTGCTATCTTTAGCCCTCAGTGATGACTTTTTTTCATTTGAATTAGCAAAATATTTAAATCTATTAGATGTTGATAACCTTAAAAATTATGTTCTAAGCATAAATATAAAATTGCTCGATCTACCCCTAACCAGAAAACCTAAACTTATCATCTAATTTTAGCTTTAAGTACTATAACTAACCCAATAAATACTAGAGAAAGAATTTAACTTTTATACTTTTATATTTGATTCTCATTTATGATTGTATCTTCTAAAGCAAACCTATATATCATTCACGCTTATAAAACAAAAGCTTAAACAACCTTTCTAACTATCGGTACCAATAAAGCGAAAAATGGAACTTCTACTTGATTCTTAACAAAATATAAATTCTGATTAAATATAATTGTTATGATTTAATCAATAATATATCGTTTTAGCTCTACTTGTGATAACATCATATAGTAGAATATAATTAAAGCTAACCTAAGGTAAATTAAATTATGATGGGCTTCTTAAACATTTACACTCCTTTCTAACTATAAGTATGCTGAAAGTAATACAAATATAGCTTGATATTTTAAAGGGTCTAATTAAATAGGAAAAGAGGGAAAAGGAAGGGTTATATAATAAGAAAGTAACTATTTTACTATCTTTAACTTGGGTAATTTACTTCAAGTCTTACCTAGGAAAAAATCTAAGAAAGCCAAAAATATTGCTGCTAGTAGTTGATTTTTTTAATTATAGAATTATGGAGAAAACTTAACTTTTTAAGTGAGATTTATAACACAAATTAGGGATTTTTATACTGAAAGTATAAAATAAGATAAGTCTATAAAGCTCGTGTATGAAACTAATAATATAAATCTAAGGATGTTATAAGCAATCTACTTACTCTCTTCTTAAAATTGGCCGAATAAAAGCCATGTGTGCTATTCGAAAGTTCATTAACATTAGCTGTTGTAATAATATTTAAGTTAACTGAGTTATTACCTTTTTTAGCTGTAGTGAGATTTTTATTAATCAAGCTAAATTTATTTGAGATACTTTTCAAATATACATCCCTTAAGGGAGATTAAAATTAAAAATTGAATTAAAGTTTTATTTGTAAATTTTAAGTAAATAAGCATTCTCTGTAGGAATGCTAAAATAAACAAGACAAAGCTTTAAAGTAATTGATGATATGAAACAATAAAATGAGTTTTCAAACTGTTCAGCTTTTCCAATTTTCTCCAAGTTATAAGCATCAATTAATTATAGAGGGTATTGAGTTTCTATTAGTCCTACTTAGAAAATTGATTATATAGCTTAATTACTTAATTAAATAAAGTTAAGCCTTTTTAATTAAGGGCCATTTAAATTTTAAGCAATCATCTATCTTGCAACTGTTCATCATAAGCTCAATATTCCATCATGTTAGATGCTTACAATTTCGTGATTAACAGATTGAAATTATAACCATTTACTGTTTATCTATCTATTTCCTCTTCATCTTCAAAGATAGAAGCATTAGCTTGATATTTTGTAAAAGGAAATGCATAATTTCCATTTAAGTATCTAAGAAATTACTAATTTCATTATTATTTCATACTAAAGGTAAACTTAGTTTCGTAAATTTTTTATTTAATTAATTTAGCATTAAATCACTTCAATCCTTAATAAGTAGAAGCAATTTTCTTCCTTTATACCCTTTATTTCTATCTTTCAGTGAAAGAAATCCATAAGTATATAAACTCAAAGTATTTAAGAAGATCAGTTATATAAAAAGCAATAACCAATTAGTAAGGTAGGAGTTTAAGCTAATAATGCAGGCAACTATATATTTAAAAGAAAAGCAAGGATGGAAGTTGTTTAGCTGATATTAAAATTATAAACATACAGAGATTTCTCCTAAAGTAACGGAAAGCTCTACAGACATTTTTTTTGATTTAACTAATAAAAAGATTATGAAAGAGATTTTATAAATTAAATATGGGAAACAGTAATTCCTCAAGTTTGTAGAATTAGAAGGATGATACTTGTATTGAGCCTTAGTAAAAGCCAAAAGATAATTTAGAGTAAGAATGAATTGATGAAATGATTGAAGATGAGGAAATAACTCAAAACTTGGAGATTTTGACTGGAGATAAGATTAAGATGAAAAGACCGAAAAGTGTAAAATCTAATCTGGAGGGTATAAGAAAAATTCAACATCAAAAAGCGTCGTTAATTTGTATTTAGTATGACAGCAGTGATAATTATCAGTAAGAATCTTCAACAATAGGACGATCAGATAGTATTTTAAATATTAAATCAAAATAAAATTACAGAATCGATAACTCTAACATTTCAACTCCGTTTTAAGACAACAAACTTTCCTTGACTCTAATTAAAGTAGAAAGTTCTTCATTTATGTTCAGAAACGACAAAAAGTTTAATGAAACGTACACTTTATAGAAAAAGATAGGAGAAGGTGGCTTTGCTCAAGTATTTTTAGCTTTAAACAAGAAAAATAATAAATATTATGCAGTGAAAATTATTAAAAATCAAGGAAATAGAAAATTAGATTTATGTGAGTTCCAAATCTTATAATCATTAGTAAGTTATCTATTCAGAAACATCCTAATATTATAAAGCTATATGAGTACTATGAAGAGGAATTCTAAACTAAGTTTGTTTCTAAGTATATTTAAGGAAAAGACTTAGGCGAAATTCTAATTTAAGAGAAATATATAGATGAGCACAGGGGTAAAATAATAATGAAGCAAATACTGTAAGGTATTTCTTATTGCCATTAAAAAGGAATTTTACATAGAGATCTAAAGCTTGAAAACGTAATCTGCACGAATTTCGAAAATATAGACAAGTTATTAATTAAAATAATTGACTTTGGATTTTCTATTAGCAAGCAGATAAAATAAAGCTAGAAAATAGTAGGAACTATCATGTATTTAGCACCTGAGAGTTGTTAATGCTATTACTCAAAAAAGACAGATATTTGAAGTTGTGGGGTTATAATGTATTTACTGCTTACCGGAGTATTCCCCTTCAAAAATAATGATATTATTGAGTATATTAAAAACAAAACTGATAGTTAAGTATTTTAAGTTAAACTTCAGCCAAAATAAAAGAGTAATATATCTGCTTTAGCATGGGATCTGATATAAAAAATGCTTAAAATAGACTCAGTTTAAAGATACAACGCTGAAGATTGCTTATCTCATGATTGACTTTGCTCCTCAAAGAGTGATAAAAGACTCAGATGACGAAAGTACCTGGAAAAAATTATTTCTCTCAAAGCGAGTTCAATATAAATGGCAGCTCTTTTTTCTTTTAACGTAGCTTAGATACTTGACTCCTAATAAAGTCAGCATATTTAGGAGCTATTCGAAAAAATAGATAAGGATAAAGATGGAAAGATTTCTTAAGAAGACTTTACATAACAAGTTTTAAAATAAGGTAAACAGAACATAAAAAAGAAAGATCTCGCTCAAATTTTTAATCTATTGGATGTAAACTAAAGTGGACTCTTATAATTAGAAAATCTTAAACTTGGTTGTCTGAGATGGAAAAAATTAAAACAAGACAATAGACTTCTTGACTTAATAATCCAATAATTATAACTAGAAAATTAACAATAGATTAAGTATAACCATTTATAAGAATTTTTCAGAAAGAGGTTACAGGACAAAAAAATTAAAGAAATAATGGAGAATTTAGAATTTGACGAGCAAAGAAATTTGAGTGTTCAAAATCTGTTAAAATTTATGCAAGGCTAGTAATGAATTTTCGTTCGTTCGTTTTTTTAATTTAATTTAAGTTAAATTCTTAGCATATTCAATATATAATAAAAAGGAAACTCTTAATTTCATTCTATTCTTTTAATTTAGCAGAATGTAAAAGAGTAAGAGATTATGAATATTGTTCCAGTGATAGAACTATTTAACTTAGATAAAATTGCTTTATCTTTTCGATGTATACTAATAGTTTCTTATTGAGTATTACAGTTTATCTCTTATCAATTCATCAAACTAATGAGATAGAAAAATCGAAATTAAATATAATTTTTATTTTTTTCTTTAAGGTGGCATAAGAGGTCTGTTGATGATCGTAGTAAATAAAAAAGAGAAGAGCCAAAATATGGTATCATTAATAATTCTTACAAAATGAATAGAATAGACTCAAATCGCTAAAGTAATCTCTCTAATACGAAGTTAACTAAAATTCTATACTCTTTAATCATCTAAAAATTATCTTTTCATTGTTAAGATTTCTATAAAAGTTAAAATTAAATCCTAGTTATAAAATTTAAATCACTCATAGTGCTTCTATGCAAATATTACAATCATATAGTTACAGTAGAAATATAAGAGAAGATAAGCCTAGAGTAAAGAGGTTAAACTTCCTTTTAAGACTACTAAGCTTAAAATAAATAGAGTTAATCTTTTTGTTTTTATCTTGAAAATTGGCTTGATAATATTTTACATTTTTTATGCTTTAATCTTCGAAAATTAAAATATATTAGCTTCTTCTTTTGGTAGATTTATTTGTATATTTGATCATGATAAAGTTATTCAAACCTTTTATTATTAATTTTGCTTCATTTTACTAAAAAAAACTAGGTATTAAATATAATTTAAGCCCAATTCGTCCAAGCTAATTGAAATTAAATATGAAAATTATGAAAGAATAAAAATTGTAAAATGTTATCATTCTTTAATACTTCAATCATAGACTTGGAAATGTAGCATGATAAATAAAGGAATCCACTCCTCTATTTTGATCCATTAAGAAGCTTTTTCTTTTGATATTATAAGAATGTGGAAGCTTTAAGCAATCTTTTATATTATATAAGGATGATATTTAATAGACGGAAATGAATATAGCTCTTATCAATAAATTTAAGGCCTTATGTATATCTCCTTGCATATTTCTCTATATAATTAAGAGGCACTTAACTAAAGTCTAATCTTAGCACCTATAATCTTTTAATTGCTAAGCTATTAAAGAACTATAAGGCAAGTTTATTTATATTTAATAAGGCTTAATTAATATAAATATATCCAGTATATTTAATCCCATCAATAAATCAAATTAAAAACAAATCTAAGTACGAGTCTTAAATCATAATCTAAATATTCAAGATTCTGACACTTTATTCTAAATATTTGAAATACTTTATAGATTGCCATAGCACTCTGATTTGAAGAGGTAGAGATAATTTATAAATGATTCTTTATTTTTCTAAGTTAATCATATATTTAGTATCAATTTATCTTATTTGGTTTAACTGTGAGCTATTTTATTATAATTAAATATAGATAAATTTTCCAAAAGTAATAAGTTAGTAAGCTAGGTGTTTCTCCAAGGTGTATTTATTTAGCTAATTTAATTTTAATTTCCTAGGATTATAAAAATGAGAATGATATATCATTCCAATCTTCTTCAAAAAGGCTACTGAGGGGATCGAACCCTCGACCTTTTGATTACAAATCAAACGCACTACCACTATGCTAAGCAGCCTAGTTAAATTACATCTCTTCTTTCATTTAAAAAGATATTATAATCTATAAAATCTAAGACTTCTGTTCCTGTACAAGCTTTGCTCTTATTTACCTATATCAAAGTATAATTAACTATTCATACTCAAAAACCTTATGAGTAAAAGCTAAGATTTAAACATTTGTATCATAGAGCAGTTGAGAGTAAAGCGAGCTTATAAGTAGCTATAATATTCTATTAATCAGTAGATTGAACATTTTATATCATTAGCATTAGTTATAAAATTTCCTTTTTATATTAGTTAAAAAGTGCGCTATCCGGGACTCGAACCCGGGTCAACTGCTTGGAAGGCAGTTATCCTAACCACTAGACTAATAGCGCCTTATTTTATAAGTAACCACTCTCTTTTATACTAAAATACAGTTCTAAGCATTCTATGAGAATACTGAATACTGTCTTGTAAAAAGGGTTAGATTTAATAAGCATAACACTCTATAAAAAATTTAGCAACTAATGAAGTTTTGATATTTCCCTTCTATTTATACTTAGGATTATTAAGCCAATTTTTATTTGATATTATCATTAGCATTAAAACAATCAACTGATTCTACTAAAAGCACTTAATTTCTATATTTATTAGTAAGTTAGACGATTATCATATTCATAAAGTAATCTACTATCTCACTAATTTCAGGTATCTTCTCAGTTAGCCATAAAATTAGTTAGAAATGAGGAAAGTAAGATAGAGTGGTATGTTTGTATAATATAGCATTATTATAAAATAAATCCAGGCTGACTTGTATTTATTAAATAAGGGCATATACTGGGACTATAAAGCTTATAGCTAATTTAGAAAAGATGAAATTATAGCAATAAAGCTACCTTGTTTTTAGTTTCAGCTCTCCATCAAACACTTCTTTAGCTATCTGTCCTTGATTTTAATCTTAAAACTATTTTTCAATAAAATCCTTCTCAGCCAATAGTAGAATAATTCACTATTTGTTGATGTAAGAAGCTAAAAATTTTAACTAAATAACTGACGATTTTGGTGAACTGAGTGAGTGATTTGTATAGCTATTAGTAGTGAGAAAATATTAGATATCATACTGAAAATTAATTGAACAGACTAAAAGGTAGAACAAACAGCTAATAATAAAAGAGGGATGAATATGAATATCAAAGGTAGAATTTACTTTAAGTGAATAATTCTTTATGACATTTAAAAAAAGAAGCAAGCTTTGGATCTCAAATTATAGTAATTAGTAGCCTTTTATATATTTTAATATCCAATTAATTTCAACTAAAAGTAAAAAAATAAAGTGTAAGCTTAACTAAAATAAACAGTAAGGAGATTTGTTTAAAAGAAATGGAGTTTAGCTGTATGTCAATAGTTTGTTTAATTTATAATTTAAATTGATTACATTTCATTTTTTTAGTGCTTAGGAATATTTTAAAATGGATTCGAAAACGTTTTTTGATGGCTGGATGTAATTATAAAATATGAGATGGAGTAGATGTGAAGACGAGGGTAAAAATTGTAAAGTTTCATATGGAAAGAAAAGGGAATAGTATCATAAATCATTTGGAAGGGAAAATCTTGCAAATTAGTAGATGCAGTAAAGAATATAATTGTACAAAGTTGGAAACTGTAGAAGCACTAGATACCAAACAGAATAAAATAAAATCAGATAGAGATTTAAAAGTGATTAGAGCCAGGGATAAAATAAAAACGATTAGTATCTTTACAAAATAGCAGTGAAATAAGCTCTAAAATCAAATTCTGAAAGTTTAAGGAAAATCTATTTTGAGTAGATGAAGAAAGAAGAGATCGAAGGTAAACAAAACTAAATAAAAACCACCTAATTATCATCAAGATAGTTGGGTAGTTCATTCATACTATATTTCAGCTTTTTATTGGTAATATTAGTATGGAATGTAGTCTTTGCCATTCACTTCGCAGACTGAAGAATAAAATTTAATACATTTGATTAGCATTTTTAAGTTAAACCTGTCAATTGTGTCTATCTTCTTATAAAAGAAATTATGTGCAGGTATTCGATGTTTTTCTTCAAACCTCTTAATAAATCATGTTTGCACTGATATAATTTTAGGATATACTTACCTTTTTTTAACTTAGTTATATCTGATATAACAATATCTATTACAATTAAAAACAGTTTTACAAAAATCCAATTGTTTTAAGCAAAATGATCAACAATTTAATAATGAAAAAGCTGTATCTATTAAAGTAATAGGTTAAAGCTACTTTTTACCTTTAGTTGTATAAATATATTTAGACTCTATTGATATTCTTAATTATACAAATATTTATCTTCATAAATTCAAAGACTAACAAGAACAACTAACAGTAAAAAATTCTACCTAGAGGCTAATAAGATAGCATCATTACCATTTGTTTGCTAAATATATAACTAGTATGAGTAAAGTTTGATGTCACCATGACTATCTTTAAATACAAAGATTTGACTGACTAGATACTCTTATAAGGTAGATCATAATAACTAAATTAAATATAGAAAGCTAGGAACATTCTAAAATACTTAGCATTTAATTCCAGTTTTAAGCTTTTTTAATTATTCTTTTCTAAAATTTAATTCTATCTAGATTTTATTCTTTCAAATCTAGTTTTTTAAACTCATTTCATAAGTTTACCCTTTTCCTATTACATCATGAATAGATATTTAGTCAGAAATATATAACCTACTAAAATAAATTATAGATATAGCTTTATTCTATCAATCAGCATCAACTAACTAAATCACTACTCATAATCTTATTTTATTGGTAAATAGTATAAGTTAAATTATTTCTTCTATTCAACTGACTTTTAACTAATTTTGATAGAATTATTTATTTTGTAAATTTAACAAAACAGAAAGAGTGGGAGAATGTTAATATAACATTTTCATTTTATCTTAGAACAAAATTAAACTAATATATGTAGATAATTTATCCCTGTGTTCATAATCTAATTTCCAGTATACTTAAATAATTAACCTTGTGATTTTTAAATAAGCATCAGAACTAGTTTTTTATATACTTTCATCATTGATTATTTTTAGTATAGTTCTTAGATTTATTGATGAATCATATATGCTTATATATATTTCAAGAGTATATACCTTAAATGATTTAATACCAATTTAAAAGTTTATTCTTTAATAGATTCTATAAAATTCAGCTTAATAGCAAGAATTGTCTTTTATAATTTCTTAAGGTTCCAAACTAGTAAATTTTTATTCCTTCGCTAAGATTCTTTTATATCTCCCGATTTTTTAATCATACATTTCAATTTTTTCTTGCAATCATAATTAAAATTTCAGATCTTTATCTATTTAATTTTAGTGATTCTTTTACTTTTTATCTAAATTAACACTTTCTATTACTAATGCCAGACATACATAAATAGTTATCCTCTAGCTTTTATCTACAATACTCTATTAATAATCTTTCATTGGTTTATTTCCTATTTATTAGACTATTTATACCAGTTAAGTTTATATGCTAGATAGTTAAAATATCTTAAGAAAAGACGGAAGTAGCTATAACTGATCGAAGTTTATACTCCTCTTTTCAGTTCTAAATTTAAATTCATCTTCTATCTGTTTCACCAAGCTAGTATAAATATAATAGAATATAGGGTGTTAAACAGCTTAAGAACTAGTTTTATATTACTTAGGTTAAATTCTTTTATTTAAGCCAGTTTAGATACTAAGTATAGCCTTCTATAAAATAAAGCTTTAAGGTATAGAGGAATTAATTTATACCTCTCTAATTAAGATTCTTTAAAGGCTAAATTATTAATTCTCGCTGAGTGAGATGAAAATTCTAGATGCTTCTTTGTAATTACTACCTTTTAAAGGGCCTTAAATATAGCTTAAAATACTAAGAGTGCTATATTATAAACTAGCTAATTATTCCTTTAAGAAAGTGTATTGTTTGCACTTAAATCAGGATATGAACTTTATATTTAGAACTTATTTAAAATGATTAAACTCATTGCTTATGTTAAATAATCATAATGGTAAATAAAGAGTGATATGCTAGATATTTTAATTTTAAGAAGGTATAACAAATATCTTAGAATAAGACTGGTTAAGTATAGATCTAGTTATATCAGCTGATTCTTAATTAAATATCCCAGTTTATTAATAACTATAAGCTATTTAAACAATTTAATAACTAATGAACTACGCTAGTTATTAACTAGAATGATTCTAAAACAGTGAGGATGTAATTTTATCTCATTGAATCTCTCTTCTATTCATTGCCATAAGCATCTAACTTGCATAATCCTTTCAATCTTTTATCAAGAAATCTAGCTTTTGTTGCTTTTTTTCAGAGAAGGATTAATTATCAATCCTTAAATCAGCATCAAATTTCTCCTTCTAATCTAAAATTTTTTTAAGAGTATCCACTAACAAAACGCTCAAAAAGCTATTCAATCCCATTTCATAACTCTTGAGGGTATAGAACTCATTGTAAGAAGTACCTTCTAAGAATGTATCTTTTTTAACTCTTTAAGCAGTTCTACCATAACTCTATAAATCCTTTCTTCTTAATTTTACTTGAATATCACTCTTATATATATAAGCTTCATTGTTAGAATCTTAAAAAATCAATTGTATCAAATATACCAGAGACAAATAAAAGCTCAGTTAGCTTTTTCTACCGAGAATATAAAATGTAAGACTTTAAGTTAAGAATTTAGTATTAAGATTATCTTTCAAATTATCAGCTTAAAGGGATACTAAATAATAAGAGTCAAGGTACTCTCTCATTTAATATGAATAAAGCTAGAAATAACTAATGATAGTTAGAATTAGCATTCCCTTAATATGTACTAAGCTTATAGTAGGAAGCATAATCTAATTTACTCAACATCATCAAATAAAGAAATAAAAGGCTTTACTTTATAATCACTTATAATTGCTTTGCCCTTTTTAAATAGTTCCTATATAGGTATATATCTAATTAAAACTAAGGTAAAGTAATTCAATAAGCACTGAAAATATTTAGTCAAATCATTTAAATTTGGTATATCTAATAGTCCAGTTTTAAATTTAATTAGGTAGATCTATATTTAAGCATTTCTAGCCTTTAATAATCTTAATTATAAAAATATTTACTTTGGATATAAATTAAGCAATTTATCCCAATTATTTTTATCTCGCGATATTTATGATTGTAGATCTTAAAAACAATGGAAGTGACTGAAGAGTGGAGAAGTTTAAAAGGCATGAATGCTTAATAAAGCAAAGATGTTGAAATACAAGCTATTTGATATAAAAGAGTAAAGCTATTATGATCTTATTAGACATCTTTTCTTAAATTAGCTTACAAAATATAAATCTTAGGCAATTCAAACTTTATATAACTTTTGCACTTCCATAAATACAAAAAGAATCATAACCTATATTTCCATTCCTTTATTCAAGCTTGAGCACTATCAATGAAACAATAAACACATAGCATTAATCTATCTATTTCCTCTGCTTTATGCTTATTAAACAGAACCTAAGCTAAATCTTGCTCAAATTAGCTTTAAGTTCTTACTACTATTTAGATAATTATTTAGAGGTAAAAATAACTTAATATACTTATAATCTTTAATTAAAAGCTAAGTTAAGATATCTAATTAAAATCCTAAATGTATTACAACATTTAAGCCTTTAATCCTTAGGGATATTTCATATACTTTACTATTAATCACTCTAATACATGGATATCTATACAGATAGAAGAAACATTAATCTCCTTTTTTCTCCCAATTCTCCAAACATTTTATCTGATTTTTATCCCTCAAATTAAATCCAAATACTGAAACCTTTTGAAGAGAACTCGTGATTTCTTAACCTTGTAACAACAAAATTTCACTTAAATAAAATAAAGCAAATCTGGAAAATAAGCAGGCTTAAATAAGGATAAATTAAATAAGAGCATTAAATCTATAAGGGAAATAGAGCCTAGATACCATTTAATTAAACTAGCTACTTATACTTTAAAATTTCATCAGTTAGTTTCTTATCTTTATTAATTAAGAAGTAGTAAATTAAAGGATTAACAATAGGTTTATAAACCAGCTAAAGGTGTTTTCAATTGCATATTAAAAGAGAAGTTTTGATGTTTCAGTTAAAGATAAGAATCAATTCCATGATATGAGGAACTAAAATTAATTAGATAAAGTAAAGTACAATAACTAATAAAAACTATTTATCGCTAACTAAGAAGTACGATTCCCTTCATCATTTAATGCTGAGATATTAGTTCAACAAGCGTTGAATTAACCAAGAAAAGAAAGCTAAATTTAGTAGCGGAGCGAATTTAAGTGCTAAATATCTCGATATTTGGAAAGAGCTTTTTTAAAAGAACTTAGTTTTACTATTTAATATTTAAATTGATATGATGCTTTTTTTTATTTTACAGTACAATACAAGCACTTTAATTGGTACATAATTGAAAAATGTGGAAAGATTCTATAACTAGAAACTTTAGCTATAGAAAAATGGAAAGATCTAGTTCTAAACTTAAGAAAGTGGTTTCGAAAAACTAATTTGAGACATCTAGTTCAATTGCAATTCAGAACCCAAGTTCTTAAAATAACTTGGATCCTTATCATAAAAGCTCAACCTAGGAATATTCTTTACTTGATGATTTCTTAAACAAGCCTTTGCTACGAAGTAGAAGTAATGAGAACATTATGCATTTGAAAGTGAAGAATTTATTGTCTCGTTGGCAGCAAATGTAGAAATATTAAACTCCTCTAAGGGCTAAAGATATTGAATAGCCAAAATCTGGAGATTTAAAAGTTGAATACGAAAAAAAGTTTGCTCGATGGGGTTCTGGCTAAGAGTTTTCAACTGACTCTTCAATCTTTTCTCCTCTTTCAGATATAGGTTTTATAAGCCCAGTTAATTTTAATGAGTAATCAGAATAGATTATCAAAGTCGTTTAATTAAGTGCCAGCAGCAAAGATCAAAATAAAGAAATTCTGAGGATCAGATAATTAAGAAACTTAACTTGTAGACCTGTCAAGAGCACTATCAATTTCTAATTTGAAAAATCTTAATCATCATTACTTCAAAAGAGAAGAAAAGAACGAATCAAGCAAATTTAAATCACCACTAATCAGTAAAATATCAAATATCTATCAAGTGAGGAAACTACCTAGAGCAGTATTAAGATCTAAGATAATCACTAAACTCCCTTTATCTTTGAGGAAGATTAATCAAAACTTCAATAAAAGTCACTCCTAAATTCCCATAATATAGAAATTGCGAAGAATGGACTTATTGACTTAGTACGTGATTAATGCTTTTAAGATAAAATTAACAAATAGAATCCTTTCGCAAAAGAGAAAGCAGAGCATCCAGTTTAAAGCCCGGTTGAAGAGGCGAACTATTCAAAAGATAAGTTAACCAAATGAATACAAAGTTGGGTCTAGATTATATTTAGTATTAGAAGTATTATATTTTCACTTCTTTCATCGCTGTTTTGTTAAAGAGGCTATTGTAAAATCCTAAACTCTTTTAATTTATGAAAGAAAATTAAGTATAATGCATTATTCTTTAAAAAGCTTATCTCTTTATATTTCTACTTTCTAGTTGATCTATAAAGCATGTTCAGTCCTTTGTCAATTTATCTTAGTAAGCTATTGAATTTGAAATATAATATCCAAGGTTTAGTAAAGCATAATGATTAAGAAATTCGGAAAATTAAATTGGTGCTAACCAAATTAGTTTATAATGTATGAAGCATCTAATATTCAGAGCTAATTGTACTTTCTAATCTTCCTTTAGTTATTAATTGCTATCTTAAAACTCTTTTATATATAAAGGATCTGAAATAAAAGATAATGGGTTATTAATAGTTTAAATAGATATTCCATACTTAAATTTTACTATTTCTATAAAGGTAAAGGCAAAATGCCTTTCCTTTTTGGAGTAAATGTGTATGAACTCTTGACGAAGTATATATATTTAAATATCCTAAAATCTGTTATTTAATGAAAATAGTCCAACTAAATAATTCCCAATTTAGCAAAGTGAATGACTGTTGCTTATACACTTATATGACTTATGTATTTATGTGATTAAAGCTTCTAAGTAAAAACTTTGGTATGATCCATTCTTCTAAGAATTTTGCTTATTTATATTCTTTTTAAATCTAACGTAGAGGAGTAAAAAAGAGTAAGACTAGATTTATTAAGAAACTGAGCAGTCTTAATGAAGGATGATCAATTAGCATTTTGCTTGTCCTAGTTGAAATAAATTCGCAAGCGAATTATCCATAATTTGGTAAATAAGAAATAGAGTAATCAAATAATATCCAGCATGGATAACTAATCTCATATATTAGAACTTTAGCTTAACTAAATTCACCTAATTTAACATTATCATGATTCTTATTCAAATGCAAAGTGGCTAAGTATTTAGAAAGAAAAAATAGTAGGAAAATAAGATTAATAAATCGTATTTTCTTTCTGTGTTGATTCAAGCAAGTTCTTAAGATTTAAACAATACTAAATGAATATAAAGGATGAATGTATTACATTAAACTATAGAGAATATATTGTATCTAATTATTTATTTAAAATTAGATTGTTACCACTACAATAAACATTTTATAGAGAAAAGAAAATAAATTTACTTTAATATAGTAAGCAAATAAAAACTTCATGTGTATACTATATCCATAATTAAATAAATGCTATATTTTTTGTCAACTTAATAAAAATTAATATATACAAAAAAAGTGCGCTATCCGGGACTCGAACCCGGGTCAACTGCTTGGAAGGCAGTTATCCTAACCACTAGACTAATAGCGCCTTAAATTAATATATTTCGGTCTTTATTTAAATTTAATTAGCTTACTTACCATTAGATAATTATTATGAAAATGAAAAAATTTAATGAATCAACATGATATATTCAGTCTATTTTTTTGCTTGAAAATAAATCAATCGGCTCTTGATGTATTTTGCTTAATTTATCTTAAACTTGAATTACTCTGGAAATTAGATACTAAAGTGAAAATAATTGAGAACTCAATTTTCTTTTTCTAATTTATCACGCAAGAAGCTTAAAAAATTGTATATCTTATCAATTCTAGTTTTATTGTAAGAATAAGATTCTTATAAAAAACTCACCTTATTGATAATGAAAATCTATTCCTTTCATTAAATACTCATTTTTATCCTTGCACATTCATTATTAATAGTTATTCTTTAATGCTTATATTTATTAGCATCGCTAAAATATTTAATAGTGCACTAGTTTAGTAGTTAAGTTTCTTTATTAGGTAATTTATAATTAAAAGCCTGCCTAATTTTAAGCATTTCAAATAAGCTAACTTTATGGAAGCTTTCTAAAGGATTAATATAATAATCTTAAATTGATTTACTAGAGACATTGAAGGATAAAGGGAATAAAATAGAAAGGAATTATTATAAGAAAAAGACATAAAAAAGAATATGTTTCTTTAAGCTTAATTAAAAGCTCTTTTAATCTAGTTGTTCACATAACAATTAAAATACGAAAAAAATCCTTAATAAAGACTTATCTATGAATATTGTCTTTTTTCCCTACCAAAGGTCACATATTATCTTTAAGCATTAAGTTAAATTAAATCCTATCTTTAAATTTCCTTATCCTAATCATTTTTATACACAATTTATAAATATTTCTACCAGTTTCAATGACTAGCTTAAACAAGCTAGTCGAGTTACTTATAATTTACAATGGAAAGAATTCTTATCTATCCCAATTTAATACCAATGTTTAAAAAGATATTAATGTCTTCCTAACTAAAGAGATATTATTTATCAAAGTTCTCAAAGAAATGATTTTATTTAAATATCAATTCCATTATTTATAACTAAAAGTATTAAGTGATGGAAAATTAATTCATTCTAATTACTGGAATGAAATTTAATAAGGTTTTCTATTGACTACTTACCTGATTTATTACCTTGAAGAATATTGTAATATGGTAAAATTAATAAAACATTGGAGTTTACTCGTAGTATCTTTTTTGCCTTTTTATATGAAATCTATAAAAAATCCAAAATAGATGTTGAGTGATTTGTTGGAGAATGAATAAACTCTGGCAATCTTCAAGTATATAATAATTATATAGAATAGCAGTCAACATTAAACCTTAATAAAAGTAACTAAGATTAGATAATAAATTAGCTTTTGATATTTGATTTAAATTTAGATTTTTATAAGTTAAAGTTTTCTCATCTCTGATTTTTATTACTCTTGCTGACATTTAGGATTAGGAAATACTGGAATAATTCTCTTTTATAAATACTGAATGTTTCCTAAATTTTTTTTATATTCTCCCAGTTTTTCTAAAATGCCGACTCCTTTTAACTAATAGCAAGTGTAGAAGAGATTGAAAAGCTAGTAAGAAATTAGATAACAATGGAAGTACTTTTGCTAAGTTATTCTAGCGAATTAGGACTATAACTTATAAGTGGAATATGGATTCTCTAACCTACTTTTTTTATAGTTTCTATCTGGTACTCTATCGAGAAAAAAAATGAATCCTTTGAAGTCCAAAGTTATTAGCACGCTAATGTAATTTCTACTAATCTCTTAAAACTTAATAATACTCTTCTTTATAACTTCTCCTATTCTCTTTACCGAAAAATACTCTAAAGGTCCAAGATTGCTTATTTCTTCAATAAGCAGCTAAATTTTTATTATAAATACAAACTAAAATTGAATATAATTAACCCCATTTTGTATCTCATAATTCAAGATAACTATAGAAAGGTATATCTTATCATTTGTCTAAAAGAAAACTAGAACTTCATCTGGTAAATTATCATATCCTTAAATATTAAAACTTGAGAGCTTTAAACTAAAGAAATCATATTAGTCTTTGATATTTTCCCCTTCTAAATGTTATTTTTCCCTTTATTAAATTTTACTTATTGATGCTTTTTTCCTTCTTCATCTTTCTATTTTTTACTTTAAAATTATGATATTTAAAGAGTAAGTTCTGTAATTTTCATTTAAATAATGATAAAAATGGATTCAGATATCGGTTAGCCTTAAGAAAATTATTAGAAAACTATTAAAAATAATCCTTAGGATTAATGCAGGAAATATAAGGCTAAAGGGTATTAAAATGATGAAAATAGTTTGCTAAAGCATGATGATATAAGCATGAGATATTAAAATCTTAAATTGATAGACAAGGAAAGGAATAAAAAGTGTCCGATATTAAAGCTGTAGATGAGCTCACTGTATTTTAAAAGATAGCTACGTATTAAAAAAGTTTCAAGGGAGAATATTGAAGTAGTTTACAAGGAATTTCTAAAGAAATAATAAAGAATATTTAGCTTGCAGTAGAAGAGCTAATATGTAGTGGAAATTAATAAAGAGTAATTATATAACCAACAATTCCAGTTGTAGGAGTATTAAGATAGAAAAAAAGAGGCAGAAGAAAAGATATTTAATGCGTATAATAGATATAAAATGCTTACTAGCGAGTATTTTATGGGAATCATTGTGGTTATATTTATTTTCATCTATAAGGTAATCTGCTTTGTATCCTAAGCAAAGGACTAATAGACACTTGATTATCTATTATATTGTTTTTTGATTTTTTTCTTCATTAACCTAAAAAAACTCAGTACTAGTATTGCTTTTTTGATGAGAGTTATTTATAAGATATATAATGTATGGTTCTAGAAATATTAGCATCTAAATAGTTATGCTTATCCTTCTTTAAGAAGAACAAAATGTAAATAAACTTAAAGTCAAGGCAGATAAATAGATTAAAGTAAGAATAAAAGAATCTTGCATGACAACTGTATTAAGCACATAATAAGAATATATTTCACTGATTTGCCTTATTTAAGGCTATTTAGAAAAGACACTTATAAAAAGCTTAAGAATTTTAGCTTACAATCCTACTGACTAAATTCTCAAAGTTAAATTACATTTAAAAGGTATTTCTTATTAATTCTCAGATCGACTTATTACAAAGATTGGTTGATATATATATGATTCTAGTTATTTCTATATGATTATAGAAGACAATGACATTTTAATATAAGGTACCTATAAAAGCTTTTAATTTTAAAACTCATAAATTCGTTTGCTTTGAAAGCTATTTTAGATATATAGGCTGACTAATTTTAATAAAAGGGTATGATAAGTAAGTTAGACACTATCTTTTTACTAAAGTTATAAAAAGAAAAGCTTTGGTATAAAAAACAAGATAAAGGTTTATAAATTTCAAGCTCTGGGTTTATAAGAACGCATCTATAATAGCTCTTAAAGAGATAAATGATTAAAAATGTCTAGCACTAAGAATAATCAACTTTAGTTTTTAAAAGAGGGACTCAGGTTTTAGATTCTATTTATAGCATTTAAGTTAATTTTAAAAGACAAAATGAAAATTAGATTCTGTATCTAAAGCTAAATTAATATAAAAGAGCTATCTAGAATAAAAAGAATAAAAACTGTCTAGAGATAAAGGACTTATTAAACTTATGAGATAAGTTATTAAGCAAAAGTTAAATAGCATGAATTGGAAATTTACCTTCTATTATTTGTTTCTACACAACTGGTTTAGTGATAAGACTTTGTTGAATTATGAGATATAATTTTAGTTAAAGGCTTGGTAAAAATAATAAATAAATCAATTAAGAAAAATGAGAGTAGCAATAAGATTATGTCTTAATAAATCTGAATTTTGATATAAAACTATTAAATAAATCAAAAAAGATAAAGAAGAAGCAGCTCAAATGCCTTATTTGAAACTCTATATATTCTAATTAAAGAATATAAATCGGAACTAAAGTCAGGTTATTTAGATTTAACTATCTTATTTGATTTGGTGCTGGTTTGACCGCTATTAACAGTTTTCTTTAAATACCTAAAATATATTTATTTATAAGTTTGAAGAGATGCGATTGAAGTGTTTAAAGGCTGTAATGCAAAAAGAAGAATTTGAAGGTAAATAAAATTTCATTAAAGTTATTGCAAGTTCTTAGTCTTAAACTTAGTCTTTTAAAATTAAATTATTTTCCCTCTTTGCATAAATATCTGAATAAAGTAATCATGACACTATTTATAATTATTTATTAATTAAATCTAGAAATAAACTATTAAATCAGCCTATGATACTATTTTAAAATAGGCTGCTTAGCATAGTGGTAGTGTGTTTGATTTGTAATCAAAATTTCGAGGGTTCGATACCCTCAGTAGCCTTTTTTTGACAATAACTAATTTTTATTTTAAAGAGCCAATTCAGCAATTTAAAATGGTGCTAGAACAGAGTATTAATATTAAGCTCTTAACATTTTTATAATACTTGAGTCAAGTCTCAATTTAATAATAATAGTACTTGGAACTTAAAAATATTTCTTAATCTTCTATATAGTTATTTATTCATCAATTTCCTTTATTTTACTATTTTCAGATAGAAAAAATATTTAATTTATCCTTACTTTTTTTAATTTATTTTGCAAAACTTTTTGTATTCATTTCTATTTTTTAATTAAAAGTGAATTTGCTTTATTTCTTCAACTCTTCTAATTTTATTAAAAAAACCTTGATATTTCAAGTGCTAGTTAATCTTATCTTTACAAGATGCTGTATGAATTTAATTTCCTTATTTATAGTTTAAAGAATATCATGCATATCATTTTATTTCCTTTTTTCTTCAAGATTTTCTAGTTTTTAAGACTAAATTTACTTCCATTACATCTATCATTGTATTTAATTATCCCAAATATATATTTACATTTATTTCCCTTTTAAATTTTAAGGCTTATTATTTAACTAATTTCGCAATTTACACTATTTTTAGGATAAAGTCACTTCTAGTGACAATTATTGAATTTAAATTTTTTATTTAAGAAAAGTGCTTATCATTTAAGAGATTGACCAGCTTGTTTAATTTTTAAATAATTAGACACACATCACATTTCTTCGCTTTACCTTTGCTTTAAAAGATTTACTGCAAAATCTGAACTAAGCTGAATATTATTTGCTTATACCTAGAAATAATAGTTTTAGAGTTTAATGCCAAAGGTTATAATCTAAAGATAGCTAGAATTGGAATCAGCTATCAATAAAAAGGAGAGAGGATACAAGATAAGAGAATTTTAAGATCTTTAGCTTAGAAAATTTATAAAATGCTAGACTAGAAACTTAGGAACAGAAAGTTAAATAAATAGCTAATGTATTTTACTCAAAAAGGATATAAGAATTCTAACGACTATCTATAAACAATAGTCATGGAAAGCTTAAGCAATAGTCTAGTATAATAATTACAAGGAATCTGATTTTATTAGGTTTAGCCAAGTAGAAAGGATATTTGAAATTTAGAAATATAAATATATGGATCAACCTTAACAATTTCAGAAACTGCATTATAGTTATAGAACTAAACTATAAAATAAAACAAAATGAGATGTTATTTATTGGATGATGAGAGGAAATTATAGAATATAAATATTAAATAAGTGAAAATAGATACTCGATTTGAAAGAATCTGAATCATATTTTATCTTCTGGAGTTTAAAGGGAAGATAAATTTATAGTAGTTGTATTTTTAAATAATTGGATGAAAGAAATATTCGGCTAAGGTTATAAAAAATAACAATAAGAACTATATATGGGTCTGGTTACAATTAGGAAAAATCTCGAATCTTCTTGATATTCATACTAATATTAAATCTTAAAAACTTTAAATTTTTTGATTTTTTAGCATTTTATACTAAACAAATTTACATAAAAAATAGGAAAAGTCCAAATAAATTTGAATAGCTATAATTATAGAAGCTATTATCTAACAAATTTCAAAAATTAAATGTAAATTTTATAATTAAAGCTGATATTTTTTCAAGTACATAAAGGAAAAAATTATGCATAAAAATTAATTATTTTCATATAAACTTAAAAAACAATATGAGGAAGATTTGAAATGATAAACTTTTATAATTATAGAAAATTTTAGAACCAAAAATGAATTAAAAATTTGGATTCAAGAAATTTAAGTAGCTGAATTAAAATTTATTAATGTATTAAACTGAAATCGAAAATATAAAAATTGGGAAACCATAAAATATTAGAGAAAGATAATTTTAAAATAGCTTTAATTATGAATAATTTTTAAGTTGAATCTTTATATAAAAATTCATATTATTTAGGTAACAGCATTTCTTTAAGGTATTTTAATTTCTAAATTTTAATTTTTTAAATTTCTAGTCATAGACTATAATAGCTGATTCACCTTTGATTTTTTATTATTACTTAATTTAAAACTCGAATAATTTCCTAATATATTTTAGTTTTATATCTTTAGATAGAATTAAGCATTATTTTATAAAGCTTGATTCTTTGTCAAAATCAGTTTATGATTTTTTGTCACTTTTTATAAAAATTTGCAAATTAAATTATTGCTCAATTTAAAAAGAATTATGCTAAATTTTGAAGTCAAATATACAAACACTTTCAGAAGCCTAATTTTCAATTTAAATTTGTAAAAATTATCATTATGTGCTATGCTGACGCCAAATTATTTAAAACGATATACCACCAATAAAAGTTCATAATTTAAACTTTTTATTCTGCAAGTTAATTTATTTAAACAATATTAAAATAATCAAGTGATGGAATTAGGTTTATACCAACTTAATGATAGTATAACTCTGCTTTTAACTTATAAAAATATTTTAAATTGCATTCTTCGCTAAAGCTAGAGTGCTTTATAAAATTATTATAAATATCAATTTTCTTTATTTAGATTCTATCTTATTATCCTTTAAGCTCTAGAGAGCAACTTATTAGCATCTTTAAAATATTTTTGTTCTTCCTTTTTAATAATTAATAAAAATAAGCTGATATCTCATTTTTACATTAGAGTACTCAAAATTTATTATATGATAATTAAAGAGCTAGCCTATATTTAATTTTGAGATAATTAGCAACCATCTTTTTATATATTTTCTGAATTTATTTATAAAGTAAAGAGCTTTAATTATTTTTCAATCTTTTTATGGCTGCTAAAATATAAGAAAAGCATTATTATAGAGCTTAAATGAGATTTTATTCTTTTATCTTAATCAAAGTTTTACTTTTTCCTTATTTTAATTGACTTTTCTTTTAGAGAATTTAAATTGACTTATCTGGAAACAAAAATTAGAGTCTTATTTCATATTTTTTTAATTTTATTCTTAAAATTTTAAAATTTAATTTTAGTATAATTATGCATTTATTTAGTTAGGTTTCTTAATATAAATACACTTCAGTAACTATTCTAAAAGCTTTTATTTGTTATATTTTGAAAATGATCTAATGTTTTAAACTAAAATTTAAATTTTAGCCCTAAAATTATTTTTTCATACTACGAAAATACAGATAATAGATATTTTCCCTTTAAATAAATAAATAATAAATAAATTTGATTATAGTGCGCGTAGCACTCTCATTGGTGCGCAGCTCTTTAAAAAAATGTTTCATACTGGAAGAATGTTTGTTACTGATAAAATTATCAGATACTGATAAACCTTGTTCAATACTGGTATAATTTAAGAATATTTGTAATCTTTTCTACTTGTTGGAGGTTCAAGGACATGGCAGGATTGTGTCTCATTGCATTACCAAAGCAGAGGACGACATGTGTCAATTATGGGTACTTAAATTCCCCACCTCTGATGAAGCTTGCAATATTATTTCTTTTTTGTTCCATTATTAAAAATAAGCGAAACCAAGTCAAGCCAACGTCGAAGGTCTAAGAATCTTATGTCTCGAGGCCAAACCAAAGCAGAGGAAAACATAAAGTCGACTATGGGTACTTACTTCCCCAACCTCTGATGAAGATTACCTTGTAGTTCACCTTCGAACAACTATGGCGGTTTTAAAAAATAATAAAATTACATAGAAGATTATTATATATAATAGCAGCATTTAATAATTTTATGAAGAATATATACTAAATAAAATAAATTTATTAACGTTTAATTTAAAGTATCATATTTCTGAAATATTCAAATAAAAATTATTTTAAAAAAGTATGTAGTTTTGAAATTTTTATAAGCATTTATAAGAATTTTAGCTAAGTTGAAAAAAGTGAGACAATATTTGAATTAAAAAGTGCGCTATCCGGGACTCGAACCCGGGTCAACTGCTTGGAAGGCAGTTATCCTAACCACTAGACTAATAGCGCCTTAATAAATAAAGAATAAAAAATATTTAAACTAAATTTAAGGAAAAATAGTTTAAATTAAATAAAAAGTATTAAGCTTGATTTTATAAAGAGTTTACATTTATAAAATTTAACGCCTTAATTGGATTTGAGAGATAAATAAGTATTACAATTGATTATTAAATCTTCTAATTTTTTGAATTTTGAATTGTTTTAACGATTTCACTTTTATCTTTTTCTTTTACTAATTATAAAATGAAGTATCGATCAAAATCTAAGAAAGATGATTTTAATTATTATTTAATTTTTTTATATATAAGTTTTAATTTAATTATGATAACTTTACGATTTTTTAATATAGCTTATAGACAAAATTTAACTTTTTATAGCTCCAAAGGATTTCAAGTATACTAAAGAAAATTTTTGGATTTGATACAAATTAATTTCCTTGTTTTTAATCTTTACTCTCTTATCGAAAGTTTAAATTAGCATCTTATTCATTCTATATTCTAAATTATTCCAAAATCAAAAGTTTAAAGAATTAAGCTAATTTTTTTAGAACATTTAAGCAATTGTATTAATTTGGCAAAAGACTTTGTGTTAATAAGGATATTTAATTTTATTTTATTTTTGCACTTAAATCAAAACTACTAAATTAACAATTAATCTTAGAAAATAAAATCGCATTACAAATTTGAGAGAAAATATCAAAGCAGTTTAAGAAGCAGACCTTATTACTCGAATGTTATGATTGAGTCGAATAAGAAGAAATTCAGATTAAAAAGATAGAAATAGAGAGAAATATTACAATACTTGGGAGAAGATAAACTAAAATACAATCCATTATAAAATTTTTAACTATAAAATTAAGAAAATAACTAAGAAAGGAATTTAAATAAGAAAAGAGAATTGTGGAAATATCAGATAAGAAAAAAGTTCTGTATTGTCTATAAAACTTTTATTGTTAAAAAGAAAAATAATAAAGATCAAGCAACTAGAATCCAAGAAAATTTAGCAAATTTTGTAATTTTTTTTCTAAAAGTATGAACAGAATAGAATAAGGGATTTGAGGATTTTTTAAATCCATTCCAACCGAATTTCATTATCCAGATTACTAATAATCTACACTTCTAAAATAGTAAGGTAATAAGATATACTAACAATCCTTGCTTTAAAATCCTCAGATATAGTAAAAGAAATAGAAGGTTAAATTCCTATTATTGGCTATATGCTTAGTTATAGTTTTTTAATCGTTTAACTCTATTTCTCTTAGAATAATTTATTCCGTTAAATTTAAATTTCTTTATATTTTAAAAATGTCTATCTTGTGGAAGGATAATTATTTAGATAAAGTTAGTTTGAGGAGATAGAATGTTTGAAAATTGTATGATTAAATGAATTATAAAGCAATACTAAAATAATAAAGTGCAGTTTTAATACGATAATAGCTAAAAGGATCAGGATCATGTTGTGGAAAAGGTAAAAATAAATAAAACATTTAAAAAAATAATGATTCAAATGAAGCCTTTATTTTAGCAGCAGATGAAGCTAGAGCACTTACTGATAGGAGCTGGTAAAATTAATAGGTACTACCAAATTAAAAAAGCTAAGCAAGTATAGAAGTATAAACGGATATAAATTTGATAGAAATGCAATAATTAGTTTAATATCAAAAGGAGCCTAAATAATAATTATCTTAATAAAAAGATTAAAGTGATTAAGTTTAAACTTAACTATCAGCAAGCACAGAAAGAAAATTAGTTCAGTAGTAATCTTTAAGAGAAGAGTAGAAAAAAGACTAAATGTAAGATTAACCCTCTAATCTTTAACAGATGTCCGATTAATATTAACAAAATAGAAAAATGAGTTGCCAGTCAGTTTAATAATAAACTGAAAAACTTAATTTAGAAGCAGAATTAAACTAACTAAGTTAAAGGATTGAAAATTAAGATTAATCTCAAAATTTACAGTAATAAAAGCAAAATTCCAATTAAAAAATTGAAGTTTAAAGTGTAGAAAACTTCTATTAAGAATTTATATAAAATTTAGAGAAAAATATATAAAATAGCAGTTAATAAATAGATGTAGCTAAGCCCAATAATAATTTAGATCAAGAAGAAATTAATATTATACTTTATAAGGATATAAAGATTTGCCTTACACATAATAATGATTACATACATTATTGCCATTAAGATAAAGAATTAATTTGTAGGAAATGCCTATAAGACAATCATAAAGATCATATAACAGAAGGAATTGAAAAATTTCATTTCATAGCAAAGTAGAACTTAAGACTCACGACAAAAAAATTATAATAACGTTAAATTGAAACAGATGAAGAAGTAGAATATCTTAAAAAAATATAATGGAAAGTTGATTTGATGTAGTAAAAAAGTATAGAGAATCTAAATAATATATTTAAAGAAGAGCTGATAAAACTAAAAGAAAAGCATGAAAAAACTCTAAATTATATCTAGACTTGAACGCAAGATTTTAAGTAAGCCATTGATAAACTAAACTTTTCATGGTTGCTAGTTAAACAAAATAATCTTCCATCTGATGTTTTTGAAGAATGACAAATAAATAAATATCTTCAGTACTTTGAAGATTGTGGAAAAAAGCAAGAAACATTAGAAAAATTAATTGGTATTGAAATGACTCTTAAAAATTCATTAGACGAATTTATGAAGAATACTGAAAGTAATCTTGAACGAATGAGATTTGATTTGATAGAATAGAAATTTCCTATTAGAGTCACAAAGTTCGACTAATTTTAGATTAATATAAGTTCAGAGAGCAATCAAAATACACCTACAACTCTTCTATTTAGCTAATGAACTAATAGAGTTATTATCAAATTTAGAAAAGATATCTAAAAAATAGTTGGCTAATTTTAAATTCCTACTGCAGACTTTACACGCTTTCATAGATCATTATAAATAGGATAAAAAAGCTTTGTTATTTCAGGAGGGTAGAATTGGTGGAAAAGATTTATTTTTACAGATGATTAAAAAACTGAAACTTTTGATTCGAAGTTTGAAAGATAATCTCATGGGTTAATTTAAGAAAGAGAAAAAAATATTCTGCTTATAGCTGGTGAGTATGCTGATAAGAAGTGCGAGATATTTAAGATCGATAAAAATAATTTTGAATAAATATCAGACTATCCAATAGATGCAAGAGGTCTAAGTTGCTCATACTTAAATAGCTTGCTTTTTAGTTTTGGAGGATATGAAAATTAGAAAGAAGAAAACTTAGATGATATTTATCACTTTCATGAATATAGCAATTAGTGAATAAAGATTTAGACAATTCTTAAGAACAAATAGTGAACTCTTTCAACTGAATTGAATTAAAATGGAATCTTAGTCTTTAATAATTAAAATACAAAATAGTAATAAAACATCATATAAATCTTTGATGCAAAAACCATTAATGAGTTCGCGTAAGATTATCAGAAAGATATGTGCTTCAACATTCCCTAGTATATAGAGGATTTAGCTTATTTCTATAATCGAAAAAGATTTCTTTATAGATTTGATGTAAAGAACAAAACTTGGATAAAGAGTTGAAATTGAAAACTTAAAGATTCTATTTCTTATTTAGTTTTAATCTTAAAATTTATTTGTTTTAAAACAGCAAATATCTCTTATTCATATTCTTTGATATTTCATACTGAACTAGACCTTTTACGATCTAATAAATTAGCAGACATTTGATTAAACTTAGATAAATAATCTTCAAATTATAAACGAAAATAATAAAAAATGCATCTAATTTCTTTTTCTTTATTTCCTTATTATATTTTTCAATTTTTTTAGAGAAAGTTCTTCTGTTAAATAAAAGAGAGTAAGAAGTTATATAGCTAAAGTTTTTATATATTAGTTTAAAATTAGCTGATTAAATGATTATTACATAATAGCTAGATACTTATATTTGTTTAATTATCCTTATTCCTATTCTTAATATATATATCTTTCTTTATCTTTTATCTCTTTCTCCTTTGTCAAAATTATTATAATAAGAGAACTAACAGTGTACCGTTAAAAAAATAAAGTTATTCTTTATTATAAAATAAATTATTTGGCTAGGTCAAATAGCTAAAGACTTAAGAATATCTTTGGTAGGCAAATTTACCTAGAAATATAATATAAAAAAAAGATAAGAATAGGATATTAGTCATAAGTTCATAACTGAGTAACTGCTTTATAATAAATAAATTTTCATAGCCAATAGATTTTAAAATTATTCTAATAGAACTTATTTGATCCATCTTTTTCATTTAATTGGATTTTTTTAAGCTTATACGTAAGACAATTGATTAAGAAGTTTATTTTTTTAAAGATTGAACCAATGCTAATAAAAACTTTTTCTTTATTAACTAAAAAGGAAATTTAATTTAGAATGACTATTTAAGTATGAAATAATAATAAAAATAAATTTGCTAGAACAAATTCCTTCTGAAAGATTATTGCTAAATATGTTAATATTCTATCTTAATTTATATTTCCTTTTTCTCTTGATTTTTACTCTTGAAACTTCATAATCTGTTAGCTATTGTTCTCCTATTCCTTAATTATACACACTTTGAATTGAAAAATTAGATTTGTTCCCATTTTTTATTTTTAAGCCTTTAGATATGATTAATAAACAATTGTTCTTCTAATAAGTCTTCTCATAAACTAACTTAATATAGAAATGATTTTTATTATTTTGGTAAAGAAATATTCAGCAATATCAAAAGATTACATGAAACATCTTAAATTTGATAATATTCTTTCAAACTCCTATTTTCTTACCTTTTGATTCATATTATTTAAACATTTAATTTCTTTATTTTGCTTCTCCTCCTTTGTATGGAATTAAAATTTCATTTACTTTTCTAAAAAATCTTATTAGACTTTTTTAGTTCTCAGTCTTAAAATCAACTTCTATTTTAAACTAGATAAGTCATATTGATTGAACGATACTATATTTGACTTGCTCAATTTTTAAAGATTGAGAGTTCTTTACACTTATAAAAAATCAAAATTAGAATATAAAGGAATAGTATAAATTTCTAGGTAATGCTTATAGAAAATTAGCTCTTTTTAAATTAAGTTAAAATCAACAAGAGTCTAATTTAGAATTCCAAGTTTAAGTCCAAATTATCAACTTAACTAATAAAATATTTAGACCAAATTATTTTAAAACTTTTACTAACTTTATTGCTTAGATTACTTAATTAAATTGGATAGGTTATAAATCTTTTTGTTTTCAGATTATGTATTTGAAGACTGCTAATTGTTATTTAAATTATGTGAATAATTGTTTTTTAACGTGGCTGCTTAGCATAGTGGTAGCGCGTTTGATTCGTAATCAAAAAGTCGAGGGTTCAATCCCCTCAGTAGCTTTTTTTTCTTATTGTTTTTAAATATAATAAAATCTACTTACTCCATATCGATAGTTAGTTGAATTAGAAAGTGATTTTAGCATTACACTAAATTAAGTTATAAAATTATAAGATTCTATATCTTGTAGATTGTTCACTATTAATTGCCCTACTAAATCTCTCAAGCTTTAAACCTGAAACAATTTCAAGTAAGTTCCTAATTTTTTACATAACTAATATATGGATATTTTTTAGATTGTTTAAATCAGAGCTATGCCTAATGTTTATTAGACATGGAATGAGAAACTAAATTAAATTAGATATCTATAAATTTAATTAATTTAGATTCTATTATTTCTATTTTATTTGCACTGGGATTTAAGACTTTGAAAGTTTCCCTCTTTAACCTAGAAATTTTTGTAATAGAATTTATTTATAGAAGCATAAATTTAGCTAATTCAGTCTGCAAATTTTCTATTCGTAGTCTATGAAAACTTTCAGAAAGATTAGCTGAAAGATTGTAAAAAAGCAACCCTACTTTGAAATTTTTGGAATAGTCCAATCATCTTTTAAGCATTTTTATCCGATATCTAGTTATACCTTAGTCATTTAAGATTTAAAAAGCTAATATAATAATTAGATTATATTATATTGATTAGCCTTACTATTATCTTATATATGCTATTAGAGATGTATACTATATTAATTCATAAACAATAATATAAACATTTATTATTGAATAAAAATGAGAAGCGCTTCAATTCCTAATCAATTTCTTCACTCATGATCTAGCTTTTTTAAGTCGAATATCAATATTTTAAAACCTTTATTTCTTTAACTCTTGCTTTTTTATCTTAAAGACCTTATTTGAAATATTATTTGGATTAAAGGACCATCACTAGCATTGAAAATAGTAACATTAATCCCTAGATATAATTTCTTATATGTATCTGGATAGATTAATCTCTATAAAAGAGCTTAGATATCTTCTTAAATAAAGCATTATTTTAGTTTTTCTATTAGAACTTATTAATAAAGCTAAAGAAGCTATAATTATGTTAAGAATATGAAAGATTATATAGATGACAAGCATCTATTTTCACTCATTTTTATTTACAATTGGATCTAAAATTCTAAACTTAAAATCCTTTAATTAGATAAAATTTTTAATATCAAAAGCTTTATAAGTTACATTTCATTGCCTAGCTATAAAATATAAAAGCAATGGCTTTAAACTTAAATGGCAATGATAAGATATTATAAGGTTATCTACCTAATACTATAAGCATGGAAATTATCCCAAAAGAGTATCTAAAACTTCATCATTCAAACAATTATATAAACTTCAATTTCTTCACTTTTATGCCTTAAATCATCTTCAATTAATTAAGAAAGTTATATAAGTGACAAGCAAATAAATCCATAAGTAATTTATAATAACTTCAGAATATTTTTAGACTTATAATAATTTTCTGGTTATAATATGCATATATCAAAGGATTTTTTATCTCCATAAAACAAATAGAAGAATAAGTATCCTTTTTATATGATTTAAAACTAAGAAATGTTTCGTTTGTACAGAAGCAAAATAATTTATTCTCTAGTTTCAAATAAAAATAGAAATAATGTACTTCTGTAAAATAAAAGCTGAACATAATGGTATCCTATTATCAATATAGCAATACAATCCTTGAATTATCCTAGTTTTGCTTTTAGATATTTATTTATATAATTTTGAATATAAATTCCTATTTTATTTTCTTCTTTGGAATTTGGATTTACTTCTTGAGTAAGGCAAAGTATTGGTTGTAGTTTTTTCATTTAATCCTTTTTTATCTTTCCTTAAAGATTTGAAATATAAATAGGAATAAGTATAACTAGTTATAATCCTTTCTGATGGATGTTTTTAAAGAAGCATTAAATGTGCTCTTCATTATTATTGGATAAGTTGGATGCAAGAGTATCATTTATCTTATATTTTTTCTAGATTTATTATCTTGCAAGTTTATCTAAACTCTTCAAAAATGTTTCTGACTTAAAAGTCTTTTATCAATATAGCTAAGTCAATCCGAATAATAGTAGTTATAATCAAAGAAAATTCCTTTCTTTTGTAATTTATGGATTTTTGAATTTAATTTACCTTAGAAAGTTTAAAATTTTTTTAATTTTAAAATTAAAATTAATTTAAAGGAAAAACAGTGACTTTCAAAAATGGGAAGACATTTAAAACACATTAAAAAAAATCATAAAGTTTTACAGAAGAGTTTTCAATTTAAAAAAGGGTCTAAATAAAATAAGTAAATTGCTTTAAAAAAGTGAAGACAATGTTTGAGATAAAAAGTGCGCTATCCGGGACTCGAACCCGGGTCAACTGCTTGGAAGGCAGTTATCCTAACCACTAGACTAATAGCGCCTTAATAAATAAAGAATCAAAAATATTTAAACTAAATTTAAGGAAAATATGAACTACATTTTATTACGAATAAAGTAAACTAACTTTACTATTAAATTTCACCAAAATTTTTTCAAAATGCTTTATTTCTAAGTAAATGAATATCATCACCCTATATCACAAATCTAATTTTTAAGATAACATTTTTTTTAAGCAAATCTAATTTCACACTATTTTTAAGAACATTTTTAAAACGATAAGCTAAGCTTATAAAATTGAAAAAATGTAGAAAAACATATAATAGAATTCATTTATTTTTGAAAGTTTTCACCTATAAAAATCAAAGTCTTACATTAGCATCAATAATTAATTTCCCTCATTCTTCATTTAACAACTTTATCTTATAACTTTTAACGAAGCTGAGATATTAAAAAGTATATGAATATTAGACCTGCCTTTTCCTATATAATATTAATATTTAAATAAGTGCTATTAAAACTTAGATAGTTATATATTAAATTTAGATATAAAGGAAGCGAATTATTTTTACTTGATATCAATAATTTTCTTATGATTTTATAAGATTTATTAATTGTCTCTTTGCTAATAAATTAAATGTCGCAAGGTAACTTACTAAGCTTCTAAAGACATTTGTTAATTTTTAAAATCCCTTAAAATTTTATAAAATATAACAATTTTTGGATAACATTATTGATCTGATGCAGGTAAGATTATAATCCAGGAAAAGCTTTGCCTAAGTTACTAATCTGGTACTAATAAAGATTAAATCATAAATCATCCTATTCTTCTTGTTTGCAAATATTTTATTCCTTTTTAATATGAATTTTAGATAATTCTTAAGAATTGCATCTTGAAGATTATAATATAGCCTTTTTTACTTAAATGGTCCGATAAATTAGACTAGACTCATAATCTTAATTCATCTTCTCTCCATATCAATTTAACTATAATTAAGCAGGTACAATGAGAAATATATCCTCTAACTGTTTATTTCTTTTTATTAGTCAATCTATTTAAATATTCAAATAGGCCGCATCGAATGTAAATTTCTTGCTATTTTCTAGTTGATATCTTTTATTAAGGAAATTACTTATTCCAAAAGTTTATCCAAATTTAGTGATATTAATTGAATAATATCCTTTAATTTAATACTTAAGCATAGGATTTTAGTTAATATCTATTGATAAGTACTTAATGTTCTAATACCAAACCTTCTATTTTTACAGGAATTTATTAGGCATGATTCTGCTTTAAATAATGAAACATGGATGAGCATTTCTATTTAATTAAGAATTTTTCTATTTTTCCATTAGATGTCATAATTTGGATTTTTCTGCTCTGTTTTGGATAATTTTGTAGCCTTAATTTCGTGAATTTCAGAAATAATTTCCTTATGAGCATTTTCTGCTTTTTTAAAGAAAGCTTCATTAATTTTTCTTTATTAAGTGTATAAACTTAGTCCTGAAATATTTCATTTAGATACAAGTATGTGATCAGATATTAAAGCTATATCTAATTTTATTAATTAATATTACTTTTATCAATCTGATGAAAGTTAAAAGCAAATCTCATTTTATCTTGCTGCCGTAAAGTTTCAAAAAGAAAGTGAAAGCGAAAAATGAAAATCTTAAAGAAAGAGAAGAATAAAGATATAAAAGTAAGAGAATGCAATTTCGTTCATTTGAAAAAGGTTTTTATATTTATTGTTAGATATCTAGCTAACATCAAGAATACAGCTATTTAAGTATTTATTTTGGCTATACAATCATTATATGACAAGAATACAGAAGGTTTTTAAATATTTATTAATATTTTATATTTTTAAATAGTGTTTTAGGATATAAACCCTGACAATTTATACATCTAGGATCTATATATCATTAATTATACTTAATATATGCTTCGAAAACTTTTTTATGCTTTCCTATTAAGCTTATTTTTATTTCCCTAGTTATCATCTTAAGATATCTTAACTCTAGTTATCTTCCTATCCTTATATAGAGTAGTTTATTTCTTATATCAATTAAGATCTTCTACCTTCTACCAAATCAAAGAAATATTAATTTGCTCTAATGATAATTAAACAAATTCAAGAGCTTTGATTTAATTTTATACTCTTTCATGCTTTACAAAAGTAAATATTAGCTAAAATTTATTATTGTAACTAGTTCTTAGTTTATATTTCTACCTAAGCATTATAATTTAAATATTATTACATAAATAAGTTGCTTTTTCTCTTTTATAAATGAAAGCTAATTATAATTAAATTATGCTTGATATTTGCTTGTGTTCCTCCTATCTATGACATTATTAACCTCTCAACCAATTCTCTTTTTTATATTTATCCCTCTTTCTTTTAATTCTAAGCTTTTTGAATTATGTCTTTCATCTTCCAACATATAAATATTAAAAGCCTGTATCAAGTTAATCTAGGATCTTGTAGCAATATTATAAAGGGCATTTGTATTTTTATTTAGCCATAGTGTAAAAAGAAAATAAAGTAAGCTTAGTTCCTCTAAGGTAATTAGTTGAAACTGCTTAACTTTTTAATTGTTAGGCTTTTTTATATTTAATTAGTGTTTATAATATGTATACTTATATGATAAGAGGAATGGCTTCCTTTCCTTAAGTTAACCTTTAAGAGCTGCTTTTAGATCTAAGCGTAATTCCTAAAATTTATCCTTGCTTAGTTTATTTAGAAGCAAGAAAAATGAAAGGATCTGGATCTCGCTGCAGTAGATAAAGCGTGAAAAGCTCTTAGATGTAATAAAACACATCCCATGGATAGTCAACATAAAATGCTAGGTAAAGCTGGAACTAAAATACAGACTTGAAGGTTGAAATAAAAGTAGTCTAAGATGTTCAAAATGTTCAAAGCGTTCAAGCAAGTTAAACTAATCAAACTTGTATTTAAGAAAAATCAAATTTTGAAAATTTAGATGCTTAAGAACCCATAATCTAGTAAACTGAAAAGGAAATTGAAGAATAATTCTAGAAAGAAGTCAAAATCTGCTTATACCATAACTTACCATTCATAAAATACTGCTGCAAAGAATAAGAACTTATCTGCTAGAAATGCTAAGAAGAAGATCATTAAATTCATAAAACAGATAATATAGAAAACTAAAAATAAGCCTGCAACTAAAACTTCTAGTAGAAATTAAAGCTCCTTTAAAGTAAGAAAGAACTTACAACTTAAAATATAAACTAGCTCTAAGCTATGCAGCAGCAACTTAATGCTTTATTGCAAAAAATCACGCAATCGTTAAATAAATTATACGAAGAAGAAATTATAAAGATGTAAGGAAAAACACAAAGGACTGTCAAATATGTTAATGAGTGGATCTAAGATTTCAGTAACGCTATTAATAGAATTTCGTTTTCTTGGAATTAAATTGAGAATGAAAAATATCCTACAGATATATACCAAGTTGTTAGAGTAATAAACCATGTAGAATATCTATTAGACAAAGAGCAAAAAGATAAGAAAGAGACCCTGAAAAAGTTGAGTAATATCGGAAACATTTCATAATGGGAAACTTTGAATGGATTCGTTCGAAGCATTGAAAACAATATGGAGCAATTGAGACTTGAACTTATACAGTAAAAATTTCCTCTTTAAAAGAAAAATCTTGATATAGCTTCAATAGATTAAGAAACTGCATTAAATATACCTTAAACTCTTCTCTTTAGCGAATAAGCCAATAGAAAAATTGTTAGATTTCGAAACGATCTGAAAAAGGTTTGAAGTTCTTTTGAAATTCCAACAGCTGACTTTACTAGAGCTCATAGATCAGTATAAGTAGAAAGTAAGAGTCTCATTATATCGGGTGGATAAAATCAGTGGAAAAGATTTATTTTTATCGATAACTAAGAAGCAAAAATTTACGAGACGTTTCATGAAAGATAATCACATGCCCTTGCATATGAAAAAGGAAAGGCTGTTTTTTTAATAGCTGGAGAATATGCATAAAAGAAATGTGAGATATTCAAATTTAGTCTAAATAATTTCAATGAAATTGACTCACTACCTATAGACATCAGAGGTCATAGCTGTGCATATTTGAATAAATAACTTTATAATCTAGGAGGTTTTAATAATGAATAAGAAGAACTTATAGATGATATTTACTATTATTCAGATCAGCTTAATAAATGGTTTAAGCATTCAAAGCTTCTTCCCAGAAAATAGTGAACACTTTCATGCGAACTACCTTAAAATAGTGTTTTAATATTCAACAACCTCAGCTAGTATAACCCAAGTTAACAAGTATACCTGTTCGATGAAAAAAGTACAATCACCTTCGCCTAAGAACATGAAAAAAATATATGCTTCAACTCTCCTTAAATTATCAGCAATTTAGTGTTTTTCTATAATAGATAAAAGAGAATCTACTAGTTTGACATCAAAAGTAAGAAGTGGCTTAAGCTATGATTTCTTAAAATTCTTATGGATTTCTTAATTTTCATTTCGCTTTAATATTAAATTAAAAAATAGACTAAAGCTATTTTATTTTACTTTTCATTAGCCTTATTACACATTTAGTTTGACATGCTCATGTTAATATATAGCAGGTATCTAAATATACCTAGATATGCCTACTATAATAAAAAGTTGACTTTATAATGGTAAATAAGAGCCCTTAAGAGATATATCTATTAAAGAGGTAAATATTATACAAAGTTAACTTAAATACCCTTTATCTATAAAGTTACTTGAGGAACAATAATTTACATAAAACTCTTCTTTTTCGTATTTCTAGAGCACTATCATTTAAAGCTTAAACAAATCACAAACCAGCATAATCTATCAAAAATCTAATTAAAGCACTTTTTAATTAAATTTTTTTAAGATTCTAGCAATAACTTTATTACTCATAATTATCTCTCAAGATTAGCATTAATTGATATTGATAAATTGCAATACATTTTTGTCATCTCTTTATTAGTTTTGATGCTTATTAATAAATAATGAACATCTTATGATGATGATTTGAGAGAAACATCAACAGGATTAAATAAATTTTAAATCATTCAAGTTATAGTGAATTATCGAAGCCACAGATCCTTTAATTATCTTCTACTCTATTATTTTATTATTTAAGCTTAGCTTTATTAGGAGAATATTAGGAACTAAACCTTATATTTATCTATCTCATTAAAAATGAAATTTACCTTTGAGGAATTTCTTCAATAATGTAAATTTATATACTAGGAAAATCAAAAGAAATAAAGGTATTCTTTAGTTTATGTTTAAATCTGATTCCACATTTTAATAATTTTATAAAGGTTTCTAGCTAAATATCAACTACTTTGTATTTATATAAATATCAAATTTTTAAACTTCATATCAAAAATTAAGGTTACTTTGAATGAGTTTTCTAACAATTTCTGTTAAAAAATCCTTGTTTTTAGTCTAGATAAAAAGGCTACTGAGGGGATTGAACCCTCGACCTTTTGATTACGAATCAAACGCAATACCACTATGCTAAGCAGCCTCTTTAATAGTTATATAACAACTAGATTAAATACATAATATTTAGATCTTTATTACATTTAGAATGACTTTATTATTTTAAATGCCCTAACTACATCTCTTCTTTACCTTCTAGAGGATATTTAACCAAATTTCAAGTAACTATGTGTTAAACTTATCATACCACTATTTTATTTTAAACAAACTAAAAACTTACGTCAAACTACTAATTCTTATAAAAAAGACTTTAGCTTTCGCATTAAAGCTCTCATTCTTTCTTTTAAAGCACTCAAACATATTAGTATTCCTTCTTTATCTAAAATATTCAGCCAATAAACTCTTATATAGATTTCAACTAATTTTAGTTCTATGATGTAATTCTATATCAGAGCTTAAATTTATTATCCCTTAAAGAATAAAAATCATGATCTTGATTAATTTTAACCTGATATAAGTAAAAATAATCTAGATTTTGTATGGTTTTTAAATTATAAATGGCTAGCATTTGTAACTATAAATTAAAGTAGGAAAAGCTTTAGTCAAAAGGTTAGTGAATCAACTTTCTTATTAGATTGCTTTTATGATTATTACTAACTAATATGATATATTATAAGACTAATAAAGAGCTAGCTATTTAAGTATTAAAATGAGATATTAAACTAAAGAAACTTTTATAAATAAATAATTAATAAGATTGATTATAGAGCGCGTAGCACTCTCATTGGTGCGCATCTTTAAAAAAATGTTTCATACTGACAAGAATGTTTGTTACTGATAAAATTATCAGATACTGATAAACCTTGTTCAATAATAGTATAATTATTCAGTACTGATAAAAATGTTCAATACTGATATAATTTTAGAATACTCGTAATCTTATCTACTTGTTGGAGGTCCAAGGACATGGCAGGACTGTGTCTCATTGCATCACCAAAGCAGAGGACGACATGTGTCAATTATGGGTACTTAAATTCCCCACCTCTGATGAAGCTCGCACTATTATTTCTTTTCGTTCCAGAATTAAATCTAAATTAAGCCAGTGCCGAAGGTCTAAAAATCTTATGTTTCGAGGCCAAACCAAAGCAGAGGAAGACATAAAGTCGATTATGGGTACTTACTTCCCCAACCTCTGATGAAGATGACCTTGTAGTTCACCTTCGAACAACTATGGCGGTTTTAAAAAATAATATATATATGATATTAACTAATAAGATGATTGCCTTATCTCTTTGGTATAGTTTAAAAAATTAATGAGAATATAACTATTTGCTTCTAGCATTAAATAGATTAAAAATTAAGGTTTTAGATTGATAATCTAGAGTAGAATTTCTGCCAACATAAATTCAATAAATTTTAGAAATAATAATTTTCAAAAGAGCATTCAAGAACAAATTCTATTTAAAATAATTCAAAAGTTGATCTGTTTATAATAATTGTGTTTAACTCAATCCTATAATTAAAAATGATTAGAAAAAACTAAATTTATTTAAAAGCAAAATAAAATAAAAAATATTTATAGACTCAACCAATACAATAAACAAGTCTTTGAACTTCCTTACACAATTCTTAAATTAATGATTTTGATTTTAATGCTATATCTGAATTAAGAATTTGCTAATTTCTTAAATAATTATAAAATAAAAGCCTTACAAAAAATAATTTCAGCTTGATTACACTTGATGTTACAAGGAAAATTAAGATTAGATGAGTGTTATATTTAATTATTTTAGTATAGCAATTTAAATACTTTAATCATAAGCTACCTTTATAAATCATGCTAGGTATTTAAGTATCTAATTATACTCCTTAAATTTTTCTAATAAATATATTTTATTATTAATACTGATATATCCAATGTTTAATTTAAATTATAAACTAAGCTATAAACTCTATAAAGTAAATTTAATTTATCTTCGAGTTTAATGATATTTAATTATCTAGATATGATTTAGAAATTAATCAAAGCAAGTTGAAAACTTATTATTAGAAGCGAATTCAGCATTCTAGACTTAGACTAATAAATGCCAATTTTCATATATTTTTCATTTTATTTTTTTCAGATTTTTTCCTTTACTTTTTCCTTCTTTATTTAGAATATTTTTTAAATCGTTTTTTTTTTGTTATCTGAACTTTTAAATTAAATTAGGAAAAATAAAATTATCAGATATTCGAGAATGTATTTCCTTTATTTTTGTAATATACAAGCTATAATAATTTCTATATCTATCATCAATCTTCAATTCCTTTATTTTTTCTATTAGTTGGTATATTTAAATTAATAGGACTCCTTTTTTGCTTTCACTTTAACTAAAATCTACTATCTTTAATTTTACCTATTAAAATATGCTAATGTGTATTAAATAAACCTTATATGTATTTAATAGGAATTGATTCATTTCAATTGGAACTAAATCAAAGAAATTTTAAGGTAAATTGTACTTCTAAAATGAAGTAAAAATGGGTAAGCTATTAAGAATTGCAGTTTAGATAGATTTACCTGAGAGTAGTAGTTTAATTATTTCGAATATGAGCAATTATATTGAAGTAAATTATATGAATAACTAAAAGTATTTGTATCATTTCAATGCTAGCCAAACAAGATATGCAATAAAAGTAAATGCAATGCTTGTAATATAGAACTTAAAAGTATCCTATTGCAGACTGAACTTTAACCTACATTAATTGCTTCATGCTTAAGATTGTATAAAGGAAGAAGCATTTATGCTTGACATATGTGACAGCTAACAATCAGTTTTACCAGATGAATCTTTTTCATCTAATTAAACAAAAGGGATAGAATCTATTTCTTTAGAACCTGAGGAATTTAACACAGAGTCTGTACTTATTTTATACTGATTTTCTAAAATAGGTAATAGGACAAAAGATTTCTTGGAACTTTCTACGTTGCTTTCTTTAGCTTCGTTTTCTTGAAATGTTGTCTAAATGGTATCTTTCTTTTTTATTTTCTTTAGAACTATATTTTCTAATTTTCTCTTTTTAAGAATTGAAGATTAGGATTTGTCAAACTTTATTCCTTCTGCACTTTTTATAGGTCTACAATTTTAATTCCTCAATTATCTAATCTTAACAATTTCTTTTTCTTTATCTACTTATAAGCTTGTAGTAAATTAGCTCTCTCCATCTACTAACTAAGTTTACATTTTTTAGTTTCTTATATGAGACCAGCTTTTGCAGACAAGGGGAGTAAAGTATAATTGGGTAGATGACAATTCAGATCCAGGGCTTCGAATAACTGATCTTCTTCTTTTTTCCAGCTTTAAATCTCCAGATTTTGGTTAATCAGCATCTCTTACAAGCACTGGACTTGCAACTTTTTGCATTTGATGTCAACGAGCTAAAACTCTTTAAACTTAAAAATGTTTTTAATTTTGGGTATTATTGGTTTAAGGGGAAAATGAACTTTCACTATTTATCTAAAGATCCTTATTAAATATCCTTTAATCCTCACTAGTTTTACCATAATAAGAAAAACTTAAGCTAACTGTTAATTGTGTAGAATCTGAGTTTGACATCATTAATTAATTCTTAGAAATTCGTTTATCTAACTTAGAAGCTGACCTTCTAAATTTTTGAAGACTTATAGTTCTAGTTAAGCTTTGTCTCTACATTTTTATAAAGTTTATAATACTCTGACAATATAAATAATTGTTTAAACACATACAAGTAAACCTTATATTTATTTTGTGAAACCGAAATAAAATTGCCTATATCATTATCTCTAGATACCTTCTTTCTAGCTTCTATCAATGCTACTGATCTAATCTCTTTCTACTTTTAATTCTTTATTCAGTTATCAAAGATTGAGTTACTTTCCTAGTGCTTGTTTTAAATTTCTGTACCCAATACTTTATAAATTTTATTTTTACTAGCTTATACAAATAAACTAAGCGTGCTATTTTCTAATTTTCAGCTTATCAAATAAAAAGGAAACTAAGTAAGTTTATTAATACTTTATAGAATTTAATTTAATAGACCTAATTACTCTTTTACTCCTCACTTTCGAATATAATTTCAGTCTTTAAAATATAAATAATACAGGTATCATTATAAGAAACATTCTAACTAAAGAAGGTTAAAATCAACCAAGGGAAGTGAAGGATTTTCTAAATTAGCACTTACTTTGATACAAGATAATTAGCAATTTTATAATGAATATAGTTATTATCTAGAATTAAGAAAATTATAACCTACTAGAGATGTAGAAGATATCCTTAAATTAATATACTGAAATGTATACACTTATTAATTTTAATATCTCAAAAACTTTAAATCTCATAAAAAGATAATTGAACATGCTTAAGTTTAATATTTTATTTAATATATAGGTAAACTAAAGTCTAGTATAGCCTTTTAAGAGTAGCAAACCGTATAGATCATTTTATTAAAACCCGAGCAAACATATCCTGAAATATTAAACTTAGCTATATAAAAATTAATTAGTGTGATGCTTTAATACTTTAAGTCAACTAGTAAAGATTAAATAACTAATGCTTTATTTTTATTATTATTATAAATTTTTAGTTATCATTTAAATAATAATTTCTTAAAACTTTTATAATAAATAAATTTGATTATAGAGCGCGTAGCACTCTCGTTGGTGCGCAGCTCTTTAATAAATGTTTCAATACATGTCTATTTCTTCAAGTGAGCCTTCAGGTAATAGAAATTCTTCTCTTATTAGTTCCATATCTTCATCATTTTCTTCTTCATTATCTCTTGTTCTTCTGTCTTCTATCTATCTACTTTTTATTGATTCTTCGTTACAAGCGTCCATTATTTTTTCTTCCATACTTTGCTAATTTTCGTTTCTAATTCTTTTCTTCTTAATCAAGCTTTTATAAACTCATAAAAACTATCCTTTTCCTGCTCTATAGTCTTTTCCTATTTCTTTTTTTCATTCAATTTTCTTTTCTAAGTATCCTTTTTTTCTTTTTTCTAATTTGTTTTTGATATAATCTTTTATTATATAATAATTAAGTTTCATTAATAGTAGAATTATAATAAGAATGGTAATGCCTAAGAAAATAAGACACAAATAATTATTTCATAATCAAAAGACAGAAAAATAAAATAATAGTAAGGATTTCAATTTTTGAGATTTATAGTAAAAGTGTCTGAAAGTAAATTTACTCTAAATGATATAACACTAAATGAAGAATTAGTTTTTATTACTAGATAGAAATATATTTAAGCTTATTTATTAAATTAAAGAAAGAAATAAGTTTTTTTCCATTTTCTCTATAGAGTTTAGTACTGAATATTTTAGACAATTTGAATAAAGTTATAAAGTGCTAGTTAATATTTATCATTATAACGTAAAAACATTTCTTTATTATAACAAAAAAAGTGTTTGGCTATAATATGAGACTAACATAAGCACTGTAATTTCAGATTAAAAATAATTAGAAATTAAATTACTTTTAACAAGAAAAAAGCTCTAACTGGATCTTTATTTATACTTAAATTTTTTAACTTAAAGCTTGAAAAGTAAAATATATCTGGAAAACTTAATATATTAAAAAAGACTAGCTATAGCTTTATATAATATAAATCGAAAGATCATTCTTCATATAAATTTGATTCCAAACTAGCAAAATAATCATAGAACATAAATAACTTTTGTATATTTTAAACTCTTAAGTTCCTAAGCAACCAATTCAATCACGAATTTACGATAAATAGAAGTAGAATATTTGCCAACGTTACAAATGATAAAAATAACTAATGAATTAATTATTAATTTCCTTTATTTCCAAAAGATAGAATTTTTTAATTAGGGATGTAAGGAATTAAAATATTTTAAATGATAATGATAGTTTTCTATAGAATTGTAGTAAAATGGGAGAGTGGCTAATTTTAATTATCAAGCATTTGGAAAGAAAAATTCATAAAATAAACAGCTATGAATATCTATTTTAATTATCATATATAAAAGTATATAACTAACTAGCTAGAAGAATTGTCTTTATATTTTCTTTCTTATTTGATATGTAAAAGTAAATTTCTCATTTAATCATGTTTTCGTAGTAATTAAGAAGAAAAAAAGTTTGGAGCTTAAGCTGAACCTTAAGTGAAAAGTAAAAAATGTTATTTAAAACATAGATATTATAAAATCTATAATAGGATAGCTTATTGAAGTGTTTAAGCATAGTTAAAATTTAAATAAATATTTTATGAAGAAATTAAATTTAAAAAGTTATAAAAGATTAAGAACAAAAATAAACCAAAATAGGAAACAAGATTTTAAATTTTATTCCAAGATCATTTTAATGGAATTACTCTAGAAGAAGAATAAATTAATAAAGAAAAAAGTAAAGTTTTTATAAGATACAAGAATCAAACCTCGTAAAGACTAAATAGAATAACTTTCTTATATTATTTAACAAAACAAAGATAGCGATATATTAGAAGTTTTTCTTTCTAGATGTATATAGAAAGTGTATAGAAAGAAATATTATAATTTATCTTAAAAATAAATATATAATAGAATTAATTTAATCTCATTAATAGTTTTAAATATAATAAAATAAAGGATAAAGATAGTAAGTCCTTCATATTATTTATTAAAGCTAAAAGTTAGGATCTTTTTAAAGATAATTAGTTAGAACTTAGATTTAGAAAGCACAGACTTTACTAGTTAAACTAGCAAATATGTTAGCTTGTATTGATGGATATCTCACAAAAATAATTTGACTCTATTCTATTAAATAGAGCAATAATTTTATTTGAAGGATTTTAATAAATAAAAAATATAATATATTCTTTTGACAAAAACTCTTTTTTATATAAAATATTAATTCTATCTAAAGATAATCAACTAAAATACACTTAGAACTTATTGAAACTTCAAATTTAACAATAATAAAGGGTTATAAATAAGTTTATTGTAGTTTGAAACGAGAATTAAAAATTAGATCCTTGCAATTTCGAAAACCTTAAAGCATCTTAAAAAATATAGAAGTTTTTTATGAAGATTTAACTTAAAAGATTTTCATAATTAAAGCTATAATAAAATTCGTTTTTTCTAATATTCTAGTTTCTTTCGGTTCAGGATGTAAATGGATTTAATTTAGCTCGATTATTAAAATTTTAGCAAATAAAATTTAGATTTTTTTGAATTATTAAAACTTTTTCAATAGAACTGAAAAACTAAGGACTTCCTCATAAAATTTTATAGTTTCAATTTTTGCATACAGAGAATTAAGTTGCATGCATAACCTTTATATTACAAGAAAAATTGAAGCTACAATTAGAAAATGTGCATTTATCTTCCTAAAACTCCTTAAAATTTCACTTCCTTAACTTTATAATCAAAATCTAAATTTATACATTTCCTACTTGTCTGCGTATTTATGTATAATAATTTAATAAAAATGCTAAATCATAAAAAATTTAACTTTTCTTACTCTTTCATTTTTTATAAATGCAAATTAATTTGATGTTTTCAGAAGCATTCTAATTTTTAACTAATATTTTTTATATTTCGTTGCTTTGAAATTGCCTAACATTCATCTATATCTTTTCCCATATATTTATTAAAAATTTCTGAAAATTATTAAAATGAAATTCATTTTCTTAAAGCTTATAGTGTTCTTTCTCTAATATAATTTTTTATAATATTCCATCTCATCTTCTAACCATTGTCATCTCATTTTGACATTTTTAGTCTTATATATAATAGATAAGATGCAATCTCTGAAATAATTTGCTTTATTCTTTGCGTTTATAATTCTAATTTTTAAATCTTCTTTCTATTTATTATAAAATCTAGTCTACTTCTAGCAAATTCAGGTTTCTTTAAATAAATTTACTAGATCCCTTTTTAAATATTGATGACTTATGCACAAAGAAAGTTATTCTAACTCTAAATATTTTAAATAAAATTGCTTTATATTTAACTTTTGGTATTCTAGCTTATAGCTATATTTATCCAGCTTTTAAGTTCAAAATTATAGATCTTCTCTCCCTTTTACTCTTAAATTTAAATAAAAATGATATTAAGTTTAAATTAAATTGCTTTAGGTGCCTTTTAATTTTCATTATATTTAATACTACAACTAGCAATCATTATTTTTAAAGCTGAAGAAAGAATATTCATTTGCAATAAATTTACTTCATTCTCTTATTTTTAAAAGCAAACCAAAGAACAAAGATTCATATTGATTCTCATAATTTAAAAAATCAATACTTTTGCCAATTTCTTATAAAGCTAAGCACTTTTTGCTAAAAGTTTTAAGTTCAAATAAAATACTACTAGAAGTGAGATTATCATAGAATTGATTTACGTTGAATCATTCATTATTATAAAGTGGTTATAAAAAATCAAAAATAGAATCAAGCAATTTATATTTGATAAATTTTAAATAAATAGAAGTCATATAAATTTAGAAAAAAGGAATCTTTTGAATAAAAAAGAAAAAATCAGAAGAAACAGAAATAAATTGATATATACTAAAGTTATATATGTAATAAATAGAGAAATTGAATTCAAATCATATTGCAAAGAAAAAATAATAAGTTTAAAAATGATGAAGGTATTTAATAAACAATTGAAAAAGTTGAAGAATAAATCAAATTTAATTATACTAAAAAATAGAAATAAAAAGGAAAAATATTGAAAAAGAAAAATTAAAGAGAAAAGTGAAATATCATTATTTCTCTCTGAAGGTGATAAAGCTTAGGAAATTGATGGTTAAATAACTAGATAGAAGTTATAGGATTATTTTTTAGTATTAAATGCTATTTTTATTACATCTGAGTTCTAAGGATTTCTAACGATTATTATATTAAAGACTAAAACTTAAATATTAATAAACTGTTCTAAGACTATTTTAATTAATTAGAATTTATTCTTCATAATAAAAAATTAGTTTAGGCTTATTTTCTTTTAAAAAGGCTACTGAGGGGATTGAACCCTCGACCTTTTGATTACAAATCAAACGCACTACCACTATGCTAAGCAGCCATGTTAAAATTTCTATCATAGGGTAACTTAATACTTTATTTTTTATTAAATAAACCTTTTATTTAGTTTAATCTTGCTTACATTCGAGTGATTATGCAAAAGGTTAAAAAATTTAAATCTTAAAAAGCAAAATTAAGAATAAGAACTGACGATATTTTTAATTGTTAAATATAACACTTCAATCATATTTTCAAATTTTAGTTAAGCAGCTTACAAATTAAAATATATTAAAAGAGCTTAAAGACAAATGTAATAACTTTCAAAACAATATTAAACAAAATGAGATTAATGCTATTAGACTTACTTTAGTTATAGATCTGTTATATAAAATAGAATTTTTAGGGTTTTAATATCTCATTTTAGTTGATTCTTTTTTATCTTTATTTTTTATACAATCACTTTATGTTTTATCTCCAACTAATTAAGACATACTCTTTTTGCTTCTCTTTTTATGTCTTAATTTTATTACTATTAAAAAAGATATATCTCTTTCATTAAAAAAAATATAAATTCGATGGTTATAACTAGGCAATTAATGTGAAATTCTAGCTTATAAGATTATATTTTTTATTTTAAAGCTTATCTCACAAAAAAAAGTCTTTTAACTATACCTTTTTAGGTTCCTTTTAATCTAACTAAATTTTCGTTTACTATATAAGCAATAACGATTCCTATTTATCCTAATTAATTTTCTTTAATCTATTGAGATAAAAGAAACTTTTTACAAAAAGGTAATAAAATCTATCTATTTTTGCAAAGAAAATTGGATAAGATATTTCCCAGTTCTAGATGACTTTAATTTTGCTAAGTTAATGTTAGTTTGCTATTATGAATCTGCATTTCTTATCTCTATGATATTTTTTATTTTTATCTTTAAACTAAAATTATTTGGTGCTTTCTCTTAAGTATAATTAGTTCTTACATTTTTAATAATCACTTCATTAAAAAATTCATATTTTTATATCAAATAATGAATTTTAATAAAAATGAATTTATGAAAAATAAGAGCTTCTAGTATATACCTCTGCTTTAAATTACTAATATCTTCTATAATCGTATACAAATAAAAAAACTGATAAGCTAATGAACCATACATTAAAATCATTAATCTAAGAATAATTAATAAATATAAAATTAAATTTTAACTTTGGGAAGCTAGCTATTAAGCTTATTAGGCTAAAATGGTTTAAGATTTAAAACCAGTTTAATTTCTAAAAAATTTTACTCTTGGTAAATGCAGTCAAATTTAATCTTGCTTAAGTAATAATTTAAATAAGCATTCAATTATCCCTGTTTATTATTATTTAGCTGTCATGTTTTTATATTTAAACACACTAATATATCTTAAAAACGAAGAGGCAAACAATTACTATATTTACTTTGCATAATATTATCTATTATCAAGCTCTCATCATAAAGCAATGCTGGAACTAAGATTTTGGCTATGATTTAAAAAGTTAAAAGCAATAAATAAATAAAAAAGTCTATTAATCCCTAGCTTTGGATATGAAGCAGATCACCTTATAGATGAAAATAAATATAACCACAATGATTCCCATAAAATACTCGTTAGTAAGCATTTTATATCTATTATACGCTTTGAATATTTTTTCTTCTGCTTGATTTTTCCTAATCTAAGACTCTTAATATTAATACTGCAGGTTATAATTCTATTATTTATTAATTTCTTCTATGTGTTAGCTCTTCTATGTCATATTAATTTTTTTTGGCTGGTTCTATAAAAGTTACTTGCAAAAAACTTCCAAAGTCTCAATTGGAATTTTTTTAGTTTATAGCTATCTTTTAAAATACAATGAGCTACTTTATAAACTTAGCTATGGACATGTTTTTCTTCTTTCAATATCTATCAATTAAAGATTTTTATATCTCACATTTTGTTCTTGAAGCTGTAGCTTATCATACCCATTTTTATTTTCTTTCACTTTACTTTTTCCGTATTGAACTTTAAGGCTGATTTAATTAATTTTCTAGTATTTTCCATATGACTAGCTTAATTCTGAATCCATTTCTATTATTATATAATTTAAAATTGCAGCATTTATGCTAAAGAAGGATATTTATTTATTAAAGGAGAAAAAAAGATGAAAAAATAAAAAGGTTTAAATAGTAAAATTTTAATACAGAGAAAAATAGCATTTCATAGATGAAAAATGCCCTATATCTGAAAACTAAAAAAAGAAAAAAACTATATTCATAAATGAAAAGTCCATACATTTGATTGTCCATGATAATGATGCTCGCCACTTTACTTGTTTGATAATATAACCCCTTTTTAGAAAAATAAAAATAAGCTTATTTCTTTAATTATCCTGGTTTTAAAACTTTTTTAAACTTGAATAAATAATATTCAAATATTTAAATTTATTGTCAGATCGAGAAAGGATCAAGATCTTAAGAATATTTTTCAGTTAATGAAAAGAATAAATTTTAATGTTTTATTTTTGAGGAAATAATAAAATTTAGTTTCACAATTTTCATCATTTTGGATTTAGAAAGATTAAGTTTTATTCATTTGAAATTGCCGTATAGAAGACAGAAGGAGATTCTTTAAAAAAATTTCCTCTTAACAAAATCTACTAATAAGTTGTCTAAAATAATTTAGCTTAGTTGCTAGTATATTGCTATTGAAAATTCTTAAGAATTTATCAAATTATCTTAATATAATACTAGTTATAAAATCTTAATTTTTACATAAATACATAAATATTCGAAATAAAATCTGAAAATTTCCACTAAATACTAAAGAGAAAATCTATAGTACCATAAAATAAAATTTTAATAGAGTGATATTAACAAGAGATTATAAATTTTAAACATATCATATGGCAATTCATCTCCTTCATTTAAATTATATACATAAAATTAAGTTAATAGCAAAATTAAAATTCATAAGGTTAGCAGATTATTTTTATATTTTTCTTATTTATATTTGAAGATGTTTTGATTATATTTATTTTCTATTTAGTCAATCAACAATAATTAATTTCAAACTTATTAAGTTTATTTATAATAAAAAAGGATAAATTCTTTATATATTTTCTTGAAAGCTTTAATAATTACAAAATTGAAATTGATTTTCAAGATAAAAAAAATTATCTATAGATAATCAAAAATAGAATTTGTTTTCAGCAATAATATGAAATAAGTCTTAAACATTTTAATTGTCTGTACAAAGAAAAAAAAATTATAATTCAAACCTTTTCCGAAACAAAAATTGATAAACAGAAAAATTAATAAGAAAAAAAATCTTAATAAAGTTCAAATTTTATTTATGTAAAAAAAGAATGAGTAGAAATATTTATATTGTATGATATATAAATGCTGATTTAAAATTTTTAACATAATAATTAAGAAAGAAAGTAAGGCCATAAATTAAAAGTTAATGCTTAAAAGGAAAAAGTTTGCATATGAATAATAGAATAAGTATAAAATAAAGAGAAAAGAAATGGAAAATATTAAGCTGAAAAGCAAGTACTAAAAAAAAGGTTATAAATTTGAATGTGAATATAAAAAAGAAGAAGATATTAATGTTAAAAATTAAAGAAATTCAAAATATTTGAGTGCTTATCATTTATTAATATATTGCTAATTTGAAACAAATGAAAGAAATTAAGATATTTAAAAAGAGGAAATAAATGGTAACTATAAAAAAATAATAAAATAAAATAAAAGATGATCATCGGATGAAAAAATCAAAAAAAATTTGAACCTAATCTTATAAAAAAAAGATTATCTATCAAAAGTTGATTATAAATCGCGTAACACTCTTGCTAGTGCGAAGATCTTTAAATTATTTTTATTTAATGTCGAAAAATAAAATTTAATGGGTCCCTCTTTTCTTGCTTTCTCTCCTTCAGCACTCCATGTAACTTTTACTTTCAAATCATAAATGAAATACGTTTATCGGTACATCTTTAACGGACCTATGATGAAGATGATTCTCTACTAATAAACGTTGAGATTTCCTGCATGCCAAATACACTTTCAAATGAAATTGATATATCTTACTCTGAATTATTTTAAATCAAGATTTTCATTTTGTCTTATGATAAAAAAAAGTAACCAAATAAATCTTTAAAAGCTAAAAAAAGATTTTATAAAAAAACACAAAAATCTAAAAACTCATTTAAATCTATAAAAAATTAAAAATAAAAAAAAAGGTAACAAGAGTTTATTCTTATTTCTAGACAAAAACAAAAAAATAAAAAAGCATAGATTTTTATTAATAAAAAAAGTGAAAAATGAAAAAAAAACTCTGTTTTTTTCACAAATGACACGGTTTGCAGTCCTGAAAAAAACATTATTTATTTCAAACATTGTCTTCACTTTTTTCCACTTAGCTGTAATTTTTATAAATTTGTTTCACCTTTTTTTTTCATTTTTTTTAAACTTTATTTCTCTTGTCTTTTTGAATATTTGAAAAAAAATTAAAATTTTAATGTTTATTTTGTTATTCTTCATATATTTCTACTCTTCTACCAATCCATATTTTGAAGATATATCTTTTTAAAGCACTCTCCGGCAACCTCGTAACTGCGTCGTAGTTGGGATTGACCCTTGCAATTCTTGGTCATCAACTAGGAATTCCTAGTAAGCGCAAGTCATCAGCTTGCACTGATTAAGTCCCTGCCCTTTGTACACACCGCCCGTCGCTCCTACCGATTTCGAGTGATCAGGTGAACCTCTCGGACTAATGGGAAGTTAAGTGAACCTTATCACTTAGAGGAAGGAGAAGTCGTAACAAGGTATCCGTAGGTGAACCTGCGGATGGATCATTAACATTAATATCAAACATTACAAAACTCAAATCTATTTACAGCTTTATGCTGCTTTTCATTTTATCAAATATATAAACCTAAACAAAACAAAAGCCCCAACGATGGATGCCTAGGCTCTGGCGTCGATGAAGGACGCAGCGAAGCGCGAAATTCAATGCGAATTGCAGGACTCCGTGAGTCATCAGGTTTCCCAACGCAACAGGCACCTTGGGGAAACTCAAGGTATGTTCCTTTCAGTATCATATAAAATACAAATGTAAGTGAATAAGAATTCTCTTACCAAGTGAAAAAACTGAGTATATGTACTTGTGATCTGAGGGGAGCAAGATAACCCGCTGAACTTAAGCATATCAGTAAGCGGAGGAAAAGAAACTAACAAGGATGGCCTTAGTAACGGCGAGTGAAGCGGCCAAAGCCCACTTGTAAATCTTCGGAATTGTAAGCTAGGGAGGAATGGTGTAGGTTTGATTGGACCTAAGTGGTCAGGAATGACACGTCATGGAGGGTGATAACCCCGTGAGGTTCAGTTAGATTGAAAACCAAACTATCTAAGAGTCGGACAGCTTGGGATTGCTGTCCAAAGTGCGAGGTAAACTCCTCGTAAGGCTAAATACGTCCAGAGCCCTCCGAAGTTTCCCTCAGGATAGCTGGGACTTTTAGTGGCATCCGGTAAAGCCAATGAATAGAGGTTCGGGAGGAGTCACTCCTTCCTCCTATTATCAAACTTTAAATGGGTGCAGTAACGTTTCATAAATGAACGTGACATGACATAAATGTCCCTAGTGGGCCAATCCTGGTAAGCAGGACTGGCGATGAGGGCCCAACCTGAAGCGGAGTTAAGGCGACAGAACCCGTCTGCAAGTAAAGGCGTTAGTCCATTTAGACAGTAGGACGGTGGCCATGGAAGTCGGAACCCGCTAAGGAGTGTGTAACAACTCACCTACCGAATGGACTAGCCCTGAAAATGGAAGTCGCGAAAGGCGGGTGCCCATACTCTGCCCTCTGGTGTAGGAGGGCGTAGTATCTGCATGGAAGTAATTCTGTGAAGAGTTATGGAGCAGGTATTAGTGCAGATCTTGGTGGTAGTAGCAAGTATTCCAATGCCAACTTGGAAGACTGAAGTGGAGAAGGTTTTCATGAGAACCGCACTGGATCATGAGTCACCCGATCCTAACCTTACGAGGGAAAGGGAATATGGTTAATATTCCATAGGTACTTACTACATAGTGGTGACACAATATGCCGCAATATGTCGGGGTTGGTCCTGGGGAGAGTTGTCTTTTCTGTCTAACATACATGTGCGCCTGGATCCATTACGGCGAGAGAGGCGTGATGTATGGAAGAGCAGCACACTGTATGTGTTGTCTGGAGCACCAACTACGATCCATGAAACTTGCGGCATGTAATATGTAGGAGTATTCGTACCTATACCGCAGCAGGTCTCCAAGGTTAGCAGCCTCTAGTCAATAGGACAATGTAGGTAAGGGAAGTCGGCAAATTAGATCTGTAACTTCGGGAGAAAGATTGGCTCTGAGGGCCAGGCAGAAGTCTCCACTGGAGGGATTGTGTGACTTAATTTTCACGGAAGTGGGAGTTTTGTCGCCATGACCGAAGGTGGTCGGCCCTGCGGCGAATGGCCACCTCAGAACTGGAGCGGCAGGAGGAATCCGACTGTTTAATTAAAACAAAGCATTGTGAAGGTGATATGTTAACACAATGTGATTTCTGCCCAGTGCTCTGAATGTCAAGGTGATGAGATTCAACGAAGCGCGGGTAAACGGCGGGAGTAACTATGACTCTCTTAAGGTAGCCAAATGCCTCGTCATCTAATTAGTGACGTGCATGAATGGATTAACGAGATTCCTACTGTCCCTATCTACTACCTAGCGAAGCCACAGCCAAGGGAACGGGCTTGGCATGATCAGCGGGGAAAGAAGACCCTGTTGAGTTTGACTCTAGTCTGGCGCGTAGAGCGGCGTAGGAGGCGTAGAATAAGTGGGAGGCCGCGATCTTGAAATACCACTACTCTTAATGTCGCTTTACTTATCCTGTCATGCAGTAACTTTCTAGCAATGTAACTGGGTGGGAGAAACCGCCAGGTGGGGAGTTTGGCTGGGGCGGCACATCTGTTAAAAGATAACACAGGTGTCCTACGGCCAGCTCAGAGCGGACAGAAACCGCTCACAGACCAAAAGGGGAAAAGCTGGCTTCATTCAACCTCTCAGTGTCAGGATGAACTGGGAAACCATGGCCTATCGATCCTTTGCCTTTTACGAGTTTTAAGCCAGAGGTGTCAGAAAAATTACCACAGGGATAACTGGCTTGTGGCAGCCAAGCGTTCATAGCGACGTTGCTTTTTGATTCTTCGATGTCGGCTCTTCCTATCATTGTGAAGCAGAATTCACCAAGTGTCGGATTGTTCACCCGTCAAAAGGGAACGTGAGCTGGGTTTAGACCGTCGTGAGACAGGTTAGTTTTACCCTACTGATCACTGCGTCGCCACAGTAGTCCAACTCAGTACGAGAGGAACCGTTGGTCCAGATCTCTGGTATCGCCATTGGTTGAGCAGCCCGTGTGGCTACGCTACCATCTGCATAGATTATGACTGAACGCCTCTAAGTCAGAATCTAATCTGGGAGCGACGCCTTCTATCTACTTATGAAAACAATACTTTTTATATCCCCAAGCCCTCCCCATGTCTGTTAACAGAATAAGGACGGCTCATCACATACAAGTAGATAGGATAGATCCTTTGTAGACCACTAAGTATTGACCTGGGGTTGTACGCATGAGAGTAAGCTTGCCTTACGATCTGCTGAGACTCTTCCATGGTCACTCGATCTATCTCTTCTTTATCTCTCTGCTGGGGCATTACTCACTTAAATACCTATCAGTACAAAATAGTACAATATAGTACAAAATAGTATCTAGTTATAATGAGAAGTAGTACCTATTAGTACCTAGTTATATGAGAAAAAGTACCTAATAGTATCTCTTAGTACCTACTTGTAACGAGAAGTAGTACCTATAAGTACCTAATAGTACCTAGTTATAACGAGAAATAGTACCTAGTAGAACTTAGTCGTATCGAGTAGTAGTACCTAATAGTACCTAGTCGTACCTAGTCGTACATAGTCGTACCTAGTCGTACCTAGTCGTACCTAGTAGTACCTAGTAGTACCTTGTTGTACCTAAAAGTACCTAGTTATAACGAGAAATAGTACCTATTAGTACCTAGTCGTATCGAGTAGTAGTACCTAATAGTACCATAAGTACGTAGTTATAACGAGAAATAGTATCTAAAAGTACCATAAGTACTTATTTATAACGAGAAATAGTACCTATAAGTACCTAGTTGTACCGAGTATTAGTACCTAGTAGAACCTAGTCGTATCGAGTAGTAGTACCTAGTTGAACCTAGTCTACCTAGTCATATCTAGTCGTACCTATTCGTACCTATTCGTACCTATTCGTACCTATTCGTACCTATTCGTACCTAGTAGTACCTTGTTGTACCTAATAGTACCTAGTTATACGAGAAGATGTACCTAATATTACCCCTTAGTACCTAGTATTACCGAGTAGTACTTAATAGTAACTAGTCGTATCTTGTTGTACTTAGTCATACCTTTAGTTACTTATATTGGTA